>ML105780.1:0-155591 GCA_003697995.1 Taxidea taxus jeffersonii
TTTTTTTTTTTTTGGTAGAAATATTTTTCTGGGAACTCTTAATAAGAAAAACAACAGATAGTATTCTCTTAATCCATCAAATTCCAAATTAACTTAGGGAGTTGTGAGATGCATATGATATACACACTCAAAGACTTTTCTCCCAAAAATATGAGACCTGCCATTCAAGTACCAAATGAGACAGTGGACCAAAATTTATTTCTCCTAACTCTGTATCAATTTGGAATTTGATGGATTTAAAAAAAAAAATACCTACCTGTTGTTTTTTCTTATTAAGAGTATTCACTGAAATAGTTCTATCAAAAAACTGCAGTGACAAGCAAAGAAATAATCATTCCTAGTATCAGCTATGTCTAGCTCCCAAAAATGTAAGCTCAGAGAAAGTCTACCTCCATTTATAGAGCTCTTGGTTACATATAATTCAGATGTCAATCAGATAGAGTCAAAAAACATATAGACACATTTTATTCTTTAGATATTAGGATTACAAAGACACAGCTATGGAAACAAAAGGATGAAAAATACTAAATAATATCTCAGCATCTTGCAGTTCAAAACTGCGGAGAAATTTCATGGCAACAAATATGATCTTGAATTATATATTTCTATTAACTTTAATGTATTTTGAAGTTTGGGATTAGAAGACAGGTCAAAGCACAAAATGGAGAGAGGCTACTTTCTTTGCTACATTAGTAATTTATAGGAAGCACCTGAACTTTGGCAAGGACTATCTTTGCAGTTAAATGAAATAAGAAAATATATTATTCAGTCAAGATACTGCAACATATAAGAAATCTGGGGCTTCTATACCAAAATTCTTATTATTTACCGACACTTTCCCAACCATAACACAGTAAAATTTTCTTCTCATTCATTAAAGGAAATTGGCTGAATAGAAAATATGGGAGAAGCCAAAGTGAGATAAGATTCAAGCAATTATTACTGAACCATTTTCTAATGGGACCTACCTAACATGCTATCCATCATAACTTCATCCTTAATTTATACTGATGATCTCTTTACATGTCAACCATCTTTACCACCTCTTGTTGTATTTATAACTTTTCTAGAATTATGGGTGATCTGTGTTCCCTTTTAGATATGATGAGTTCCATTTTCTTATTAGTTCCACTGTCTTTCTATTTTGATCTCAAATGTAGAAATAATTTCTTCATGAGCAATAATAGTCACAATTTAAAACAGTTAAGTTAATCTCTTATCGCCAATAGTTATAATGCTATGAGTTGGGGTATTCACTCTTGGAAACCAACTTCACACCAAAAATTATCAAAACTGATTAGTAACATGAATAGAGAGAAAATAGGTTAAAAATGTAAGGCTTATAAACTTTGTTTTAAATATATAAAATTGAACATAGTACAATGAAATCTGGATCAGAGTGGGGTTTATTTCCCCCTCTTTTAAATCTCCCTAAAGTAAGGATGCCTGGGTGGCTCAGCTGGTTAAGTGTCTGCCTTGCCTCAGGCCATGATCCCAGGATCCAGTCCCACATTGGGTTCCTTGTCCAGCAGGGAGCCTACTTCTCCCTCTGCCTGCAGCTTCCCCTGCTTTATGTTCTCTCTCTCTCTGACAAATAAGTAAAATGTTTTAAATTTTTTAAATAAATAAATAAATCTTACTCCAACATCCATTCAAATTTAGAACCATCCATCTTAAAATTTCTATTGCTAATGTACATAAAAACCATGAAAATCTCTGAATGTACCACTGCAGAATTAGTTTCTCTAGTGTCTTTTGTATTTTGAAGAGTGAATGTATCACTAAGAGGTTAGTTGTGCATACTACTGGGGAAAGGCAGACCATTACAATGAATGGCTCTCAAAACTTGTATTGGCAAGTCACATTGCCTCAAGTCTGTAAATGTGGGGTTCTTACTTATTTTAATAGTGTTTTTTATTTAAACTCAACTAATTAATATATAATATATTATTGGTTTCAGAGGTAGAGGTCAGTGATTCATCAGTCTTATATGATACCCAGTGCTCATTATATTACATGCCCTCCTTAATGTCCATCACCCAGTTACCCCATCCCTCTGCTACCCTCCCCTCTATCTATCTTTGGTTTGTTTGCTGTGATTAAGAGTCTCTTATGCTTTGTCTCCCTCTCCGATTTCATCTTGTTTTATTTTTCCTCTCTTTCCCTAGGATCCTCTGTTTTGTTTCTTAAATTCCAAATAGAAGCAAGATCATACTACAATTAATTGTCTTTCTCTGACTGACTTATTTCTCTTAGCATAACACCCTCTAGCTCCATCCACATCTTTGCAAATGGCAAGATTTCTTTTTTTTTTAATAGTTGAGTAGTATTTCATATGGTTTCAAATTACACTTCATAGTCCACTCTATGGTACAAATATATTTCAGTACTCTTAAGATAAACTTATGGTTGGGACTTCAAAATTGGCTAAAATATTAATTTTCCCTAAAATGTATGTATTAAGTCCAAAGAGAGCTCCACTTAATAGGTCTGAGTCAGGAGTCTATGTTTCTCACTATTGTCCCTAAGATTGCCTCACCCCCTATTCCAAAAGCATGTCCCTGAAGAGGAACCATCACCAACTGGGCTAAAGGACAGTCTGATCTCTTCAGGCATAGTAGAAGGCAGAAAAAAAAAAGGAAGCAAGAGGCAAAATTAGGGCCACATACCCACTCTAGCCTAGCCTCCTCAGGTTTTGATGTACAGGTTAGAGCTATATCCTTCATCCTCATTTTACAGATGGGTACATTCAGATTCACTGTAGGGAAGAAATCTCCATTTGAAACCAAACCTTTAATCCTAGGCTAGGATTAAAAACATACGGGATCCCTCCTTGGAAAATATGTGTTAGAGTCAGAGAGAGACACATATTCAATCACAAACTCAGTTCCACCCCAGTTTCTCTCTAGACTAGCAGAAAAGCCAAACTGCTATGTTTTGAAGGCTGCCATGATTTTGTTACTTATGCATTTTAATTTTTCCATAACATTTCATTAGAGAAGCCTTAAATTTGACCTTTTCCAGACAGAAAACAAGCAGCTATGCTGTTTAAATACAAACTTACATAAAGTGTTCTTACTGAAAGCTCAATATTTAGTAATCCAAATAAAGGAGAGGACACTAAAAATATTTAACAGTGGGATATATATTGTGTTTTTTTCAATTTCAGAATCAAAGTTCTTACTTTCAGTGAAGAACCACAGACCACGGAGCAGTACCTTGTACTTTAAAATCTCTTAAACAGGCTTTTAGAGAAATAATGGACCTGAATGCTGTGCCTTATCAGTAAAATACAGTTCATGGTAAATTCAGAAAGCAAGCATTGAGTGGAACAGATGTATGGTCTTTAAGGGCCATTTATTATACCAATCCTATTAGAAATAATAATAATGCAGCTTCTCTCCCTTAATAATATTTTGATCCTCATCCTTTTGCTACACATAATACCATAAGTTAATACTTTACATGAAAAGCCATTTCCAGGACAATCCTATTGGGCTGCTGTGCTATAGTAAACTCTAATCTCTGGAAGAGAGAGAAAGCACCATAAGGGATAACAATGTCTACCTTTCAAATATAGGTTGCTATTTTCTTTTGCATTTAGTAGAGGAAAAGAAGGAATAAAGGGGGCACCTTTCAAAAGATTTATTAGAACACCAAATAAAAGACTAAAAATAAAGATAATCCCCCCAAATAGGAGACCAAACCACCCAAGCCCAGGTCAGTGAAAACAGATGTCATTTTATTGAAGTGAATAAATGAATTCTAAACAGGAATTCGGCGCAGAATGAAAGATGACATTATAGCCTTAAAGAACCTTTCAATCCAAGGCAGACAGTTTATAAAAATATGGCTATATGTATTCATGCAGTGCAATATTTGTCAAATTGTTTACAAGTAATTTTATAGCGTCCTCCTACACAAACATTCATAGGGCACAGATGAATCACATTAACAGAAGAAAGGCTGTTACAAACAATAGTGAGCATGGTTTTTCACTTCCCTGTCCCCTCCCTCACCCCAACTCTTCTAAAAAGGGAAAAACAGAGACAAAAGCATTTCTAAAAAACAGAGCCCAGAGCTCACCCTATAAGTGTCCCTCTTTGTCTCAGTCATTTATTCAGTAAATGCTTTTTGAGTACACAGGATGCAGCAGGGGAGCAGCTAGGGCTGGGAATACAGTAAGGAGCATAACACAGCTCCTCCCTCCAAAGAAATTGTTGTCTAGGGGGGAAGAGAAAACTACAGACTCTCCAGTATAGTTCACTGAATTCTCTGCTTTGAATACTGTGCTCTGCGATAGCAAGTCAAAAAGCTGAGAGTGCCTGGAATTAGAAAAGACAAAAAGGGTCTACATGCAGAGGGAGAGATGGGGCTGACGTAAATACGGAAATTTCATTTATCATTTTAGATCAGGGAATGTGGTGACATAGTCCACAACCACCTGGCTCCCCAGCCCTTCTCCCCGCTCCTACATTCTTCCCATCCATCCCCCATATCCTCCGAACTTAGAACCCAAGATAGTTGCCCTAATTTTTTTGTGTGTGTCCTACAGATAGTTCTCTAAAAATAAGCAGATAAAATCATTCTGGGAAAAAATTCAGTTGAGTGCAGTGTGCCTGCAAGACTTTTTCTCCCAGGGACTCCTAGCTCCCTAAATCCAGGAACACAGGCTATTAAAGCAGAAGTTTCATCTGAGACATTATAGAATAAATAGATATCAGACACTAAAGCAGGATAGATACAAGACCAACAAATGAATTTTCCAAGGAAACTGGCAAGTATGGTATAAATTTAAAATGGTGTTTCACTTATATCCAAATTAAGAATCTAAGAATCAAGTGAGAATCTGGGGGAAGGATTTATAAGAAAGATTTATATGGCAAGAGGAATTCTACAAAAAGTAGGTACCCCAAAGCGAGGGAGGGAAGATTTTCCTCTTCGACCAAAGGCAAAAGGAATGAGATTCAAAGGGAACTCTCCTCACAGTGAAAGTGACCTGGTAAACTGGTATCTGCCTTCTACATTTTCTGCTGGAGTAAGCAGGACAGATGGGACAGGGAGCTGCTTTGATGGTGCAGAGAATGAGAGTTGCTTCTGTATTAGGATTGGTCTCCCTTTGCAGAATCTGTATGGGCAAAGAGCACATCGGTGTTTTCTTTGACCAGATGTGGGCCTTATCAAAGAGGGCACCAACAAAACCGGCTAAAGAGGACTGCCCTGAGAGGAAACCATCCGGGAAGCCACTGGAACTCCACAGAGAAAAGGTGGCAGAGGAGAACTCTGAAACTTTAGAACTTAGAGGACAAGAGAAAATAAGAGGTGAAAACAGTACTCACAGTAGGGGAAGTACCATCCTTTCTGTTTTGGTGGGGAGGGGGGAGGACAGGCTCTGGGAACCCAGAAAAGTGCTCTTCTGAGAGTCAACACTAGATAGTCACCAAGCTCCCAGGGTGAAATGAGTGTGACACTACAAATCAAGAAAAACCTTTCTCACACTACCCTTCCTCTTTTCTCGGCCTTCAAGGTAAGAAACGAAATAGAGCAAAAGAAGAATAAATAAAAAACTTGAAACAAGGATCTTAGGGAAAAAGTTTCAAACTTGAGGAAAGGGGCAGAAAGGAAGACTGCCTGTCCTTTTCATGTCACCCTTGAGCAGTGGCTGACAGATTTCCCCAGGGGGAATTTCGAGGGCACTTAATATGTCTACTGATTAGGGCCCAGACTCTAGAATTCAGCATTAACTTATAGATTCCTGTCCAAGAAAAAATAAAACCCAAAAGGTACAGTTCCAGGACAACCTGTTAGGAATTTAGGAAACTTAATTCAGCTTTCCTTACCTTAGTGACTCTATCTATTCCAGAAATGCTCTTAAAGCATCTTCATCATCCCAATCATTTCCTCATTAATGAGTTAACATAAATTTCTGACATGGGCTCACTTTAGAATTGCATGAGAGTCATGTTTTAAACTTTTTTCTTCTTTTTTCTAATTCATTAAACTTCTTTAAAAATACTTTGCTGAAGAGACAACCTTTCTCTGTTTCTCATTGCCAACCATAGCCTGCTGCAGAATCCCAGCCAAGAAAGGAGAGAAGATTTAACTACAATTCAGCTCCAAAGTTGTCATTAGTACATGTGACTATTCCTTCATATTTTTGAGCTGAGGCCATATTAACAATAAGGGGTGACTTTAAAGGTTTCAGTAATCTGAAAATGATCATAAATGTCAGTATCTATCAAAATGACCTTTCCAAGGATAGAAGAATACTTCCTTCAGTATTTTTTAAAGAGAAGCAATAACAGAAAATTTAAAATGGTTTGGTCTTTGATATAAGGCCCATGAGTCCTGTTTGTTCTGCTTACATTAAGTTACATTACACTGTGGTCTTCTAAAACTACAGAAGGGTGATAGAGAGGTATACACGGCCCACTAGGAGAAAATCAGAATACATATTTCTTCATTCTTCTAACCATGACGTCTCAGTTTCAGTTAAAAAAAAGGTTTTATATATAATTAATGTATGTTTCTTTTAAATACAGACAGCATAGTTAAATTCAAAAGCACTATATGTGCTAAAAAATATATTGCACTGACTCAGGTATTCTTAAGAATATAAAAAGCCAGCTCCAAAAGTAATAATTTTCATCAGAACAATTTCATTTGAATTCCACTTCATCCAAATGATACCAATAATGTATATTTCTTGAGCAATTATAAAAGCAGATGGAATATTATTATAGATTTTTGCACAGCAACAGTGAGATTAACTCTAACCAAAGTTGAGATGACCTATAAAACCTGATACAGCCTGTGCTATAAAGATTTTAACATTTTAACACCCTAAACACCGAAATGCAGAACTACAAATAAATGAATGAAATGTGTTTAAACACACTTCCATTAAACACAACCTTTGAATATAATATAAAAAAGTTAATATACCTAATTCATTAATGCATAATAACATCATGTTATGCATGGTTTATAGTTCACACAGGAAAGGGTATAATCCCTAGAATCCAGTCTGAAATTTGGGGTCTACATAGATTCAAGATCAACATAGAGTCAAGCTCTAAACCTACTTCTTACTGGCTGTAGAATTTGGGGAGAAAAGTCACATAAGCTATTTTGGTCCCCATCCCATCATAATGCAAAGTGTTTTGAGTACTAAATATAACAAAAACAGTTTATATGAATTATTCTACATACTTCTAAATTCTGTGTTTGTATTAATATTAGAGTTTCTGTTAAATACATATTTTCTCTTCTTAGGGAAGGAGTACCATTAAAATATAAAGGTTCTCCCTGAAACCTAATAGATCAGAGGGAGAAGACATAATGTGCCAACTTGGAAAGCTCCAATATGATTAACTGGGACTTTGAACTTGAGAAATGAAGAAGGAATTGG
Organism: Taxidea taxus jeffersonii; assembly: GCA_003697995.1. Classification (NCBI taxonomy): domain Eukaryota; kingdom Metazoa; phylum Chordata; class Mammalia; order Carnivora; family Mustelidae; genus Taxidea; species Taxidea taxus. Next base: position 7,412 of record ML105780.1, read on the forward strand.
AGAATCATAAATGGAGGGCCCTCTTCTACAGCTTCTCCTGATTTCTGGCCTGTGGAGTGAGAAGGCAAGGATCATATTACTTCCAGCACATGCAAGAGAGAGCCAGGCACAGCAGCTTTTACCAACCATGGGCAACGGCTCCCAGATAGCAGAGCTCCAGGCAAGAGTCCTGGGTCTGAAGCCAGGCAGGCACTCAGAGTTCTGGACTACAAGAAAAGTCTTCTCCGGACACCCCTCTCCACTTTATCTTTTACTGCCCTAGATCCACTGAAGACTGGTGCCAGAGCAGAGAAATTTAGGAGTTGAAGACCCACCATTCCACGAGACTGACATCACAGAGGGTTGACAGAAAAGCCCTTGTCAACATTTAGCTCCAGGGCAACTGATGGAAAGCAACTGGGTAACATCTCCCCTTTTTAGACTGCAGCTTCGTTAAGCACAGCACAGAGAATAAATAAAGAAGCTAAAAATCAGAAAGAGACAAAGAAACGAATCTAAGTTTCCTCATATTTTAAGAAAATATCTTTTTCTTTGGGGACACAAAGAAAGAAATGGATAAAAGACAAACATGTTTTTGAGCCACATTATTCCATTGCATAAGAAGATATGCTGCTGCTTCTGGAGTAAAAATTGAGATAACAACAAAAGCAAATAGACATGAGATTACTTATAAGTAGCAAATGGTAACTTTGAACTCTTAAATAATAGATTGTATTAAACTAGTTTCTCCTGTACTTTCTTGTGTGGTTTTCAGAAACAGAGTACCCTGAAAGGTAAACACTAAGTAATATAGTAGATGATAAGCACATTGCATCTTCATAACTACTGCTTATAACTCTGGAAACTAGTAGATTTACTCAATGTGTCATGCTGTTCAAGAAGCCATCTCCTTATACAACTAGCTTTTCTGCTTGGAGAATAGTTACTCTTTAAAAGATCTGTGTGGTCAATCAACAATTTAAGCAAAAGTGTACACACGTGGTATCTAGCAGTTTCTAATGTTTTTGGTATCCAACAAGGTCATATGAAAGTGATAAATTCCAGCCTACAGCTGCTGTGCTAATAAAGTTGCCAATGAGTCAAGTTCTTTCTAAATATATGCACATGTATTTCTATTACAATTACATTTACCCACATGACATCAATTATCTCAAGAGTAAAAGGGCATTTCTTCACACCCCTATAAAAAAAAATTACTCAGAGTAAATTATGCTTTCAACAAATCCCCAAATGCACCCAATATGCTCCAGGATAACTTTGGATTCCATTTGAAAGGACAGCTTCTGGACCCTGACTCAAATGTTCCCTGCCATCACAACTGAGAAAACAAAAGGTTTCTATTGTCCAGTACTATTAGTGTGGGATTTTTCACTCTCAAGATTCTGGTGACCAACACTGAGAGAAGTGATTTTTTTTTAAGATTTTATTTATTTATTTGACAGAGAGAGAGAAAGCACAAGTAGGCAGAGAGGCAGGCAGAGAGAGGGGGGGAAGCAGGCTCCTCGTTAAGCAGAAAGCCCCATATGGGGCTCGATCCCAACACCCAGAGATCATGACCTGAGCCGAAGGCAGAGGCTTAATCTGAGCCACCCAGGTGCCGCAAAGGAAATGGCATTTTTGACCCATTTGTTCACAATTGTATTCTTAAACCTAAGGAACACAGAATCATTTTTCCTTAATATTTTTTAAATAATGATACTACATAGTCATAACATCTTCTTTCTGTGTGTATGGATATCATAATTCAGGATTAAAAATATAGAATCCAGGGACACCTGGGTGGCTCAGTTGGTTAAGCAGCTGCCTTCGGCTCGGGTCATGATCCCAGCGTCCTGGGATCGAGTCCCACATCGGGCTCCTTGCTCGGCAGGGAGCCTGCTTCTCCCTCTGCCTCTGCCTACCACTCTGTCTGCCTGAGCTCGCTCTCTCTCTCTGACATAAATAAATAAAATCTTAAAAAAAAATATATATATATATAGAATCCAACAAATTATTATTTTAGTGTGCCCCAGAAAATCCTGAAGACAACCATAATAAAACAACTATGGAAGGCCGGAATTGAGATTCTACTTTGCAGTCACCTGTAGTTAAAGAAACTGCAAAACGTAAAGTAGCAAAAGCAAAACAAACTGGATTAGAGCACCAGCTCCAATGAGGCATGGCCTGCCACAGCTGTCATTTGCTTCATGGATCCTCCACTGATGAACCTTGAATCTGAGAAGGTTTGGAAAGGTCATTGCAAAGGTCTTCTTCGTTCTAAAATCCTGTATTTGGGTAAGGACGTTGTTGAGTTACATTATGACTTGCACAAGTAGCAATGACCACCCCCCCCAACCAAAATCACAGCTTTTGTGATTACTTTTCCCTCTCCCAGTAACTCCCTTTCAAAAATAGAAAGGCTGTATAACTGAAAAAAATAAAAACTTCTTATAACACATACATAAGCACAATTTCAAAATTATGTTAATCCTATACAGTAATTTCACACATGCATATGTAATATTATGTATGTGCATATACACTACATATAACCTTGCCAATCTATTGCTGCCTGTGTCCATTTCTCCTAGGTGTGAACCAAAAGTCAGATGCTGAATTGAATACATTTTGATACAATGAATAATAGATGGCTGCCAGCCATATGTTTCATGTTACAGAATATAGTATCCCACACAGCGTTCCACTACTATTTCAAAAACATTTTCTATTCAGACATGATACAAACACCTCCTCTTGTTCACAGGATGTACAATCTGATTATGAGTTATAAACTTGGAACATTTAATGTCTAAGCTGCCTGCATTTAAATGTAAAGCACAATCTGAATAACTAAGTACATCAACCATATTAATTTGCAGTCCTGGTAGGAACTATAAATTCAGAGGAAAGTAATCAATTCACCAAGGAAATAATGTTGATCTCTTAGCCTTATATCATATTCATCCTGGAATTATTGCACTGCCATTTATCAGAAAGAGAAATACAGCATATGAGGCAGCAGAAACCATCAACCATTCTTAAATAGAAGCAATCTTTACATATGGTTTTCTAGAAATAATGTACTGAACAGGTTGTAAACAGCACAAAAACACTGAGTCACTATACTTTGTACTTCTCAGTTCAGGGAACAAAATAAGTTTTTTCTTGGTATTTACTCCCCTCCTAATTTGCAACAAGAAAAAATAAGATTAGTGGGATACCCTGTAAGCGACTAAAAGAGGGATCATTTCCTTTGTTCATGAAATGGTACTGGGGACTTGTACCTCTATTACTAAGACCATCAGCGCCCTGTGGTATTAGTGTCATCATCTTCTAACTTCGATACTGTGCTTAGCCCATGTGGGGTAGGTGTGTTGCCAGAGGAAGTCATGAGCATTGAAAAATGACCGAGGGGCACCTGGGTGGCTCAGTGGATTAAGCCGCTGCCTTCGGCTCAGGTCATGATCTCGGGGTCCTGGGATAGAGCCCCACATCGGGCTCTCTGCTCAGCAGGGAGCCTGCTTCCCCCACTCTCCCTGCCTGCCTCTCTGCCTACTTGTGATTTCTCTCTCTGTCAAATAAATAAAAATAAAATCTTTAAAAAAAAAAAGAAACAGAATCTCTGACTTCTGTTGGGTTTTTTAAAAAAAAGAAAAAAAAAGAAAAATGACAGAGTCCACTGTAATAATGTATCATGAAGGTTTCCACAGCCTTTATATGAGAAGTAGGAGGGATATCAGCCTCATCCAACCCCTCTTTAAGAACCTACCTTATGATGATTTCTTTGAATGACAGCTTCCAAGGTATCCTGCATTGCTTTTCATATGCATCACCTTTAGCAGAAATCTGGAAATGTTATTTATTCCTCCCAAAGTACTTACAGACTTTGAAAGAGTTCCAAGAAAATATTCAAAACCAAATTTAATGGTCAGTAAATAGGCCTTATAGGAAAGTCTAAGATAGAGACCATGGACTGAAAAGGAGAAAAGACTAAGAAGTGATGAAGGCACATTTCTGAATGCCTAACTTGTTTTAAGATGAAAGTGGAAGCCAAATCACAAAGAAGACATAAAAGCTGTTGGATACTTCTGTAGCTGGCACAAAATTACAGCCACTTTACCCTGAATTCATCAGGAGTAGACCAAATAACCTCATATAATGAAGACTTAGAATACGATAAAAATGCATTTGATTGGATTTTTATTAACTCAACTACTCACCTGTTCTCTATTTTCCCAATTCAGTTAATGTGAGAGGAGGCAGAGAATCTTGACATAGCATGGGTTTTTCTATTCAATGCTCAGTGTATTAGAAACTAGAAAGATGTGCTCATTTTAAACTTAGGGTTTTTGAAAAATTGGAGATGACTGTATCCTACAAAATTCATGGCAACCTGAAGAAATATCATTCCTCAGTATGTATCTGAGAAGGAGACACCAAGGAGACGTTTCCTTTACCATAAGCACCATAATTAGCCAATGCATTAATGAAAGGCCTGCCTAGAAGCAATTAGGGAAAGAAATCAATCTCCTTTGGTTTAAGATTCAAGCTCTTTCTGTCTCTCTCTCTTTCTCTCTTTTTTCTTTTCATTGTGCCAGTTGCTTCTGTCCACATTTATGCATAAAATTGTCACAAGGATGAGATTAGAGTTGAGGCTAGAGGTTAGTATCTCAATGCCAGTTCAGGATAGCATTAAGGAAGTTGCCATAAACTGTGTTGATTCCAGCACGTACAAGTACCAACAGGACGTTAACTTGTGGGTGTCCCTCCACCAGTTCACCATTCTCAAAACCTAATTCATGGTCTTCCTAAAACACAGACCTTCTTCCCAAATTACCATGAGAGTTTCACCATGATGTTGTCTTCCAATGCAGAAACACTGGAATCTTCCTGCCTTCCGTTAGAATTTCTGTGCCCTTATGTCCAATTAACAATTTGCCTAAAATGCCTCTTCATCATATCCCCACGACAGGTCTTCCTTACCTCATTCCCAGGACAACCAACTATAAATTCTCACTTTCATACCATGCCCTTCACCAAAAACTACTAAATTAGGTTTTCTTTTCCATCCAATTTATTCCCCACACAACCAATGGACAAAAGGTATATATGTCACTGTTTTGCTCTGGTTACATCCTTGCTGTTTTTGAATTAATTTTAAATCTCACCTGATTTTGAAGGCTCTGTACAATGTGCCTCCTTCCAACCAAAGATACAGATACTCTCACACATCTCTGTGCTCTGAAACCATCGTTGGCTCAAGGATAGCAATCTCATTGTGGCACAACCGTGTACATATCAACAATAATGTTGACATTTATGTCCCACTCTCACCATGCTGCTCCCCAGAAGGCTCAATTTCTTCTACTCTGCTCAGCTACATCCAATTCATCCTTCTGGCCTCAACAAAAGTCACCTTACATCCATCATATCTCCTTAGACTATCTTAACATCTTGGAATTTTTTTACTAGGCTCTTACTGCAACTTACAATCTATACCTCCCTACTTACCACTTTTTAAGCTGTGTCCTTGCACTCATTGTTTCTGTATATTGACATCCACACAACAGCTAGGTCAATATGCAAAAGCTATTCAGTACATGCTTCAATCCTTAAGCTATTAATATCAAAAGTGCTCTAGTATACACTAACATAGAAGTACAAGTACAGATAGAAATGGAGATTGAATGTTTACAAAAATGAAGTTATTTGGGGACAACAAAAAACACTGTCATTTTTCCAATTATACCTTGAATACCTAGTATGGGTAGGAAAAGAACTGTGTAGAAGGCCATCTCTAAATAGCATATCTTATTTAAACCTAACAACCACTCTGCTAGTTAGATAATTTACTATGTTCATTTGATAGCGAAGAAACTGATTTTAGAAAAGGCCATCTGACTTACCCAAGACGGTCCATCTGGTAAAACCAAGATGCATCGGGACGCCTGAGTGGCTCAGTTGGTTAAGCAGCTGCCTTCGGCTCAGGTCATGATCCCACTGTCCTGGGATCGAGTCCCACATCGGGCTCATTGCTGGGCAGGGAGCCTGCTTCTCCCTCTGCCTTTGCCTGCCTCTCTGTCTGCCTGTGCTTGCTCTCATGCTCTCTCTCTCTCTGGCAAATAAATAAAGTCTTTAAAAAAAAAAAAAAGAATAAAAAAAAAAACCAAAACCAAGATGCATCTTCAGGTTGGTCTGACCCGAAATCTAGTGTTATTTTTCCTGCCGCGTAAAATAGAGTTTAAAGACATAAAAACGGAGTAGACATTTTAAATGGAGAACTCATATAAAAATTACAGCATGAAACACAGCCGTCTGTTATCCTTTTTGCATGTGAAAGGACACTGGGCATGATTTTTCCCAGGCATAGACTCTGGCCTTGTCACCTCCCAATTCATGATTTATGCTGAGACAAAAAGAAAGTGTGGTTCTCTAGCTGCCTGCCCATGAATACGCCTCTGGGAGAGCAGCAGCAGCTTCTTAGAGAAGTATCTATATATTAAAACGTATCTCTGGTATTTCTAAGTCAGTGCCCCTTCCAAAGATGCACATGGGCAAAATTGTTTTCTCCTTGAGGATTCTTTATAATTTTAAGAGAGGAAGTCCATATATGAATTAAGAATACCCCATTCCTAACATTCTATGCTATCTACTTTGTTCTCAGAGTGATTATGGGAGCAGGCAAGGAAATGCTACAGAAATGCCAGAGGGGTCCGTAAATGGAAGAGTAGGAGGAACAGGACAGGAGAGAATGTGGCCCTTTAAAACCGGGCTAAGGAGTCTGGAATCTGTTTTTTGTTTTGTTTTTTTAATTTTTTTTTAAAGATTTTATTTATTTATTTGTTATAGAGAGAGAGAGCGCGAGCAGAGGCAGACAGAGTGGTAGGCAGAGGCAGAGGGAGAAGCAGGCTCCCTGCCGAGCAAGGAGCCCGATGTGGGACTCGATCCCAGGACGCTGGGATCATGACCTGAGCCGAAGGCAGCTGCTTAACCAACTGAGCCACCCAGGCGTCCCATGGAATCTGTTTGATAGGCAACCAGGAGGCACCAAATCCATGTGCAGGAGGGTGAAATTACCCTAAGGGGATGCCACAGAATCTTCCAAGTAACTAAAAATAAGGAATTATTTATTCCAAGTAAATAAAAATAAGTAATCTGTCATTGTTGCAAACCCATATTACACTTGAACAGTAAACAGGATCAAAATGTTTAATTTTAAAAAAATTTATTTATCTGAAAGAGAGAGAGACAGTGAGAGAGGGAACATAAGCAAGGGGAGTGGGAGAGAGAGAAGCAGGCTCCCTGCCAAGCAGGAGCAGAGAATCCAATTCCAGTAAGGGGCTCTATCCCAGGACCCTGGACTCATGACCTGAGCCAAAGGCAGATCCTTAACAAAGGAGCCACCCAGGTGCCCCCAAGATGTTTAATTTAAAAAGCATCAGATTTAATACTATCTGTTTGACCTTGGGCAAGACACTTAAGATGCTGGTGTTCTAGTTTCTTCATCTTAAGTACACGGAAGATATGATAAAGCCTGTCTCCCATTCTCTAGGAGTATTGTGGAAAAAGTAAAAACAAGGTATGTGAAAATATACGTAAAACGAAGTTATAAGCAGTGAGACTCTACAGAGAGGTAAGTATACTGTGCTACATTTTTAAAATGAGTAAAATGGGAAAATAAGGAATCAAACCAGGAAAATAAAATCTCAACTGTTTAGAATGCTTGAGATTCACTCTCTTTGACATTCAAGGATATTCAGAGAAAGTTTATTACTTCTCATGACTAGAAGGAAGTTCCTTATGTCTAGCCAGATTCCTTAATTCAACAGTTTTTTTTTAAGATTTTATTTATTTATTTGACAGAGAGAAAGAAAGAGAGAACAAACAGGGGGAATAGTAGGCAGAGGAAGAGCCTAAAGCAGGAGCCCTGCTGAGCAGGGAGCCCAATGTGGGGCTCGATCCCAGGACCCTGAGATTATGGCCTGAGCCAAAGGCAGAGGCTTAACCCACTGAGCCACCCAGGCATCCCAAGCTCTCCACTTCTTGAATAATTTTTAATGACGCTGTACTTTGTAGTGTCAATTATTCTAGTTTCTTTACCCTTTTTCTCCTAATACATATTCTACCACTTTCATAATTTGCCTAATCCAGAATTAGGAAGGAAAAATTTCAGGTTCCGTGACCATTACTCAAGTTTGGCGATCACTCTGAAGCATGCATATTCTGATGAAAGGGGGATGAACCAGATGCTGTTTATTCAGATTACTAATAAGGAAGAGAATCAATATATTCCATTGAGATTTTACATAACCACCAAATATTTTAATATTCCACACAGGCTCTTTAAGGACCTCAGTGATGAAAGGAGGACAGGAGGGCAGCACTACAGGACATGGAGCACTCAGTGGGAGGGAGCCCTGCTTTCTGCTGAAGTCCCACAGCCCATCAGGGCCGCAGCCCTGGTCCCGGGATGCAGAGCAGAATCTGTAACAAGCTTCATCTATGTCTCAACCAAATTTTTAATTTGCTTGTGCCTGAGGGATAATGGGGCTGATTCTCTTTTAGGTTTTGCTCCGTTATTCTGCAATTCTGCCTCTGAATTCTGCCTGTGGCTTTAACAGGTATTTTCCCACAAACGTGTCCATGACTTTGTCCTAAATTTCTGTTTTCTGTGTGCTTCATATTGCTCCCTACTTTTAATATTAGTAACTGCTTTGAATTTTAAAATAGGAGTACCATTAATCCCTGTCCAGAGTCAGGGAGTCTGAGCTCAAGCAATTGATCTCACCCCAAGTACACGGTGGAAGGATGTCCCATTACCACTCCTTGCAAGAAGCCAGGATGCCACTTTATTTTTCTTAGATTTATTGGGGCCCTGGAATCTACCAAGTGACAACCAGACAACTGGGCCTGGTCTTAAGGCACATGTGGCAGTATGTTTATGAAAGTAGCCCAGATTCCTCCCCTGCCCTTCCCCTTCTCCTGCCCCTAGCTCTTTATTGTGCAGCTTTTCCCACAGGCGGCATCTATTTCCCCATTCACTGAATCCCCATTGGCCTTCTGAATTACTTTAGACAACAAGAGAATGTGGCAGAACTGACACTGGGTCACAAAAGAATTTGGGCCTCAAGAGGCCTTGTATACCTCCCCTCTCTTTGATTCCTTCCACCACCATGACAATAAACCTGGGCTAACCGGCTGGAAGGTAAGAAACCACATAGAATAGACTCACCCCAGCCAAGGTCATTCTAGACCAGCCAGTCTTTAGCTGACTTAGTGGCCCACTGCAAGTGCATGAGAGAACCCAGCAGGATAGCCAAGCCCAACCAACCCAAAGGCTCATGAAAATAATGAAAGGAAATTGTTTTTAAATCACAAAGTCTGGATGTGGTTTCTTACATAGCATTATTGCAGCAATAGCCTACTAATATAGCATAGATGGGCATCCTTCCTGCTGAGAAGTAAGCATGTGAAATGCTAGATGATGACAAAGTATTAGGCATTAGGGAACAAGGATAGGAAGAATGTTGGTATAGCTTTGGAGCTCAAACTAGGGAAGGTGTTTGTTTGTAAGGACTAGGAAATCCAAGAGTTATGTCTCAGTTCCACAAAGCTACATGGAACTCGAACAATGCTGCTCAGAACCTTACTTCGCAGAGCTCCACCAACCATTTTTGGGACCCCCATTCCCATCTTAGAACCTCTCTCAAAAACAGCTCCCGGGATCCCAAGGTTCTCATAGTTAATTCCTCCTTCCGATGAGCTCTCTTTAGAAAATTCTTTTTCTTTTCCTAAGAAAAAGGGCAGACCTCCTCAGGTCTGTTTTCTAGGTCTTTCACAGTAGGACTCAATATCCAACAATCCCGGATCCCACAAAACTGAGAACTCAAAAGGGCAGAAAGGTTTAATCTTCAGATACTGGGACTCTATTTAGTGCAGCAAAGAAAGAAAAGAAAAAGCAATAAGATTTTATATTTAAGATCTAGTGTCCATATCCTGCCATTTGATATGAAAAGTTGTCTCCAAGAGAACACATCAGATAACTGTAAGATAGTGTCACCAAAGCCAGCTTTCTTAATTTTGTGTGGTACACACATACCCTTAAGTGTGGTTTGTCACATTTCTTCTGGGTGAAGCTAAACCACACAAAAAATACTGAATTTTTGCTGTGATTCTACAACCCTTGGATTCTACTTCTATTGTACTCTTATCTTCCTATGTCACAGTTGTAAACTTCAGATATTCAAGTCTAAGATAAGTTTTGAATCATTTGGACATCCCTGGTGTTCAGCATAGTACCTATAATACATAGGTGCATTTTATGGTTTCTGGTCTCTTCCATTCTTGCCTTGCATGACATTGGGCCTTACTTCCTTCAGAACTTCTCATAACTTGATTTCTGTACTTTTCCTAAGAACTTTCAATTAAACTTAACTTCTCTATTTGATCATCCCTACTAACTCATGAACAGAGACTAATAGCACTTTATAGAACAACTTGTATACCTACTGGGCCCAAGAAATACCAATTTGGAGCAATATTAATATTGCTTTTTAAAAACATTTGATCAAATGGCTTTGTCATAAGACTTCGCTGATGGTTTCGTTAGATTCACACTGTGAACCTTCAAAAGGAAACCACAGTAAGTACAATTTTCCAAAAGTATTAATAAGAGAATTTCTGTTATGGAACATCTCAGAAAACTTGTCTTCTTCAGTCCACATTCTGAGTTGCACTTTTCTGAACTATTTATTTTACCTGTGGTCCTAAAGTTAGATTCAGGACTCACACGACAATGACTTCTTTTCCACCAACTAGTGCCCAGCATATTCTTCGCACCGCTGCTGTCTCCTTACGGAACAATAAAGTCTCCAGCTTCAGATGCTGGAGAATGGGTACAATGAGAAAAGATAGCTCAGAGAGTTGAAAAAAATAGCTTTTAGCCAAATTTTTCATTCTTATTGGATGCTTTTTATTCTCCTTCATACTTCATTTTAAAAAGTCAGGGACTATAGTGGGGCTCCTGGATGGCTCAGCCAGTTGATCACCTGAATCTTGATTTTGACTCAGATAATATCTTGGGGTCCTGAGATCAAGCCCCACATTGGGCTCCACGCTCAGCTTAGAGTCTGCTTGTCTAGCCCCCTCCCAAAACTCACTCTCTCTCTCAAATAAATAAAACCTTTAAAAAAAAGCCAGTGACTATGTAAGAAGGTTGATCACTGAACTATTAGAAAACTTTGAAAACCTTTTGCAGAAGTGGAGGTACTCTGCATACTTCCTTCCATAGTTTATAATGATTCACTCCAGGTATTCTCTCTTTAGCTGTCTTTGAATAATGTGGAGATTTGCACTTGTTTTTTGAATGAATGATTTAATGAACAGCAGTAACTTTATATTAACATCACAAAGCAGAGACCTATACTCACATATACTTCCTGACACAACTACATAAATAGGGAAACTTAGTCTCTGAGATGTTTCATATCTGTGATATCAGGCGTTATGGGCTGAATCGCATCCCCCAAAATTCATATGATGAAGCCTTAATGCCCAGCACACCTCGGAATGTGACCGGATTTGGAGATAAGATCTTTACAGAGATAATTAAGATTAAATGATGTCATAAAGTGGGTCCTAATCAAATAGAACTGGTGGCTTTATAAGAAAAAGAAGAGGACCAGAAATGGGAAAGCGTGAGAAAAGACCATATGAGGACACAGTGAGTAGGTGGCCAACTGCAGAACCGAAAGAAACGCCTCAGGAGAAACGAAACCTGCTGACACCTTGATCTTGGACATCCTAGCCTCCAGGACTGTGAGAACATAAATAACTGCCATTTAAGTCACCTTGTCTGTGGTATTTCGTTACAGCAGCCCTAGCAGCAAGTAACCAACCAACTGCCCAAACATCCAGGTAATTGCTTGGACCTTGGCCTTCTTTACTCAGATACTGATAAGAATTTAGAACCTAGAAGAAGACTGTAGGTTTTAAGACTAGACTCCATTATTGACTCTATGACCTGGAGCAAGCTATTTAGAATCTCCAAATTTCATCAGTAAGAGGGGACTGTTTAGAATAATACTTCCTAGTGTTCTTATAAAGATTGAATGAGATAATAAATGCTTAAAAGTATTCATTAAGCATGGTTCCCAGAAGCATATAACAAGACTCGATACAGGTTAGCCATCATCATCATTGTTGTTATTTATTAGCATGACTTACTAAAACCAGAAAATTCAATTCCCCTACAAAGATTCTTACCTTGTAAGACTTTTAAAATACAAATGGGCAGAAAGTCCCAGCCTTAGACTGTTTGTTCCTTCTACTATGAAACTAGAAGGACATTTATTAGAATAAATTTATAGAAGTTTGGAACTCTTCTGAGCAGTGGTGGGCACTGAGGGGCTGGTAATATTTTCCAAGCCTTTTATTAAGGTTAATCTATAATATTTGCCGTCATACACCAATAAATAGAGTTAACAATTATTTATAAGCTTCTATGATCAAACAGCCTGGTAACATCTTAAAATAGGCTCAGAGTGTTCTGAAATCTGTGACCCCTTTCAGAGAGTAGCTTTGCAATAGCTCAACTCCACATTTCCTGTTTTTCTCACCTACTTGTCACTCTCACAGTGAAAGCAGAGAGTCAAGAAATTTTGGAATTCTGGGAGCAAATATGAAGTCACAGGAATGCAAAATGAGAAATAATTTACTCTTAACAAAAGCTTTTCCTAGGCATCCTGGAATTCAGTACAGGAACTGTTTAGTGCTATGTAAATTGGGTTTCAAATCAATGCCCTAATTTACATAAAAGAAATAAAGCAGAAAGACAAGAGCACATAAATACGAAGGTAAACTGCACAGCATCTCATTTATTTAAATAAGGGCACTTACTAGACTTATTTTGGAGACAACGGATTTGCTCAGTTTTCACCAAGACCTTACGAACCCCTCTGCAACTATGTTCACCATTATCGCTGCCCGGAACTCTGCTATTCTGTGAATCCCTAATTTGAAAATCTGGGATCTGGATCCAATCTGGATTAAAATACTAGTGGCCATGTACTAGCTGGGAGGCACTGGACAAGGCTTTTAATCCCGCAGCACTCTATGTACTCACCCACGAAATAGGCATAGGTAACACACCATTACAGTTAACAGTAATCTGATACTGCCTGATTCCTGTTAAGTATTGAGCACACTGACTAAATGAGAATTGCTTAATAAACATGAGGGATTGTTATTATTGTCAAGGTATCTCCACACCCAAATCCCTATGTTTGATCTTAGGACTTCACTTGTACATCTTATATGCACAGAATCCTCTTCCTGAACATGTCTGACTCTACCTCTTGGATTTCAATATATGGTCTGATACTAGGAAAAAAATTTGTATTGACATGTGGTCATTGTGACTACTACCACTAATTATCTTAAGTGCTTAAAGAATACAGTATTTTAGTTAATTATTTAGTTACCCTAGAAGAAATACATGTACTGCCTGTATGTGAAAGATGAGAATTTAGTAAACCAAACAAATAAAACCCCTACTAATTCCTAAATCCTGATTTGAGGATTTAGGAGATATTTCAATATTTTAAAGCATTTGAGGGGCACCTGGGTGGCTCAGTGGGTTAAGTCTCTGCCTTTGGCTCAGGTCATGATCTCAGGGTCTTGGGATGGAGCCCCGCACCAGGCTCTCCGCTCAGCTCAGCGGAGAGCCCCCACCCCCCGCCACCTTCTCTCTGCCTGCTTACTTGTGATCTCTCTGTCAAATAAATAAATAAAAAGATTTTAAAAATAATAATAAAGCATTTGAGACAGCATAATAGAAAAAAAACACCAAATAATGTGAAAATGAAGCTTTCTGAAATTTAAGATTACTTGCAAATAAGGTCATTTGAATTTTTAATAAATTATTTTCATATCATCCTTCATTGTGTCTGTTTTCCTGAAAAAAATGCTTTTTTTCCTCCCACTCGTACAACTAATATAGAGGTAAAACATCTGCCATCGGCTTTTTTGTCCTGCTGACATATTTCCTAATTCTCCTACTAATGAATGCAGTATGGCACATGCTATGTTGTCAGAACCTACAGGGACTGACAGCAGCTATTTCTGAAGACTATCATTAATTTTCAAGAAACTCATGACAAACACGTAGAACGAATGGCATTTGGCAAATAATGTATTGTCCTCCTTAATACAAACATGACCTCCATATATACCCAAAGGTCCCAGGTCTCCAAATAGGCTCTCTCCATTCTTGAGAGCTGAGCATTTTATCAAATTAATCAAGAAATCGATTTCATCTATCTTTGAACTGATGCCCAATTTTTTATCAGCCAGCTTTTTTTGTATTTTTAAATATCTGAATGATAATTTGTATTCCCTTTTTCCTTAGAATAGAACTGATGCTTCGCAGTTCCTGTGCATTTGCAGGTAATTACTTTTACACAACACCTATATTTCTAAACGCTACATAAAAAGATTCACTATAGTGTAATAATTTAAAAAGTCATAATTCATTATTTCAGATTGTAAAATTTCATAAAATGCTTAAATTTTTCAAATAGCTTGGCTGGTGCTATTAGGTTCCATATATAAAAACCTTTCATGCAATTAAAATGGATTCTAGTATTATTGTGTTGGCTTTAGTGCCTGCCATTAACTGTCTGAATTTTTGCCTCGTGCCAATACTACACAAACCACTTTACGAAGGCTTAAGGGACTTCAGTGATTTTTGGATTCTGACTTCATTTTGGTTTTATTACACAAAGAAGGATTTCCCTTTTGCTATAATATCTTTGTTTTAATTTTTTTTTCTTTAAGTCATGTTTTTGTGAATATTCTAATCAACCTTAAAATTCTCAGCAGTTACTTCCTGTGGTTAATAGCTTCAGAGGCAAGTGCACTTCACCAAGCCATTAAAGTGCAAAGTAGCCAGTAGCAGTTAACAAAAGAACAAAAGGAGCAACCTCATAGACCCGTGGGAAGCCAGGAGACAACCATCAGGATGTTTATACAAGGCAGTCACTTTGGCTCCCAGAGTTAGGTAAGTGGAGGTTTTACCATGACCTTGAGAGAATATGCTAATACCCAGTCTAATGCCCCTGAAAACTCTCTTCCAGCTTCAGCATCTCCAGAATTTGTGGTAACATTTTAATAAAGGAAAAACTTCATCAACCCAGCAAAGTCTCTACACCAGTAAGATGAGTCACTCTGAACTGCAGAAAGTAATTTAAGAAAGCCTTGGTATGCCATAACAGAAATAAAAGCATGTTTCCTTTGTGTTGGGAAAGGGGGTTCCCATCTATACAGGTAGACTAATTTCATCAGAAAAGTTGAGGGACTGGAAATATTCTGAAAAAAAAAAAAAATCAACAAAAAGCCCTATTGATTAGGAATCTGGGGCTTGGTTTTGTGACAGGTGGTGAGGTGTGGGGGAGGGGAGTAGTGGCAAGGAGGGGTTGCCTAGATACAGAATACACAATGCAAAGAAAAGTAAGACTGATTTCTGTAAAGCAATTGAGAAAGTAAAAAGAGACTCAATATTTTAGCGTAACAACCCTTATAATGCCAAGTAAAACTGTCATTAAAACTGCAATAAAATGCAAGACTGTCTTGGAGGCAGCAGACTTTCAGGTTATACTCCTGGGGGTGGGGGATTTGTCTCAAACTACCTTCTCCAAATACTAAGATCAGAAGCACCCTCTGGAACAGGCTAGGTGAAGGTCACAAGACAGAGAGAACAGAATTAATGTTAAAAGAGGAAAAGACACAAAATCAATGCTTGGAGAAGCCAGGAGAGCAACAGGAACAGTGTGAAGGAGCCCTGCCCCCTGACCCATCCCTGGTATATTCTGGATGCATAGGAATTACTGAGATTAGGAAGAGCCTATTCACACACCTTTCTGGCTTCTTGGTATATTGATTGGCTAAAAGTAATACAGCCTTTTTTTTTTTTTTTTAATTTTTTATTTGACAGACAGATATCACAAGTAGGTAGAGAGGCAGAGAGAGAGAGAGAGAGGAGAAAGCAGGCTCCCTGCCAAGCAGAGAGCCCGATGTGAGGCTAGATCCCAGGACCCTGGGATCATGAACAGAGCCGAAGGCAGAGGCTTTAACCCACTCAGCCACCCAGGCGCCCCAATACACCCTTTTTAAATCATAAACTAGCCGTTCTCACTCTGGAGTCCCGAGGGCATGGTAAGTGATGTGGTTTTAGAATAAAGGTGAGGTTCAGTGGGTGAAGTCCGGAGCCAAAGACGAAGAAAGAGTTCTTGAGATGTCTCTGGGGGTAAAACGGTGGTTTATTAAAGCACAGGAACAGTACCCCTGGGCAGAAAGAGCAGCTGCACTGGGGTTGTGTGGGGTGGCTGATTATATACTAGGGGGTTGGGGGAAGTAAGGAAAAAGGAAGGTTTTATATGCTAAAGAGGACCTACAAGATACCAAAAGCCTTTGTCAAGTTAAGGTTGTTTTCCCCTTTAGCAAGGCATTAACATTAAAATAGTTGGGAGATTACTGGAAGAATGTCACAGAGGACCTACCCAGGAGTGGGGGTGGGGGTGGTTGCAGGGTGTCAGCTTCTGCTTGGTCCCTCAGCTTGCCTTCTGTTCCCTCATCAGTAAGGACAGTACTTAGAGAATCCTGGCAAAATGGCCTCCCAGGTCACCTTGAGAAACAGAACCCTGTGGAGTTTAGAATGCCAAACTTGCCTTGCACTCTCCTGGTACCATTTCCCTGATTCCCGGGCTCTCATCTCAATTATCTGACCTATTCCTCAACTTTCCTGTTAGAATCACATGCTAACACCAGTCACATATTCCTATGAATGCATGTTGACTGGGTATGTCTTGTGCTTCACAAGATATAGGTTGGGATGCTGACATGGTTATGAGGCTGGAGAGCAAGGTTCTTGTCTCATTGAGGAGAAGAATGAATTTCATAGACAAAGGACAGTGAGCAAAGCAAGAGAACTGTATTAAGCAGTGATACAGAAAAAGCTCTTAGGGTTCCTGACCGGTTTGCCAATGTGGGGCTCCACCAACAGCCTTTCATTTAGAACTGCCCGGAGAGCCTATGGCCTTAACATGCTTGAGATGTATTTGCTTGAGTAAGGACTGGTGATTACATCTTTAATGACTTACCTCTTTTTTGGGGTCTGGTTATGCTTTGTTGGTCACAATGTGACTGCCATAAAAAGACCCCACCTCTGACACCCAGGGCAGGGTGGTCTGTTTTTTTCCTTATCTTGGTTTCTTAACCCCTCAGCATTTCTGGGATTTCTGCAAGCCTGATAAAGTAGCCCCCTACCTATCTCTCCCTACCTAGCCCTGCCTGTCCCTTACTCAACAGGACCCTTCAGATGTATATGGGTGGGTCATATGCTTGGAGATGACTGCCAACATGGATCTTGGAGGGGAAGCAGGAAGGTAAAGATAAAAGAAGTTTCCAAAGGAATTTTTATATGTTAAAAGTTGACTCACAGATCCTGGGGGTCAGACTAAGATTTCCTTTTGCCCTTAGCAAAGTGTCTGTAAGGGCCTATTTAGCCAAAACGGTTCCATTTCCGTTGAATAGCCATTTTGTTGTTTATGCAGTAAAATGTAAACGAACCCTGCCCCCCCCCCCCCCCCCCGCCCCGTCCCAGGGGACTTACTTAAAAACAAGTCCCGGAAACCAGTCCCAGGTAACAAAGCCCAAATACAAGGGTGGGTCAGGCCAGGTGGAGGTATCCAATCAGTGGGGGCACGCATACTGTCTCCCTAGCTACCAAGGAGTACGGGCCCTGCCCACTGGGCGCCTTTTGGGTGCCAATTCTGACCAAGGTGATAGGCTAGTTCAAATGTCTATTATAGGGTAAATTGTAATTCAATTGGTCACTTATGTGTGACCTAGCCTGACTGCAGTTTTCTCTGTGTCATTGGCCACCTGTGCATGGCCAGGCCCAACCACATGGCCTTTGCCCTTAAAAGCCAGTCTGTAAGGCAGAGAGGGGTGGCCTTCTTAGTAAGAGACCGCCCTGGCCGGTCAGTTTGATTCTTGATGCTTGGCGCAAAATAAAGCTTTGCTTGATCTTCGCTTTTTATCAGTCTCGCTCCTTTGATTACGGACCCAACAGTGTCAACATGCAGGCAGTGGAGTTCCTAAAGGAATGTCCCTCTGCGCATCTCAAGGACTTATCAGTGGGCTGCAAGTAGTAAGGAAATTTAATAATTTTTCTTCTGCCTTTGTTTCCCACATCAGCTGTGAGGTCCAAAAGTCCTCTAACTCATACAGCAGGAAATTGGCATTGATACCATCTGTGAGCTCAGTTGGGGCTGAAAGGCAGAGCCCCTGATTCTCCTCCATGTGGATCTATCCACAGGGTTACTCGGGCTTCCTCACAGCACAGCCCCTGAGTTCCCAACAGGAGGAAGTAGAAAGCCCCTAGTGCATGTAAGGCCTGGACCCAGAAGACCTAGAATGCCACTTCTGCCCCATTCTATAGATCAGAGCAGTCAGATGGCCAGCCCAGAAGTACAATGAGAAGAATTACACTCTCTTTTTGAATGGAGGAGTGGCAGGTATGTATAGAAACAGAAGAAACAGATGCCGGCCATCTCTACAGACTACCACACAGACTTAATTTTATTCCATTTCTGAACAGGCTGAGCAAAAAAAGCTTTCAGAATCTCTACACTGTAATAGTTCTGTAAATTCCAAATCAACACAACAAACTTACTCTTAGTGTAATGTTTTTTATGTTTAATTTTGTTTTGTTTTTTACTTAGTTCTTCAAACTAAAAAGCACTGTACATTTTCTTTGGTTTAACTCTATTATTTTGAGGCAAATAGAACATTTAAAACAGTATTAAGTAAAAAGTTAGTTACAATTCCTTCTCTAGTGTTGCTATGCCCACCAATAATTTGTTGAACAAATTTTCATGGATTTATGCTAAAAATAAATGAAATTTTAAAGGCAACAGACATTGCCTGAAAAGCTGACTTTAAAAGAGAAATACATAGTATGATAGCAACCAAATAATTACAAGAATAACAGCTAAATATTTAACATTTTAGTCACGCTTTGAGAGAAAGACAAAAATCTATTTGAACTAACAAAATGCAGTATAAAGAGAAAAGAGGGGAAAAAAAAGATGAGAAAGGAGAAAAATACCAAGTAAAAGGCTAGCAGAAAAAAAAGTGAGACCAAAATTGGTAAAATATGGCATTTTGGAGAGAATATGTCAAAAAATAATTGAAAAGTGTTTATTTATTAGAAGATCACTGTTTTGTTTACCCAAACTGAAATACGGTATAACATATGTCAACACCCAAATTTGTTGTACTATGTATGTCTAGAAATCTCCTTAAGAAATTAAAAAGATTCTGAACTATTTGTCTTATTTATTAGTATTACAGTTTGACAATGCACATCTCCAACTGGAAAAAAACTAAAAACCCACGTACCAATGTGCCAGACTGAGAAACTTATGGCACTTTCCAACAACCAAAGCTTGGCTATTTGTAGGTGGTGAAATCTATTTGGGGACCTCCTTATAGCTTGATGAGAAAAAACATCATAGGTTTACTTCTAGGAGTTTCAGCAAGAAGAAATTTTGGATTTATTTATAGCATAGAGGGAAGGGTATTACCTATATTCATGAAATGTGGGCATCTTATGGAGACTGGAGGGAATTCTTTTAATACATTTCTTTAGAAAGGGTTGGCAGCTCAGAGAGAAACTTTGTGGGGTTTTTAAATATTTAATATCCCATTGCTGCTTTGCAGCCTGAGAAAAATTTGTGGTTCTTTATTGGCAAATATTTCAGAGCTTATCTCAACTTGTATGAAATTTTTAAAATAGTGTTTAATATTTCTAAACTGTAAAGCTAGATGACATAAAAAAACAGCTTAGGACAACAAGGTAATTCTTTGCAAAATTAAAAAGGTAAATATTGAAATTTCAAAATCATAACTTTTTCACAGCTAGATAAAAATGTTCTTGTTTTGGGGATTTTAATTCATTATCTTTTCATTAATATTTGCTAGTTTTCTATTGCACATGAATCATTTCAATTAAAGAGTTTGAGTGACTCAAATAATTACAGGTCCTTCTTTTTTTTTTTTTTAAAGATTTTATTTATTTATTTGACAGACAGAGATTACAAGTAGGCAGAGAAGCAGTCAGAGAGAGAGGAGGAGGAAGCAGGCTCCCTGAGGAGCAGAGAGCCCGATGCAGGGCTCGATCCCAGGACCCTGGGATCATGACTTGAATCAAAGGCAGAGGCTTCAACCCACTGAGCCACCTAGGCGCCCCAGGTCCCTCTTCTTAACAGTGAATAATTTAGTAGCTAGACACAGCTATCAGACTAAAGATAGTGATGGGCCTTATAGTCCTGGGGAGATTTAATATTATATAAAGATGGAGACAGAGCTAATTATAATAGGATGATTACAGAGTTGTGTTTGTTTGTTTGTTTGTTTGTTTGTTTTAGAAACTGCTGGACAGTGTCTCTACATTAACTTACTCCAGATATTGAACAACATATATTATTAACTTCACAAAGTTAGGTCACTAACAAAATAATGTGTATTACCTGAAAGACAAAGCATATTATCTATATTTGATCCTTTATATATGTATGTACATATTAAATTATGTAACCCCATCTACTGTCAAGGCTAGTGATGATAAAAGGCATAATACATGGACATTTCTAAGCCACAGTGCATTTTTTAAGGTTAAATATTTAGTTCTGTAACTAAATAATGGAAGTGGTTAGGAGTAAGAGCTCTATAACCAGAGTCTCTGGGCTTCGGTCCTTCTACTATTTAACAGCTAGAGCTTTGGAAACGTAATCAAAGTTACCATAGTTCAATTCCTCATCTGTATAGTAGACATATACCATATTTTATCTAAGATGTCTTTCATTGTAAGACATACCATTATCCTCTACACTGCTACAAAAGAAAAACACCCAAAGCAGGTAGTTGAATGGAAGTTCCTGTGTAAAGGGTTCTGACCTCAATGTGAGAAAATGAGAAAAAGACCTGACAAACAGAGAAGGGTACCAGACAACTTGCATGCCTCCACTCTGACAAAGAAGCCAAGGGAAGTAATACGTTCCCTGCAATATAAGCAAGAAGTAAGGATCCATGTAGGCTGAATTCACACCATCATTATGGTCTGAAAGACCTCAAAAAAGAATTTAATTGAAAGTGGCCTTGGGTTGGTCATGTTCCAGGTGACTGGCAGAAGCAAACACAAATTGTCTCTGGAAGAACTGAATGGAAATCCAGGCTGAAGCCAGCAATGATAGAAGACCAATTTCAGAGACCTTACTATGCAAGAAAAAAAGGTATGTGGCAGCTTGATTGTAAATATGGCACCAACTCTTCCCTTCCCTCAGCCCACATCTTTTGCAACAGACTTCACAGCTTCTCCCATCAAGCAGTCTACTTCTCCAACACTTGAATCTCAGCTTGCCTTATGACCTGTTTAGGCCAATACAATATGACAGACATGATGATGTGCCCATTGCAAACTGATGCTCAAGAGGTCTTGCGTACTTCCACTTGAACTCTGCCATTACTAGGAAAATGTACCCCTGACCCCCTGCCACTAACTTGTTAGAAAGGTGAGAGACCCTGTGGAATAAAGCCAATTCATTCTGTCCAATGTTTTGCTAGATTGCTCTGCATCCAGCCTACCTACCAGTGGACCACAGATGAATGAACGAGCTCTTGTAAACTTATCTGAGCCCACCCAGATCAGCAAAACCATCCTACAGGCTCCTGAGCAAGAGTATTTATTATTTTAGACCATGACATTTGGGGGAGTTTTGTTATGCAGCAACAACTAAGCAAACAAGATAGATCTTAAAGCTCAATGAAATAAAGAACTAGTAGCAAACTTACGGGATAAGGTAGGGAATTAAATCGTTCATTACACCTGTAGGACACCTAGGATAATGCTTCATACATTGTAAGCCTGAAGAAATACTATCTGAATTACTGAACTATTACCACATCCAGAGACTCTTTTATCTCAACATATATTTTATATATATATGTATATATATATACACACACACATATATACACACACACATATATATGTTTTATTATATATAGAAACAAATGGAAATATTTTTAACTATAAGATACTAATTGTGATTACAACTACAATTACACATAAATGAATAGCTAAAATACAATGATTTTATGTCCAAAGAGACAAACACATGTCAATATTATAAAAGCAAATGATGAATTCTGTCTGGGAGACTTGGGGATGGCATTATAGAGGAGGAGGTATTTGAATCAAATACAGAGAACAGGAAGGATTCGGTAAAGTAAAGGGTTACTACAAAGCAGAGAGTAGAAGGCATTCTACGTTAAAGAAGCTCTGCATGCAAAGATCCAAGGATACGAAAGCACCTTGCCTGTCTGACTAGGAGTGCACAGTATAAGAAGAAAAATGGTCAGATAGTGAACCCAGGAAAGTAGCTTAAAAAGCTAGTTATGTATCTGGTTATGCAAAAATGACTTACTTCTTTAAGCACAGTTGTCACCAGTGATTTCTAAGAAGGCCGGTAATATGATAAGAATCTATTTAGGAATTTTAATTCTAGCAAAATAAAGGAAATATTGGAAGGAAGGAAGGAAGGAAGGAAGGGAAATATAGGAAATAAAGGAAAAATTGGAAGGAAGGAAGGGAGCCAGGAAGGAAGGGAGGAAAGAAGGAAGCACAATCATCTAGGTAAAAAATGACCAGGGCCTGATCTAAGGTTTGCAGAAGTTAAAGAACTGATGCCACATTTGGCATTTGAAGACGACTAAAAATTCCTAAGGGGCCTACTCTGTAGCAAGTCCTGAGCTCATTGCTTGCACACACATTACTGTGTGTAATTCTGGGTGCTTTATGTACACGAAGCTCAGACAGCACTCTGTCCAGTAGGACACAACCGGTGATGAATACTCAGGTCTGCCTGATCCCGAAAACCACAACCGTTTATTCCTATGTCTTGCTTACCAATTTACAGAACAAGGAAAACAAATACCACATATTCTAAAACCTTAATGTATTTGTTGTAATTATTGAGTTTATTTCCATACACCAAATAAAACCCCTATGAAGCATAAATAATGCAACTTGAATTAATATACTAACTTATTATAGACTTGAGTCTTTAAGAATGTATCAAGTAAGACTTAATGAGGTGAAATTTTTAAAAAATCACTAGTCAGGTGGGATGCCATACTGGGGATTCCTAACAATCCGAAATTTTTATGAGCAGGTAAGGTCAGAGGAGGCAAAGTTCTGAAAGGAAAATGTTGGTAGTCAATATAAGGTATCTAGGTATCACGCTACATAATATGTCTCAAGGAATGCTTTGTTCTAAAAAGAGGAAGAGCAGGCAAACCATCTTCAAAATATGCAACGAGATGTCATCAATCAATGTATAGGAGTCACAGTGAGTTGCTGCAGAATTTGGAACCAGGAATAATGGGTAGAAATTACAGGTGGCCCAGTTTTTTACTTACTAAAGGAAAATATTTTCTATTTTCTGGAGCTATCCAACTAGGATATGAATTTATACATGAAGCTCTGATTCTTAACTTTGGAAATATTTAAGCATTGCTCATTCAAAAATATTAACTGAGCCTCTAAAATTTGCCAAACTCCATGCTAGGCATTCAGGAACAACTATGAAGAAGACAATCTATCAGGAGGGACCACAGAAAGGAATTCTCCATTATTTTATTTAGCAGACCTTTATGCAATGATGACTACATTCTAGGCACTGTTTGAAATTCTTAACAAATATTAATTTACTTAACATTCAGAACAACCTCACACATGGGGAAACTGAGGCAAAAAGAGGTAAGCTGTCCAAGGCGTGCAAGGAGACAGTGTCAGCACTGGGATTTGAATCCAAATGGTCTGGTTCCCAGGTCTACGTTCTTGGCCACTATGAACACCGCTTTCAACCTGCCCCACTGGGTGGAGCTGGGTACTAGATCAATAAGGTACTTCCACTGCCCCACTCCCAGAAGACTCTGAGAGCACCCATTAACAGGCAGAAAACACTGAAGCCATTTTTTCTGCCAAATTCAACATGTTTCTAGAAATTAGACCTTATTAGATTTTGTTGTTTTCTTCTTTCTTTCAAATATGGGCATTCACAACCAAAAAACCACATGCCTACCACTATTCCAGAATGTTTTTCTTTTCTTTTTTTTTTTTTAAGATTTTATTTATTTATTTGACAAAGAGAGATCACAAGTAGGCAGAGAGGCAAGCAAAGAGAGAGGAAGGGAAGCAGGCTCCCTGCTGAGCAGACAGCCCGATGCGGGGCTCGATCCCAGGACCCTGGGATCATGACCTGAGCTGAAGGCAGAGGCTTTAACCCACTGAGCTACCCAGGTGCCCCCCAGAATGTGTTTCTGTTTTACTCACATCTTAGATATAAGGAAATGTGGATGTCTATGGGAGAGGAAGTTTGGAAATTGACTTTGTTACACAGAATTTTAAAGAATCTATACAAACTTAAAAATAATTTCTTCTGGGTATGAGACAGAGAGCAGGAGAATAAGAACAGGAGAGGATTTTTACATTTTAAGATTCTATACTATTTATTTTTTCATGAGAATACTTTAATTAAAAACCTACAGGAGACTTGTATGAGTAAAAATTTATCATAAAATAATAAGAATGTCTCTCATCTTCTGCTCATCTAGAAATGAAAGCCAGAATTTGGAATTACGGACAAAATTCAGAACACAGCCTCTATTTCACAGAATTAGAGAATGTTGGAGCTAGTGGCATGAAAACCCCCATCATGTAAAATAACCACTTCTTATTACAGATGAGGAACTGGGGCCAAGGAAGTTTATGAAAGTTGGATAATGTTGAAAAGTAAACTGATTAAACTGAAATGCACATAAAAGTCATTAAGACTAGAAAGCACTGGGGCGCCTGGGTGACTCAGTCAAGTGTCTGCCTTCAACTCAGGTCATGATCCCAGGGTCTTGAGATCGAACCCCACAGGTTCTCTGCTCCTCAAGGAGCCTGCTTCTCCCTCTGCCTGCCACTCCCGCTGCTTGTGCTCTCTCTTTGTCAAACAAATGAATAAAATCTTTAAAAAAAAAAAAAAAAAGGACTAGAAATTACTATCGAGTTAACAGTAGTACCTGCATCATATTGCTGTTCTGAAGATGAAGTGAGGAAAGTCATGTAAAGCACAGAGCCTGGAATATAGTAATGATAGATGTTATCAATATTTACTATTACTATTACCATTATTATTGTTACCAGATCACTTAGCATGAGATGCAGCTAGCTTCCCCCAGCAAAGTTATTTTTCCCTCTCAAAGTAATCTTTTTTCAAGTTTCCTGCTGACTGCACATGATGGAGCTGAGAAGATGATGGACTTTGAGATGAGATCTGAGCACAAACACCAGCACTGCCAATCACTAACGGAGGGATTTTTGAGCAAACGATTTAAATTTCTGACATTCGCTTTCCTCACAGAATATAGTGATACCTGCATCGTGGGTTGTGATGTATGAGAGAAGGCACGGAAACGTAAGTCTACTCCTGGCATTTATTAAGACCGTCTGTAAATTATAGCAATCCTAATTATTTATTATATTATACGTTGTGAAGGCTTTGTGGCACATGCAAACCACATAGTGCAGGGGAAAAAGCCCGAGACCAGCGAGATTATTGTACCTAGGTGAAAGTTTTGCTGAATACTCCTTCCCTGCGTTTGCTTTTCCATTCCACTATTTGACTATAGCAGCCTGTGTTTAAGCACAGATGCAGGAAAAAAGAAACTAAAGAGACAGATCAAAAATTCAATACCCCTCCCTTAGAAAAGAAGCAGGTGTAGATCCATCCAGGGATCCAGCCCACTGGTCAATTCTAATCTATGCTCTGTAACTAAGAAGTGGAAGTAGGAGCTGGACAAGCGTCTCTGATCCACTATTTTGTGTAAGAGAAAAGGATAACAACACTGGATTTCAAGGAATTTCTGGGTCAGCCCAAGATATTTCTTCTGAACCGGATCATCAAGAAGATGAGGGACACAGTGGAAGCCCAACCAACCATACAGCCAAAAAGGGAATGTGAGTGCATGTTGAGGGCAAAGAGAAAGAACCTGTGAAGGGCTAAAGAGACAATGGCTGAGGATAGGTAGGCTTTGAGGTTTTCCTGATATGCAAGATCACGGCTGCCACTATCCATTTAAAGAGACAGGATTGAGTAGATAGAAAAAGATAAAATACATGGAATAGAAAAGCAAGGGCTCAAGAGAAAAATTTCAATTCAATACTACATTTGATTTAGAGCAGTGATTCTCAAAGTGTGATTTCCAGACCCACAGTATCATCTTGTGTGGGTGAGAACTTGATACATATAAGAAATTCTCAGTGTACCTGGGTGGCTCAGTAGGTTATGCCTCTGCCTTCGGCTCAGGGCTCAGGTCATGATCCCAGGGTCCTGGGATCGAGTCCCACATGGGGATCTCTGCTTAGCGGGGAGCCTGCTTCCTCCTCTCTCTCTCTGCCTGCCTCTCTGCCTACTTGTGATCTCTGTCTGTCAAATAAATAAATAAAAATCTAAAAAAAAGAAAGAAAGAAGAAATCCTCACCCTCATTCCAGGTTATTGGTTCAGAAACTCTGGGGCTAAGAGGACTGGAAATGGTGGAACAATTGTATTTGAACAAGCCCTCCTGGTGTTTCTGTTGTATATATATTTTTGAGGAAAGTTCTCATCATCATACTTTTTATTCCAATTTACAATGTCCTCTTCTAAAATCCCTATCTGAACCAATAGATAAGGAAAGGGAGAAGGGCATAAAGGCTAGGAGACAGGAACCGCCGTATTTAAATAATTTGCAAATCTGGTATCTGCAAATTATTATTATAACTAAAAGTGAAGGCTAACAAATTTTAATCACAGTCAAACATTTTCATGCCATGCATGACTTTCACAAAAGAATAGACATATTAGTGCAATGGAATAAAGAAGATTAGAACAATAGAGAGCAGTATTTGTTAAGTGGAGAGGAAATGGCACTGGATGGGTTGCACAATGAACTCGGAATGAGATGTCCTAGATAGAACCTTCCCTATCACCAGAACTCCTGCCAGATCATTTCCGCCCACATCACTGAAGGACAGTATTTGCTAAAGCCTGGTTGATCCTATGCAAACAGGACAATGCTGCATAAGGACTGCTGAAGGGTTGTCACAGCCCTAATTACAGCAAAAGACCAGCATTATCAGAAAAATTCTGTAGCGGAAATAAATAAAAAAATAAGCAAATAAAAGACCGGGGATTTATCTTGGAAGAAAAGGCTTGTGTTACTGGAAGGGCACTGGAGTGCATTTTCTGCACATCTTGCCTCAGCCATTTCCTACCTGACTGATCTTGCATTGTACCTTTCAGCAGTGTGAAGCTTGTCTTTATTCACCTTGACCTATAAGTAGCATGTTCTCTCAGATGTTCCAGTGCTAACAGAATCTTCTTTAAACTTATCAATTGAAAGTGGGTACTTTTAACTTATTTTTTTTTAAAGATTTTATTTATTTATTTGTCAGAGAGAGAGGGAGAGAGAGCGAACAAGCACAGGCAGACAGAGTGGCAGGCAGAGGCAGAGGGAGAAGCAGGCTCCCCGCTGAGCAAGGAGCCCGAGGTGGGACTCGATCCCAGGATGCTGGGATCATGACCTGAGCTGAAGGCAGCCGCTTAACCAACGGAGCCACCCAGGCGTCCCCTTTTAACTTATTTTATATGCATTAATGAGCCTTTCATTTCATATAGTTACTAAAACACTTGGTAAGGTGCTAATGAGAAATGTCAGCCCAGGCACCCAAAATTTCAAACCAGGTTGCATTGACTATGTATTCTATAAAGCCTCATGGGACCATCAGATTCAAGGAGATCTGAAAATACAGAGTAATACGACCACGTTCTGGTATTATAAGATATATTGCCCCCACTTTTGTGGTACTTTCAAAAATCTATCTATAAAATTTTCATGGCAGTTTCAAAGCATGAAAGTGTAGGTAATGGAATAAAATGGCTTCAGATGAAAAAAGTTACTTAGATTACACCAGTGGCACAACTAAAATGTAGGGCAAAGAACTAAGAATCAAAGAAATATCTGGGAAAATATCTTTAAAGGTTGCTTTCACTATCCCATATGGTGGATGTATAATGGCAGTGATGAGATGTTGAATAATGCGTCAGGCTGTCCCAATGTGCAATCCTGGTGTGAGCGGCTAGGAAAGGGTATAGGATTTTTCTCAGGCTGAGAATAGGAAGCTCTGTAGGACCCTCTCTTTTTATAAGTGGCATTTTGACTTCTTAGTCAAGACCGGGCTTATGTGGTACCAGAGTTCCCACTATGACTAGGGAAAGCTGGAACAAAGAGTGGTGGGTAGAAAGCTCATAACTAAGGGAGTTAAGTGGTCAGTGCTGGGGCTGGGGGAGGATTGGTGCTGAGAGGAAGAGGAATAAAGAGGCTGTGAGGAAGGAGCAGGGAGAGGAAAAAGAACAGAATGAAGCCATCTGGCTACCAACAGTGCTAGAAGAGAAAGAGTTCACTGCTTTGCTTATAAACTCTCTCGACCCCCTACCTGAATGGTAACCACAGGAACCACAGCATCAAATGAAATGGTTTATTTGATAGGAAGTAGAATCAGCAAACCCCAGAGCCACCGAGGTCTGTGTAACTCCCAGATCTTTTCCAAAGCCCATGTTTGTTGCATGTGTGTTGACTCGAGGGCAGCAAGTACCCACTTTGAAAGATAAAGGTGTGGAGGCAGGTGAAGGTCATGATATATTAGCATCAAAACTTCTTCCAGACTTTCACTTTCCTTAAACACAGTTTCCTTTGATGACAAGAAGGCACTCAGAGACTTCCCAGAGAAAAACCTTTGCTTTCTCAGAAGATTCCCACCACCTTTGTTTTAAAGACACTCCAACTGGTTTTTTTGTTTGTTTGTTTTTTTAAGATTTTATTTATTTATTTAACAGACAGATCACAAGTAGGCAGAGAGGCAAGCAGAGAGAGAGAGGGGGAAGCAGGCTCCCCGCTCAGCAGAGAGCCTGATGTGGGGCTCGATCCCAGGACCCTGGGATCATGACCTGAGCCGAATGCAGAGGTTTTAAACCACTGAGCCACCCAGGCACCCCTAGACATTCCAACTGTTTAAAACAAGGACAGAATGCACATGAATTTGAGTGTCCAGGGTGTCATCTGTTTTAAATTTACTTTTCTAAGTGAATTAACCTCTTTAGTTCAGCTGCCTGGCTTTAAAAATAGAAGCAATTACATCAAGCTCACAGTCCTGCAAATCCCTTTTAGTAACAAATCTACATAATCAACTATCTCTTGGACATCACCTCTGGGAGGCTTCAGGCAGCTCAAACCACACGTTTTCCTAAAAGACTCTCTCTCCCCAAACCGACTGTCATCTCTCCTTAGCTGGTGCTATTGCCATCTACTAGGCCTCCAGGCCAGAAGAGCAAGTCTTTCTGGATTTCTTATCACTTGATTTAGACCTTTTGGGTAATTGACATTTCTCAAGACCACACATCTCTTATTCCTACTGAGCCTGTCTTCATTCAGACTCTCATCATTGGCCTGGGTGAACGCAACCATAATCACTTCCTAATTGACTGTCCTCACTCTAGTCTTGGATTCTCCATGACCCCTGCCCAGAGGGACAATTTTATCTTTTTACCTTCATCCATGAGGAGGATTGGAAAAGACATGGACAGAGAAGCAGGGAGAGGTGATCAGATATGGGGGACTGGGAACAAAAATTATTAACATTGGCATGGAGATTTTTTTTTTTCTTTGAGTTTAAATGCCTTCTTTCATTCTAATGAATACTGCAAAGTGAATGTCATTAGAAGGCAGTTAAAAAGAAAAGGAAAAAAGAAAGAAAACGAAAAACTTTCTTCATCCTTTTCAAATGTGTAACGCTTTATTTGTTTGGAATCATCAAGAACAGAGGAGTCATTGTTTTTTTACCTGATTTTTTAAACCCAGTTGTGCATAACATTTTTCTCTATCTCACAGTTGTATGCTGGAACATAAAAACTTGAAAAAACAACAAAAGCACTTTCTATTTTGCAGAGGTGGTGAAATGCAGTGTTGCTCTCTTCATTTTGTACCCAGCTGGCTGACACAGTAATCTCATAAGCAAGTGTATGACAATTCTGTTATGCATGAACTCGTCTCAGTAAACTAAGTTATGAGCTCACTACTAAAACTACCTGCATCCGAATGGAAGGCTCAGCTCTTACAGCGAAAGCACTAGACATCTTCTGAGGACCTGCGCCCTAGAATAAGGGCCAAGGACAGAGGCCTGATTTGACCTAATTCTCCAAAAAGAAGTGACTGATAATAGGTGGTCTCTCAGTTCAGCAAGGAATGAGTAGATCCTATCGAGGTAAGTATCTGAAACACCGTAGACCTGGTTCCTAAAATAGAGTCATACAACTTTGGATCTAGAAAATACATCAGAGAAGCAACTTCGTTGTTTTCATACAAGAGCATGCTGAAATTCAAAAAGCTGTAAAAACCTGCACTCAGCTAAGAGGGGGCAGATCCGAGCCTAGAACACTGGCCTCCTTACACAGGATACACATTTGTTTCATCCACAAGTAACAAATACTGAGGGGTCCATCCCTCATCTAGGTCATGACAGGTGCTACGAGATCTCAGTTTCCCAAATATGAACTACTCTGGAGAGACCCCCAAGCACACTTGTTAACATATAAAGATACTCCCAAGTGTATATGCTCTCGAACAAAATCCTGTGTCCATTGGCATAGGCAGAAATGCTGCAGCTCACCAATCCCAAAGAGAAGCATGATCATAAAACCCTCTATATTATATATATATATCATGCCATATATATCATACCATATATCATATATCAAATTTATATCATAAAGTTATATCCTCAGTACAGTGAAGGGATAGCATTGCCTCTCCCCTAAAGGTACTTAGATGCCTCCACTTCTGATACTAGTTGTCCTATGAGCCACAGATCCTTGATGTGGAGTTACTCATTCATACGGCCCTCCACTGACTCATTCAGGTGTCTATCGGACCGGGCATCATGGTGGATCCTGTAGCAAACCCAACATATGTAGTCTCCTCCTCTGTGGGACTTTCACTATAGCAAATCTTGTATGATTTTAGGATCCTTTATGATTTGCTACTCGTCTCCAAGCTCCACTGAAGGCTTAAAAACTGGCATATATGAAAAGACCAGGAAAACTAGCAAGTTACTTTTTTCTGAAAAATTAATGACACAAAGCATATGAACATAAATTGCCCCTAAAAAAAAAAAAAAAAAAACACAGAGATATTTTCTTAATCACCTGAACATAAAACCTTTAAAAGAAAATTAAGTTAAAGGAGAACAAGTGCTTTAGGTCACACCACACAGCATATTTAGTAGAGGATAATGAGAAATGGAAGTAAAATATAAAATTGTATGTTCCTGCTCTTCTCTAAATCAGATCCCAGGCTTGCAAATGCCTCAGCTACAGTGTTTCATATCTCCTGTCCCTTGTATATTTCATGTTTTAATTAAATAGACAACTTATTTCTCTGAGCTTTATTTCTTACCGCCTAATTTCTCAAATCCCTGATATCTGGTCACTTTTTCATTGATACATGGATCTAGTAATACGGCCAAATCCCAAGATCCCTGCTCAGTTCTTAAGAGCTTCATGGTTTTTGCCAAATGTTACACTTTCGAATGTGCCCTTATTTCCAAAATAACTTTCGTCAGTTTCTCTTGTTAGCCTGTGATCAGTCCAGACAACCTGCTCTGAATATCTCTCCCTTCCTTCCTTTCCCTTTTTAATTTAGGAAGTAGATCTCATATTCTTCCAAAAACATTTCAACTGTCTTACAAGGTAATAAACATAAACTAGAGTAATTTGGAATAAAACAGTTTTAATCATACCAATGAAGTAAAAGGCAAGCAGGTATTATGCTTTGTTTGAAGCAAATGGCAATCTGGGCTGGGCACAGAACTGAGCTTCACATTTTCTGCCAGTCGAAACACAAAGAGGGACATGTTGAACAGCATTCTTTTCATTATCTGACAAAGTACACACATTTGTCTCTGTAGTCTGTGCTACTTCCTGGAACAAAATTCAAGCAGGAATTTATGACACGAAACCCTGTAGAAAATACACCAAGCAACACATCACTTCAATTATGCGATTATAAAATTATGTGATTACAAGAACTCCACTGGGACCACCCTTCATAAAAACAGCAAGCATAAAGTTAATGTAAAATTTAATGAAAATATTTCAGAGGGAAGGTGCACAAGGTACCCCAGAGTCTCGCATTCTCAGGATTTAAGCTAAGACAGGAGGTAATTTTAAAGACTGAAATAGGGAACATGTCTGTTGGATTCTCTCAAATACCAGATTCCTTAGGTAACACTGGCTGAGGCAAGATTATTGTCAGCTCATGATTAAATTCTCACAAAAACTGCAGTGTAATATTCTGAGTTGTCAGCTAATACAAAACCTCCTTGCTTTAGTTATTACTTAAGACTTGTCATTTTTGTCAACAACCGCATCTGTTCTCATCACAAACAAGGAGTCCTTCAACAGCAGAAATGCCAGCCTAGGAACAATTGTTTTTCTTATAATTGGCCTTGGACAGGTTCTCAGTAAAGACTCCATCATCTGGATCTTCTAATGTAAGGAAAAGAATTTCACTATTTCATTTTTTAGCCTAAATGATTTTTTTCTTCTGCGATTAGTTTTTCTCACCCATGAAAACCTCAGTGTATGCCTCTTACAGATTATGTATGCCTCTTATTATTAAGAATAACACTACCCCAAAGATCCCATCATTCTAACTTAGCTCAAAAGATTATCCTTAACATAACATACCCAAACCCAATCTATTAGTTGGATCAATTTTGATTAAATATTAGTAAGAGTACAACAGATTATTTCCATTTATATTTAATTGATGCTGATTTGTTCCTTTATGTAATAACTAGTTAATAGTCTACATCTTAAGATGATTTCTGATTAAAGCCAGTACAGTGATCAATCTAGAACTACGAATTTAGCACTCGCGTACTAAACAGAACATTTACCTAGCTCACCTACCAAAGTCCAAATGGAATTTTTGTTAAAAAGACACAAAAGGGGCACCTGGGTGGCTCAGTCAGTTAAGCGCATCTGTCTGCAGCTCAGGTCATGATCCCAGGGATCGAGTTCCATGTCATGCACACACCCACTCCCTGCTCAGTGGAGAGTACTTTTTCCTCTGCCACCCCTTCACCCCCTGCTTGTGCTCACTCTCTCTCCCTCCCTCTCTCTCTCTCTCTCAAATGAATAAAATCTTTTTTTAAAAAAAGAAACAAAAATAGTATTGAGCCATATAACTTGTCTGCATTTTGCCTTAAGATTACATCTATCAGATATTCACTTCTGAACCATAATGTAGTAATCTGAATCAACTTGCCTTCCCACCAAAAGCAAATAAAAAATTAGACAATATGTAGAAAAGAACTCTTTAGGTAGCTGGGTGGCTCAGTCGGTTAAGCAGCTGCCTTCTGCTTAGGTCATGATCCCAAAGTCCTGGGATAGAGCCCCACATCAGGCTCCCTGCTCAGCCAGGAGTCTGCTTCTCCTCCTGACTCTCCCTTCTTGTGCTCTATCTCTGTCACCCTCTCTGTTTCAAATAAGTGAATAAATTAAAAAAAAAAAAAAAAAGAACTCTTCATAGATACTGGACCCCATACAAGGCAGGACTTGTGATTCCTAAGAGACAAATAAATGAGATGAGCCCTACAGTTACTCCAGGTTTCTGCCTGGCAGCACTTTCTGGACAGCAGGGAGAGGGATCCCATACAAAGCATAGTGGGGGCTCACCAGTCCATGGTAAATAGGAGTTCTAATATCTGTACTCATTATTTTATACCAGCAGTTAAAATTTTGACTTATAATGAGATCTAATGGGACCTTAAATTCTTCAGATGATGTGCTGTGGTAAAATACTTTGAATTTAATAAGACTTTCAAATACATGTAGGTTTAAAATTTGAAAATCTTATTAGGGAAAACCAACCACTTAAAAATATAAAGCTATTGATCATCTCAACAGATACAGTTAAAGCATTTAAAAAAATCCTTCACTAAACCTTTTGTTTTAACTAGACATCAAGAACTTAGGAAGTGGAAATAGGAAGTGATTTTATGGAGCATGATAAAAAACATCTAAAAGCACTACTCAACAATGCACCAAATAATGGAATTATTTCTTTATTCTCAGTGTCAAGGAAGACTAGAGATTTCTCCCATTAAAGGTAGCAATAAGACAGAAGTGTTTCTATTATCTTTTTTACTTATTATTCTAGAATTACAAAAATGTCTCACAACCTCACTGTGTTATCTACCTAAAACTAATATAAACATTATTTGTCAACTATACACCAATTTAATAAGTCATGGGGGGGGTAGCTGGGTGGCTCAGTGGGTTAAAGCCTCTGCCTTTGGCTCAGGTCATGATCTGAGTCCTGCTATGGAGCCCCTCATTGGGCTCTCTGCTCAGCAGGGGGCCTGCATTCCTTCCTCTCTCTCTGACTGCCTCTGCCTACTTGTGATCTCAGTCTGTCAAATAAATAATCTTCAAAAAAAAAAAAAAGTCACGGGAACGGCTTAAAATATATATTATGTATATATAAAGTAACCATTTAAACAATGTTGTAGATACTTAAAAAGAAAATATTTGTGTGACTTTTTAATAGCTTCATAGTATTCAGTTTTTTATTATTAACTTGTGATTATTAGACACTTCTTAGAACATAAAAAATTTGAGGCGCCTGGTGGCTCAGTGGGTTAAAGCTTCTGACTTCCGCTCAGGTCATGATCTCAGGGTCCTGGGATTGAGCCCCTCGTCGGGCTCTCTGCCTGCCTCTCTGCCTACTTGTGATCTCTGTCTGTCAAATAAATAAATAAAATCTTAAAAAAAAAAAGAACATAAAAAAATGATGAAACAAAATACAGTAACTTTGATTATTTGATTCATATATTATTTTACCCTACTAAATTTTCTAAGGCAAACAGGGATTACTTTTGTCAGGATTAGGTTTTAAGAAAAAAAGATTACATATAAAATATGTATACATATGCTTGTCTAAACATACAGAATATGTAGAAGACTATCCATCAAGCTGTTAACATTGGGTATCTTTCAAGCTAGCAGTATTGTGAACAAGTGGGCCAGTGACAAAGATGACTATATTATTTGATATGCTACAAATACACATACTGCTTTTGTAATTTAAAAAGCCAGTAACATAAATTCATTTGCAGAACTACCGTAAATAAAATAAGATAAAATAAAAAATCAATGGCACATAAGGATAAATAACGATTTGCCAAATATGATACATTGGTATTTTAAAGTATTAACAGCACAGATTAACAACAACAAAAAAAACAAACACCAACACACACTGGAAAATGGCAATATTGCAATGAAAGCTATATACATATATATATATATATGTATGTGTGTGTGTGTGTGTGTGTATATATTTCAAATTCCTTGATTGTTCATTACCCCTAAAAGCACATGAAATCTGATCAACTGCATATTTCAAAAAATATCAAAAGAATTTGTCAATATTTCCCAATTGGCAAAAGTCCCCAAAAACATAAATGTTGTTGAAATTAAGTTGAGAAAAATTGTATTATAAACTAGTGTGAAAAGAAAGAAACAAGAAGTGTTGGTGAGGATGCAAAGAAAAGAAAACCCTCACACACTATTGGTAGGAATGCAGATTGGTACAGCCACTGAGGAAAACAGTATGGAGGTTCCTCAAAAAGTTAAAAATAGAACGACTCTACAATCCAGTAATTGCACTACAAGGTATTTACCCAAAGAATACAAAAACACTAATTCAAAAGGATATATACACCCCTAAGTTTAATGCAGCATTATTTCCAATAGCCAAATTATGGAAGCAGTGCAAGTGTCCATCATTAGATGAATGGGCAAAGTGTATAAGTATATATATCTTCTATCTATCTTCTAAGATATGTACACACACACTGGAATATCACTCAGCCATAAAAAAGAATGAACTCTTGCCATTTGCAACAGAATGGATAGAGCTAGAGAGGATAATGCCAAGTGCAGTAAGTCAGTCAGAGAAAGGCAGTATGCGTGGAATTTTAGAAACAGAACAAATGAACAAAGGAGAGAAAAAAAGAGATAAATCAAGAAACAGACTCTTAATGATAGAGAACAAACTGGTGGTTACCAGAGGGAAGGTGGTGAGGGGGTGCTAGGTGAAATAGGTGTTGGGGTTAATGAGTGCACTTACCATGATGAGCGCTGAGTAATGTATGGAATTTTTAAATCACTAAATTTATACCTGAAATTGATATAACACTGTATGTTAACTATACTGGAATTAAAATGTAAAACCTTTTTTAAAAAGTAAAACAAGGTAACTAGTCTAGCAAGGGCAAAAGCAAAAATAAAAACAAAACAAGAATCAAAAACTTAGTGTGAAAAGATAAATTGGAATTTCCCCCCCAAAATAATTTGACTATAAATAGACTATTAACATTTCCTATTACTGACATCAGTAATTCTCAAGGAATCTACCCCAAAGAAATAACAGATCTAAAGAAACATGTGTTAAAAATAATTATTATAGTACTATTGTGAAAATAATCTAAAATCCAACAGTAGAAAGATAACATGCTAAGTATAATATATTCAAATTGTAACAGAGTACAGTCTATTGGTGGCTTAAACTAATTTTCATTTTTAGTGTTATCAGAAATTTTGACACCATAGGCTTGCTATAAGTTCTTTTGGACTTAGGGACCAGATGGCTAAATTTCTGCTTTTTTAGTCAAGGACACTGCTATTTTTCTCCATGTCTCTGCTAAAAACTGACCACTGAACTCAGTCAGGTGAAAGGGAACTCCCCTTCCCTTCTAAGGTCAGGGGATACTGCAGTGAAGGAACTCCAGGAGGGCTAGGGCTCCTACCTGTTCTCACCTTACCTCAGCCTTAGACTGGATCCCCAAACCTACACCAAACTATAAAGCAATGCTCATGTTTGTGCATATGGAGATGGTCCTAGATGCATGGGCGTAAACCACCCAAGCAAGCACTGCCAACCCCCCCTTGCCCCCACAAACAAACAAAAACAAAATCTCTCTGTTTAAAATGCTAGTCTTTTTCAAACAAAAGGGATGTCAGCTCCTCTGGCATTTGGCATCTGTCTTTCTACACACTCCTCCTAGGGCTGTGGCATTCTCTGCAGGTGGGTATGGACACAGAGTCCTCAAGAAGAGTCACTAGTGTTATTACTTTTGGACCAAAGCCAATGTAAGATTGACACATTAGAATAAAATGCAATGCCATTAAAAGGGGGTGGGGTACAGATGGTTAGAAACACAGATATCACACAGTCCTATTTATAAGAAAAAAAAAATCAAGGAATCATTGTGTTGAGATAACCTCATGCCTAAAATGATTTACCTAAAAATGTTTTGGATTTTACAGTCCAGACAAACACGGTTTTCAGATCCGGCAATTGGACCAACATCTCCTTTACCGTGGTTCATAGATTACATACTAAATTACTGAACAGAACTTCCTCGAGTTTTACGGTAGTTTTTACTGCATGTGAACAACTGTGCAGCACTAATGAGAAATATGAGCCCCATGGGACACACTCTTCTTATATGAGAAGCCAGTAACCCGGCAATTCAGTGACTCACTCATGCTACCTTGGTAGCCTCCAACAGAATACGTAACATCAAACTGAAGGATTTAATTCTCCAGCATTTGAAAATATTACTGTTGATTATGATTTCCTCAATGTGCAAAATCCACTTTTGTTCAGCAAACATTTATTGAGCATTTGTCTTGGTTAGCACTGGATTGGAGACTAGATGATAACATTGTCCTCCTTCTTGCATTGCTTACTAACTTGCAGAAAGTAACTGCTTACACTTTGATGTTGCTATAAACACTTAATACAAAAATACCTTGGAAGTATGGAGGTAACAAATGCTTAAGTTTAACTAGCTCACTTTTTTTCTCTGCTCTCTATTGAGCTAATATGTATACACTGTTTGAAATTATTAGAGCACTTGAAAAGGTCTTTATCTTTGCATAAAGGCTAGCAAAATGCCCAATCTATTAACAAAAATCGGATCATAAAGGAATTATTTATCTTTTGACTTTTTTAAAATTTCAGGTTACAGTGTTGAGTTCTTCAGACTTCTTTTCTAGCCTGCTCTCATCTTTGCAAACTCTTCTCCTTTACTTTAATACATTTATTCCCCCTTTCTCCCCATCTCTAACCCCCTTCTTCACCTTGGTCACCCACTCTAATATAACTAATTCATGTCCTTATTGTATATACATCTTCTGAAATAAACAGTATTCTTGTGTGTAACACTTACTTTACATGAGTTAAACTATACTATACATTTTAGCAGTTCTTTTTTTCCAACTCAACACTACACTTTTAAAACATATCCACGTGTGGGGCGCCTGGGTGGCTCAGTGGGTTAAAGCCTCTGCCTTCGGCTCAGGTCATGATCCCAGGGTCCTGGGATCAAGCCCCACATCGTGCTTTCTGCTCAGCGGGGAGCCTGCTCCTCCCTCTCTCTGCCTACTGCGCTACTTGTGATCTCTGTCAAATTAAAAAAAAAAAAAAATCCACGTGTTGGGTCTAATTCATCCTCATATCTCTCTGATACAACTATATCAAGTTCCATCATGTGCATACACTGCATTTTTGTTATCCAGGTCCCTAGTGAGTACGTCTACACTGCCTCCAAATTTTGCTCCTATAGGCAGTGCTGTGGTGAACATCTTCCTACATGTCCCCTCATGAACCGGTGAAAACTTTTCATGGACCGATACATCCTAGAACAGGATTGTTGGAGTCAGGTATAAATATATTAAATTTTTCTAATTGCTGCCAGATTGCTCTTAAAAATGATGACAACTATTTATCATCTTACCACTGGTGCATGAAATATCCCATTTCCTCCCATTTTCTCAAACATCTGATATTATCAAACTTATATTTTTTGTGAATCCAAAAGATAAAGAAAAATACATTGTTCTGATTTAATTTCTCTGAAATGTGAGGTTCAAGTAAAAGTTGAACATCTCTTCACATACTTAGTTATTTGGGTTTCCCTGTCAATAATGCTCAAGTGCGAGGCTTGTCCACTAAGGGGGCTCCTGAGTGAGTCCAACACAAAAGAACATGCCAGCCAACACTTATCTCCCACCTTCCACTTCTTGAGGTCAACAGGAGACCACATGTGTTCACTGCATCACCCTTCCCCTAGCCCTCTCCATCCCTTGGTGTGTCTATCCTAAACCTCATCTTTCAATGTGTCCCTCATCTTCTAGCTCTCATTCAGCCCTGGATGCCTTCAGAAGACACTACATGCCATGCATTTCTCACATGTAAAAGCTATTATTCCTCCCCAGTCCTTGAATCCCAGTGTTTGGAGAAGGTGTGGGTGTTTTCTTTGGCTCTTGTTTCAGGCCATTCTCTCCCTCTCTTCCCTAAAATCTGTGAATCCTGTGTTGTCACAATGCATCACATACCCCTGCTCACGGTTGCTGTCCTCTGCTTGTGTCTGTTCTCCTTCTCACTCCCAGAGACATTGGGTTCACACCCTCTCCCCTGAAACATCCAACATGTCTCTCCCCATTTTCCCTCACAATGGCCCTGCTTTCTACTTTATCAAGAAAATGGAACTACTCAAAACTCCCTCTGCTTTTCCACATCCACCTAGCATATAGGAG
This sequence comes from Taxidea taxus jeffersonii, assembly GCA_003697995.1. Lineage (NCBI taxonomy): Eukaryota > Metazoa > Chordata > Mammalia > Carnivora > Mustelidae > Taxidea > Taxidea taxus. Next base: position 47,270 of record ML105780.1, read on the forward strand.
CACATACTTACCTTCTCAAGAGTTAAATGGATGAGCTCTTCAAGCTCATGTCAAGGGTCAGGGCCTTCAGTGTGCACTAGGCATCACCTGTTCTCACCTGCTCAAGGGCACTGCTCTTGCAATTTTCTCCTCTGTCACCTGTCTTAGCAATCTTCTCCACTTTACTAGATCATTCCTGGGCATATACTTACACTAAGATTTCTCTGATGTTAAATTGCTCTAAAAAAAACCCAAAAAACAAAACAGAACCCTCTGCATTGCTTTTCTCTCTAGCTACTAACCTATTTCTCTATTTCTGATTATAGCAAAACTCCCCGAAAGAGTTGTCTGTATTTGCAATCTAATTATTCTCCCTCCGATCTCTTTTAACCCAGGCCAAGCAGATTGTCCTACCATCACCCTAAGTCTTCTCCTGTCAAGGTCACAATGACACTTATGGTACCAAATTTCATGGTCAATTTTTAGTCCTTATCTTACTTGAGCTATCAGCAACATTTGCACAGTTAAACACTTCTTCCTAAAACAATTTCCTTCGGTTGGATTCCAGGACACCATTCTCCTGGTTTCTCACTTATTTCAATATTCCTTTTCAGTTTTTTAACTCTGAGTCTTTTCCTAACACCTCTGAATCACTGTAGTTACTTAACCTCTCTGAGTGTTGCTTTGTCATCTATCCTGCATAGTTACCATGAGGATTCATTGAAACGCTGTATCAAGAACCAAACATTAAACTTGGGACACAGGCCTTCAATGAATGATCACTATTACCATTAGCAGTAGCAAACAGGATATCATGGGACTATTAGAATTCTCAGGTAAGGAATAATAAAAAAAGATGCCTACAGTAATTCCCAGTCAGCATTCCCTAGGAGTGCATAAAAAATAAAAGGTCACAACTTTAACCTTTAAAAGAAATATATGCCAATACAATAAAGACTCATTTTATTTCTTGATATGAGAAGTCTTCATTATAACTCTTAAATATAACCAGGAAGCTGAGATGAAAAAGGTTACTTTAAATAGGAGTTTGTAAAAACACATTTTAGAAACACGGGTTAACTTTTTTTTTAGTTTAAGTAAGTTGTCAAAATAAAAATAAACAAATGCTAACAAACAAAAACAGACCCACCATCATTCTATCACACCAATATGCAAGCCAATAATTATTAAGGGCAATGATATTGTGTGTGTGTGTGTGTGTGTGTGTGTGCATGCGCGCGCGCTTGTTTAAGCTTACAATGCCATTAAGAAATTTTAAGAGTTTGAATTAGGGAAAAATTATGTTACTAGGAAAACGTCATTAGTCATAAGGGGTTATACAACATAAGGGCTTATAACACAGAATGTGGGGTCTTTTCTTCACCTGCATCACATCTTATCACACATGGGGCTCTGCCTCATGCTGTCTTCTCTTTAAGACCTAGGCTCATAGAGCAGCCATTATCTGGAACAGCACCTATCACTCTAATGGGGGAAAGATGTAGCAAGGAACACACACTCTTAAAGCCAACCTCTGGAGAGACACACATCACTTTCTTCACCTGGTAAAGGCTAAAGCAAATCACCTGAGTACACGTAACGATAACAACTGTAATTGGGTACAGTCATACAACCCTTCCCCGTGCATGGAACAGAATGGGCTAGAGATAGCTCCCACCACTGAATTCAATATTCAGAATGCAGTACCCAGTTCTTTTGACTCTTTAGATAGAAGGAACCTCTTAACGGCCAACAGTCCTTACAAAGCAGGCAGGTAAAAATCTTTTCTAGAATTGCAAAATCTATACTACTTTCACAGTAGCAAATCTGAACTTAAATCTGCAAAGAAAAAAGGTTCCTTTAAGGTAGCAAGACTTGTTAATACAAGTACTAAACTAGGAATTGGTATTTCTGTCTCGTCTTTACAACTGATATCTTCTGTGGCCTAAGGCAAGTTGTTTAATAACACCATCCTTCAAGAAAATAAGGAGACGTGATGACTGATTGATAGCAGAACATTTCTGAGCAGAGTAAGGAGGTGGTTGAGATTAATAGTGAAATCTTCCCATCAGATGGAAGCCAGAACTGCGCAGTGAGTGGCACTAAAGAAGAAAAACACTGACATGCAAAGTGCTTCAAATCCTACGTGACGGGCTGTCTATATTGTAAAGAGTTATTATGTACGAGCATGTCATATTCCCTTCTCTGTCTCACTCTGATGGAAAAAGGAAACCCACAAGCTCAAACCTGGCTCTGAATTTTCCCTGTAGTCATAGAGGCATTATCAGGAGCTAGCCTCATAATTTTATATTTATCACATATTCCAATGTGAATGTCTGCATTGCCTTGTGAAAAGTCCCAAGAGAAGGGAGAAATAATTTCTACAAAGACAAACTTTTTCCCATGCAAGGTTGCAAACAATGGCATGCAGACATTGTTAGCAGTAACTTGTGGTGTTCTAAGTGATCACAACTCAAACAGCAGCAGATCAAAATACTTGAACAACTATGCATCTTTTAAACAAAGCATTTCAAAACACAGGCATTATGTGCATGATACACTATAGATGATACAATTTATTTTTCCTATTTGGTTTCTTTTTTCAAATGATGTAATTTATAAGTATTTTCTAAATGAAGTAATTCAAACATAGAAACATATAGGACGTTCACCTGATCCTCACAGATGGGTGTAACCTATAATAAGTTCGATTAGCCTCATTTTATTTATATAGTGCATACATAAGCACATTCAACTCCTTTTTTAAGTTTTTATGTAAATCAGATGAAAGTCTATGTATTAAATAGTAATTTATTTTTTCCCATGACAATATGTCTTACAGACATTTCCCTGTAAATACACACAGCTTTTACTGGGTCTTTGAATTGGCTGCATAAATACGGGTATACGTTATTTAACACTTCCATGGACAGTTCTGTAAGCCTTTTCCGAATTTGTATTGTTAAAGGTAAGGTGCAAGCTTTTAAAAATGTATCTTTAAAGCAGAATTTTAGTAATGGATTTGCTGGGTTAATGACATGCTTCTCTTAAACTTTTACTAGATATTATAAGATTGCCTTTCCATTAGATTACCCCACTTTAACACTCTGACCAGTGTGTAAGAGTGCCTGCTTGCCCTACAATGTCAATAGCTTGGGCCAAGCTAATGTATGAAAGCCAAGGCATTTATTAATTTGTTTTATCCTGTTTTTTGTGTGTGTTTTGTGTTTTTTTTTTTTTTTTTTTAGATTTTATTTATCTAACAGACAGAGATCACAAGTAGGCAGAGGCAGGCAGAGAGAGAGAGGGAAGCAGGCTCCCTGCTGAGCAGAGAGCCCGATGCGGGGCTCGATCTCAGGGCCCCAGGATCATGACCTGAGCCAAAGGCAGAGGCTTTAACCCACTGAGCCACCCAGGTGCCCCTGTTTTATCCTGATTAACGATAAATAAGTTAGCCTGTTTTCATTGCATTATCATACTTCAGTGAACTGAACTTCCTGTTTGGAGACATTTTCCAACTGTGCAACTTGTATTTTTCTTACTGATATGTGGAAACAGTTTAGCTATTCTAGGTAACAGCCCCTTGTCTGTTGAATATGTTGTATTCTATCGTATGGATGTACCACATCTTACTTTACCCTTTATCAGGTGAAAGGTGAAAGGCTATTGGGTAGCCTTCAATCTGGATAATAATAAAAACACCAGGAATATTCACTATAAGATGTTTGCATCAACACAAGTTTTTATTTGTCCTAGGTAAATTCCTAGGAGTGGAAATGTTAAATTATATGGTAAACTATGTGTAACTATAAACAAAATTCCTAAACTCTTTTCCAAAGGGGCTGTACCCCATTTGCCTTCTCACCAGCAGGAAAAGTTCCAGTTTCTCTGCATCCTCCTCAACACTTGGCATTAATGGGGTTTTTGGTTGTTTTGTTACTTAAGCCATTCCAGTAAGTGTGTGGTGATAGAATATAGTGGACTTAAATTTGCATTTCCCCTCTGACTAATGACATTAAGCATCTTTTCATGTGTTCACCATTCTTCTATTCTCTTGGGTGAAGTAACTGTTCAAATCCTGTGCCCATTTTTTAGGAGGTTGACTTCTTATTATTGTGTTTTGGAAGTTACTTATATCATCTAGATATAAGTTCTGTATCAGTGATGTGTATTTTCTCCCAGTCTGTGGCTTGTCTTTGTACTCTATAAACACTAGTTTTAACTGACCAGATAGTCTTAATTATGATGAAGTCCAGATGATCAATTTATTCTTTTTTAGAGTTATGTTACTAAAAACTTTTCCTATCCAAGATATCTTTGCCTAACCCAGGGTCATAAAAGTTCTCTTATATTTAACTCTAGAAGTTTTACAGTTCAGGTTTTATATTTAAGTCTATGATCTATTTTGAGTTATGAATGGTATGCTAAGACTGCCATAACAAAATACCATAGACTGGGTAGCTGAAACAACAGAAATTTATTCTTATGGTTCTGGAGGCTGGAAGTTCAATGTCAAGGCATCAGCAGGTTTTGTTTCTTCTGAGACCATCAAGGACAGCCTTTCCTCTATGAGCAGACCTCCCTGGGTTCTCTCTGTATCCTAATTTCTTTTTATAACACCCTAGTCAGACTGGATTAGGGCCTACCCTAACAGCTTCACTGTAACAGAATCATCTCTCTTAAGGCCCACACTCCAGGTACAGCCTGGAGCTCTGGGGGTTAGGACTTCAACATCTGCATTTGGGATTGAGGGCTGTGACGCAACACAGTCCACACCATGAATCAAAATTCACTTTTTGTATTTGGAGATCCAATTGTTCCAGCATCAATTGCTGAAAACACTATTCTTTCTCTTTAATGTGGAACCTGTTTTTCTTCTGTTCTGTAAGGGAAATAGTACTGGTATTGGACTCCTTGACCAGGTCTTTCTCTTCTTAAATTTCTGGTGGGTTAGTTGCCCTGAAACCTCATTTGAGTCTCATTCTTGAATTTCTTTATGGGTTCAAGAAAAGTGAGGATTTTGTATATTTTTCTTTTTCTTGTTAGGATAGGAGAGACTCTCTATTCTTTCAAAATTCTATAACGCTATGTTAATTTTTCTATGATTTACTCATTAAATTCCGATTTTCTTTAAGTCTCTCAGTAAAACTTCATATTTTTTCATAAGTCCTTATATTTTATAAGATTTATTTCTTGGCATTTAGATTTTTAATTTGTTATTTTGCTGCTTCTAACAGTATCATTTACTTCACTGTGTTTTAAACTATTAACACTGGTGCATAAAATGATTTTGTAAATTGATTGGCAGATTTACTGAAACTTTTAAAAATGAGATCCAAGAATTAACCAGTTGATTCTCTTGAATTTTTGAACCCCTTTATTTTGGGGTTTGTAGCTCCCAGAATAATTAATAATTATTTTCAAAGCACAAGGTTCTGGTTTTTAACATCAGTCTTTTTGTAATTTCATGAAATATATGTGGCAAATTGAGTTCTACCCTTGCTTGCTCTCAGATGGCCCTTCCCTCGACTTGACCCTGTTCCTGAGTAAACCCTGATGGCAAATCAGGTATATTTTAGAAAACAACACATATAAGTTTCAGAAAGTTAAGTATTTTAAATATAGCAGGTAAACTTAGCCTTTAATAGCTTCTTGCAAACTGGGTAATTAGTTGCCAATTACAAACTCAAAGTTACTAAAAAAATAAAATATCTATAGCATCCTTTCTATATTATTCTCATTAGGTTTTTTTTTTTTTTTTTTTTTTTTTTTACAGACAGAGATCACAAGAAGGCAGAGAGGCAGGCAGAGAGATGGGGGGTGGGAAGCAGGCTCCCTGCTGAGCAGAGAGCCCAATGCGGGGCTCGATCCCAGGACCCTGGGACCATGACCTGAGCCGAAGGCAGAGGCTTTAACCCACTGAGCCACCCAGGTGCCCTCTCATTAGGTTTTAGAATCAAGGTAACTCTCAGCTCATTCATTGAGTCTGGAAGGCTCCTACTTTGTTCATTTCTAGAAAATTGTATCTAATATGGAAATCATATGGTCTTTGTAGGCTGGTAGACCTTTCCAGGAAAATTAATTTGCACTAGTGTCAATAATAAGATCAGATTTCAATCACTATTGCAAGTTTTTCAAAAGCATTGGTCTTTCCTAATGTTTTGGCTCTATTTGAGTTAATGCAGCTAAAAACCTTATTTAATCTAGGTTTTCACATTGCTTCTATAAAGCTTTTCATGGAATTCTTTTATATTTTAATTGCTTTAATTTCTGTGGTTATTTTTCATTGCTCATGTTCTCTAATGTTCTATGAAACTTGTCAAAAGGATATCATTTAATAATTATTTTCAAAGCACAAGTTTCTGGTTTTTAACATCTGTTTGAAAGTTTTCTATCTTTTTGGCTTTTATATTTAGTAATTTTTACTTCCTTGAGTTTATTTTGCTGTAGTAACTTCTTGAGGTTAGCACATTTCATTCATTTTCATAATAAGCGTATTGAAGACTAAAATCTCTGTAGTTTCTCCTTGATGGCTTCTCACAGGTTTTAGGCTTCCTTTATCATTTCTTTTAAGTTATTACAGAACTACTTTACTGGGACCAGGACCTAGATCTCCTTCCAGTACGGATGCCACCACTATGGTCCTGGAGTCCTCACCACCTCACCTGGGTTACCTGGAGCTTCTGTGCACCCCAGCCAGGAGCATCCCTTCCCAAAGTGCCATTTGCCTCCCTCCACCTTTCCTGCTATGTCTATTTTCCCGAGCCCAAAGAGAAGCTAAGCTGCCTTTTGCTCTCAACATGTTGAAGAGATTCTGGCATACAAAGATAGCTTGGTTTTGTTTTATTTTACTCACATGCCATTTAACTCCTAGAACTCAAGTGTGTATCCATGACCGCGGGACCAGCGTTACACACTAGAATGCTCTAGAGTCATCCCTTTCATCTGACAGCAAAGACACAGCTACATATTAGACCAAGCCCATGCACCCACTTCTCTTCCCTATAGGAGTGGGGTTTTTTAAGTAAGACCTCCCAATTCCTGATACAAGGAGAAGCCTGACATCTACCCCATACGCTGTCAGTGGAGCTCAAGTATTTCTCAGTCCAAGCTCAGATAAACCAAGATCCTCCCTATAACATGGAGAGATGATTTAATCTCCTGGAAAATTAGCAAAGAAAATATGTAATAAGTAATAATCTTATTTGATAAGCATTCAGTAGAAATCTGCATAGAGCAGGGATCTGATGGAGCACAAAGCAGTGATTCATTTGTGAGGCTGGCTGATGTCATAAACCAGAAGAGGCAAGTAGGAGAAGTTTATGGGCAGTAGCGGTTCCCTCCAAGTAAATTACGGCTGTGTATTCATTCTGGGACATTTACTACTTTCTCCCATAAATACAATTAATGTGCTGAATTTATTTTCAAGGCACAAAGCAGAGTTATAACTTATCTTAAAGTTTTTTCAGTAGAAAAGCATATAAAACAACTTCAAAGGAAATTCTTTGGGACTGGCTTATTGAAGAATTTAACCAACATCTTCATTTTCCTTTTGGACACTGTAGCACACATAAGAATTTCCTTTCAGGATATGGCACATTTTCAAAAGCAATAGACAGAAACTAGATGCTCAATTACTGTTTTCTCTTAACTTTATCATTCCTGTTTTTCTCCAAAAATCGGAGTTTGACTTAAATGTGGTGCTTTTACTTTTTGAAGGAGCTTGTCATCATGAATGAAACATACTTAGAAGTAACCATAAGCCATCACAATTTACTTAAATTAGTTTTCAATTATTTAGAAATACACCGCGAAAAGGCAACGTTCACAGAAGTTTACCTGAAGCCCACAGGAATTTTCTATGTCCTTTTAAAACTTCAGATATTCACCAAGGTGGGTAATTTGCACTAACTTTATATTCTATGATCTTAAAAAAAAAAAAAAAAGGAAAACAGTAACTTTCATTGATTGAAAAGCTAAAAATACAGCGGAGAGGAATTTTTTTACAGATCCAATCTCCCTTTCCCAACACATACTCTCTTTGCTTTGTCTGTCTCACAATCTCAGTATTCATTCCACAGTGTTCCATTGAGAAGGGGAAACATAGTGCAGGTGGGGAATGGGTCCATCAGGCAGGCAATGGAGCATGCAAGCAGGCCACAGACCAAGTATTTAAGCATCCAGACAAAACCACATGGCCGTAAATTACTGTCACTACTCTCCAAAAGTTCCCTGGATTGCGCAGGATTGCCCATGCAATCATAATTACAAAGCAAGCTGTAGTAATCATTAAACAAACTCTGTGACTTCTGCAGTCTTAAGCAAAATGCTTGTTTTTCTATCGATGCCCACGTAAAATACAGAATTACAAGTGGGAGGCAGTAGCTCACATTCAATCCTTAGGATTCAGAGAGAATTACACTCTCTATGGGCGATGACTCTTCTTATCAACAATGACACTTTGCGGGCTCCGATTTCACCAATGAGTTGAAGCTACCAAGCAGTCGAGATAGTGTTGAGCCCCATCGAATAAAACTCCTCAGGGAATTCCACAAGAAATTCCCAAGTTTGAGTCCCCACAAGATGAAGTTTTTTCACTTGGCCCACCACTACAGGTGATGTTTTACTTTCTTAATTTTCATGGAGCTAAGTCAGATCTGGAAGCTGCCATTAATGGATGCTTATCACGTGGCAGAGTGCAAAGCCTTCATTCATCATCTCCTTCTAACTTTCACACCAACCCTACATGTAAAACAGCTTCAGTGACTCCATCTTGTAGCAGAGGAAGCTAAGGCTGAGAGGAGTGCGATGGTCTAACATTCATTCGTCACGGCAACGGAGCATGCAAGCAGGCCACAGACTAAATACGTGGTTCGTGTCAGCCCCATGATGCGACAATAGCACTGCCTGCTTTGGAACGCAGCACTACCTACAGGGCCCTGCGCCAGTGACAGAAAAGCTGGGAGAGCTTTTCTAAAGTAAATAAAATGCTACCCAACATGCTATCCAACTTTTTTTTTTTTTTAAGACTTCACTTTGAAGATGAGTCAGTTTGCATAGACCCAGTAAAAGGACAACTGTTACAACAAACAAAAGCCAATCAGAGCCACCAGTACCTGGAAGACCCAGACACAGATGTCTACCCCAGGCAGAAGCAAAACTGAACTCTAAACATGGCATTTACTTATACAGCTTTACCAAGTACCAATATGCAAAGTGCTGTCAGACCCTGGTATGGCAAAGATGGGCACACCCTGAGTCTGCACTATGAGCTGGGAGGACATGAGGAAGGTCATGACAATCCACAGGAAGAAAGGCAGGGGAAACACTACAAATGGTCAAGTTCTTGGTTTCTCAAGGAAGATAAAAGCTTCCCCTAACCTTGTTCCAACCCCACCCCTGCCCCCCTTTCTCTACCCCCCTGCCTCCCAGGGCAGCAATTCCAGATTCAGGTGGTAGAGAAGCCCAAGAAGCTGGGTCTTACAGACCCCAGTTGGAGAAATCACTTTTGATTCTCCCGAAATATAAACGGAGTCTCTTTCAGCCCCTGCATCAGACCTCACGCCTTGATGACAGGCCTCGTGGAGGCTCAGCCAGCCTCACCCTTCACTAGCACAGCGGGCTTCAGCTCCTGCAATGCTGGACCACCCCCACCTCCCTGCAGCCCCCGGGAAGCCTGGACAGGCTGTTTGCTCTACCTGCACGCCCTCCTAGACTCTTCTTTTCCTGTATAGTGTTTACAAATGCAGCTCAGGCAGCTCCCGGTTTAGCAAGACTCTAATTTCTCCAACGGGGTAGCAGTACCTCTGTGTGATTTCATTCTTGATTTCATTCAGAACACATTTATAAACACTGAGGATTCAGCTGTGTACAAGACAGACAGTTTCTGCCCTCAGAGTTTAGATTAAAAATAAATAGACAGGATAATTTCAGATATTAGTGAGGACTAGGAGAAAAATAAAGCACAAAGGCATAACCACGGGTTAAGAGCATGGGAGACTACCCGGGAGGGTGGAGAGCAGTGCTGGTCTGCTTCACCTGGAGCTCTGCTTAGGGAACTGACACCTGAGCAGGGCTGGGAGCTACAGGAGACTTCCAAAACCCGAGGCAATGGAAGAGGTAGTTTCCAGGCAAGAAAAACAACGAGTTCAACTGCCGTAGCACAACATTTCCCAAACAGCACTCTAATTACCTCCAAGCTGCAGTCTGAATGTTCCGAGGGCAAGGCCCACATCTTACTCAACTTTGCATTGCCAGCATATACCTCAGGACCTGGCAAATGGACACACAATAAATGTTAAATGAAAGAAGATAAAAATATTCCAAGCCTTACCAAAAAAAAGTACATGGTGTCTTTATACATGCAACACTGAACAGCATAATGGTCCAACAATACCCTGATTCTGCAAACCCAATAGTGTGGTGTCCTGGCAGAACAGGTTCCATAATGGCCTGGATGTGCCAAGTGAGACATGTTCATCCTACGTTTATCCAGCTGTGCCTACTGATGTGCACTGAGGGTTGCAGAACCTTCCAGAGCAGGAAAATGCCTTCCACAAGAAAACTTTCTGGAGGGGAAAGGAGCAAGCCTTCCAGTAACAGTACCGATATTCAAACACAGCTACCAGTCTCATGGACCAGAAGGGGCTGAACCTAAGCCAGCCTACAGACAAAGACGAGAGCACTGGGAAAAAAACTGCTCTAAGGGAGAAAGAAATCTGGCTCTTAGTGCACAGCCAAGGCAGGCAAGTCCAAGCGAAGTGATGAGTTCTGGCCATGAAAACCTGTCCTCAGCCAACAACTCTAGAGACACTCCAGAGAAAGGGCCAGACACATGAGCTAAAAGGACTCTTACCAAACTTTACATTTTGTGACCAAAACACCTCGCCGTGGCCAACCCTAAGAGCATAATTTAGGAGAAAACCTTCCCTCTACGTTGATGAAAGCTGTCTAAACTACTGCGGTATGGTAAAGACTGAGAACAGCAGCGGGCCACAATGACGCCAAATGGAACAAAGAGTAGCCTAGGCAGTGGTAACCGAGCTCCAGGGAGCCACACAGGCAGTCGTGCCATGGAGTTGATGGCTGTGGGGACTGGCCTTCTGGCGGCCACGGTAAGCAAAAAGATCACTGGATTTGTAGAGATACATTGGGTGTCCTAAAGAATCCTAGAAATTCTTGGAGACAGGAAACTGTACAAAAGACTTCTGTATATCCAAGTATGGAGATGTTTGTGGATGTTGAAGAGAATGTTAAATCACTGATCTGTACAGGAAGTTGATGGAGGCAGAAGTGGTTTAACATAATCAAGTTACTTCTAGACTATAAGACTAGGTCTTTCTTGTGATCTGGCTTAGTACAGTGTTGAAATTTAAAGACTCTTCTCGTTCATATGATTAGTATTCCTTAAGCTAATATTTCTTAGATGATAAGTACATAAAACATATCTAAGGCAGGGAGTTTTTTCAAAATGTTTAGTTATCCCTCTGCCTCTACTACCCACTCCCCCCAAATAGCTGAGATGGGATATGTGTCTCTTTTTGTAAAATCCCCATTAGATGATTATAATTATACCTTTTCCCTACCTAAGGCTATCCATCTTCTGAATTGAAAACTGCCCTAATCACTGTGTAACCAGCTGTCTCAGCCTAGGCTTTGACTAAAACCATATAATAAGTCAGTATTAGTCCTACTACTAAGTCCCAGAAAGACAGATAAATCGATCACAACATTTCTGACCACAGGTAATAAAAAACCAATGGAAAATACCTTATGATCCAAAGGGTATGTATTATTGCACATAAAAATAAATCCGAGGCAGGGGGACTCTAGGGCAATACATCAAGAATAAAGACTCTTACCTTCTTCACCAATGCCTCACTGCCCTGCATTTCATCAAGAGCACAGCTCCAGTCACTGGCAAGGGGAGTCCTGGGACCTGCTCAACAAATCCCAAAGGCTCTTTAGAATCAGGAGGAAGCCCACCACCAGAGGTCATGTTTTCATTCAAGCAGGGTGAGGCCTGAGCACTAAAGACGTTTAAGTCCCCCCAGGTGATCCTAATTTGTAGTCAAGGCCCTATCAATCATGATATACCCCTGGCACAGACACATAATGCCTCAAACACCTGCCCACACAGAGAACGTAACTGAATAAAAGCAGGGTTGTGTTAGGAAAGAGGGAGAGGGGGGCGCCTGGGTTAAGCTCAGTGGGTTAAGCCTTAGTGGGTTAAGCCACTGCCTTCAGCTCAGGTCATGATCTCAGGGTCCTGGGATCCAGTCCTGCATCGGACTTTCTGCTCAGCAGGGAGCCTGCTTCCCTCTCTCTGCCTGCCTCTCTGCCTACTTGTGATCGCTCTCTGTCAAATAAATAAATAAAAAATCTTTAAAAAAAAAAGGGGGGGGGGAGAGGGGGGGCGCCTGGGTGGCTCAGTGGGTTAAAGCCTCTGCCTTCAGCTCGGGTCATGATCCCAGGGTCCTCGGATTGAGTCCCACATCGGGCTCTCTGCTCAGCAGGGAGCCTGCTTCCTCCTCTCTCTGCCTGCTTCTCTACCTACTTATGATCTCTATCAAGTAAATAGATGAAATATTTAAAAAAAAAAAAAAAGAAAGAGGGAGAGGAAAATGGATTCTGGGCAGACCACAAAATATACCACAGATATTCTGAGTTGTTCCTTGAGAGAAGGTCCTTGAGAGAGATGAGTGGTTGATTTTAATTCCTAAGGATTAAAAAGAAAATACTTCTCCATTCAAATTCAGATTAAAAAAAAAATGTCTGATATCTGAAAGACAAAACACTTTAAAATGGCTGCAGTCTCCTCTATGAAGCTTCCTTCCAAATAAAAATGTTCTAATCTTTCCCTCCCTAAACATAAACTTTGAAATACATTTGCTATGTGCTTATGGCCAACAGTGGGCATGACCTTATGACCACTATCCCAGTGACCTCTAGAGGGAGCTCAAGTTTCCTCTCGACTCCCCTGTGAAGCCCAGGAAGGACAGGTGCTAAAAGGGATCGCACACTGAAGTAGGGTGAAGGGCACTGAATTTTGCATGCTCACAGGGAGAGGTTTAAGCTCTCGGCCCATGCAGAAGCAGTTTCTGTTTCTCTTCCTTTGGAAAACTCCTAGGAATTGTGTCTGGAAAACTGTGTCTTCCTACAAAATTGGAAAGAAGTCCAGGTCTAGAAAATGTGCACAATTTCTGGAGGAAAGGGACTTTCTGGCCCGTGAACTGATGTACTTCACCTTTAGTCTGCCTTCTCTTGCTGTTAGAGACAGAAGCTGGTGATCACTGAGGTCTGGGTGAGGGCTTAGAAGGAATGGGCCACAAAGATTCTTCCCCACCTCACTGCCTGGTTTTAGTTGTGATACTGAGGCTGCCATCAAGCTGATAAAGTCTTCGTGGAGAAACATAACTTAGGCCAGCTCATTAGAGCTAAAGATTGACACTGGGGTTTGCAGCCAAAGCCACCATCTCTTACCTAGCCTGGACACCAGGGCCAATTTCTTTCTCAGGAATCACTTGTGGAAGGAACCAACAGTCAGTGTTAAGGCATCATGTTTGGAATCCCAGATCCCAGCCCTTTCTGAGTTACCTCATATCAACACAGCACATACAACAACTTAGGTTGAAGATGAAAGAAGAAAAAGAAGAGCAATGAATTTTCAGGTTAAATAGTGGTAAAGTGTGCACCGGCTTTGCAAGAAGGGAGACATGATTTCATGCCCTGGATCCAGTATGTAGTTAATCTGTGCCCTTGGAGAGATGCTTAAAATTTCCAAGCTTCAGTTTTTTGGCTATAGAACAGGGGTAGTGACAGTGGCTTCAAATACTCAAACAAGGCTAATTTAAATCAGTTGTTCTCAAACTGAACACACAAAAGCATCACCTAGAGGGATTAGTGAGCTACCGGTTCTGATTTCTCCAGATGTCTGATAAAAAAGGACCCAGGATTTATCAAGATTTATATCTTTAACAAGCTTTCAGATCTGCTTCTGCTGCTGCTGCTGCTGCTGGTCTAGAAGCCAGACTTTGAGAACCAGTGATTAAGATATATAACCAAGTTACTTAGCACAATTCTTGGGAAACCACAAACAAGCAGTAAACATGTTTTAGCCATTATTCTTAAGCTACATTTTGGACTTATTTTTAATGCAAAAAAAATAGTATGTTTCAAAGTCTTTAGAATGAAGCATCTGTTACCTCATCTCTAACAATGGCAGAGTTTGTCCTGGCATTAGATAATTATCTCTCATAACGTAATTAAAACTCCACATCAAGGCATGTAAGAGGTTTTCGCGGTATCAACACTCTCCTATGCCATGTTTCTTTGCCAGTATGAGTGAGCTACTCAATCTATACCTAGAAAAGCCTACAATGAGTGTCTCCTCCCTCTGATTATTCTTGTACTATGAAATCCGAACTTTCACTAAATTGTTGGCTAACACTGGCAGTTTGATAAGGAATTGGGTCCTTCAGTACCTACCCTACAAGATGACAGGGTATTATCTGAAGAATCCCGAGAAATTGCACAAACTGCATAAGCTGGGCTGAGACAAATCATAACATCTTGGCTGTTCAACCGTAACTTACGCCTCTCTTCCTCACAGTTAAGTGAATTACTCTTTGAGACTAAGAATAAATTCCAAAAGATAGTTGCACAAGCTTCAGGCGCTTTCCCATTCAGTATTCGATCTGATCTACGCAGTCTCACAGCTGCAGTCTCATCATCCCCGTAGCCATCCCCCCCACCGGGAAAGACAAAGACCACTTATAATTATATGAAGTCTCCTCCATTATTAGTTGCAGAAACCAGATGGGAACTTAGATCTCTAGAAGCCAAGAACTACACACAATGCACTCTCAGGGAGAATGTTTTCAGAACTTTGAAACATCAAATACAAGATTGGGACTTTTTGAGCATTTATGTTTTCATTTGACAGCACAGTGAAAACTGAGAATGAAAAACTTGTCTACTATGAGAAATTGTAATATAGAGACAAAAAAGAAAAAAAAATTAAAAACACATCTAATCCTACCCACTCAAAGAGGCCCACTGTAACATCCTGGTACACAACCTCTAAAGTCCCCTCCCTATCATACTGTGTTCAAACCAAACCCTGATGCTTTTGAAGCTGCTGTTTTCATTTACTGGCATATTGTAATCATCTTTCCATGTCAATAAATATACTTTTTTTTTTAACAGTATAGTGCTCCATTGTTTGAAATCACTATAATTTGCCTAACCAAAGAGTGTTAAGTGGTTTCCAACTTTTGCTTTTTCAAAGAGCAGTCCACTGAATATTCTTGGAGCTCAATCTTTCCCACATCCTAGGGAACAACTCCCAAAAGTGGAATTACTATGTCAAAAAGTATGCACATTTTAAGTCTTTTAAAACATACTGCCAAACTGACCTTGAGAAAGTTTGTACTAAATTACTTGCCATTCCTCAACTCATGGGCATGCCATTTCCTTCTTTTAGTGGTATTGCACGTTATTTATTTGGCTACTGGTAGATTTCCCCTGCCCAAAGCATCTTGTATTCTGTACTTTCACAAAATAAGCCTTAAAGAGCTCAAAAGAAGCACCTAAAAATCTCTTTTCATGAACATGATTTGAAGATTGTAAGAAAACTGGCAGAGGTATTGCCTCAAAACACCACCAATACCTTCCACCTCCCCAATCCTGCCCAAGACAGCCAACCTTTACTGTGGGCCACACATCATTCCAAATCTTTTATGTGTCAAAGCAGCCATCCGTCCTTACCCTTCTAAAAGGAGATGCTATTATCCCCCCCTTTGTACAAATGAAGAAATGGAAGCCGATCTTTGCCCAAGATCACAAGGGAAGTAGCAGAACTGATACTCAAACTCAGGTAGTCAATCTTCCAAGGAAGAAAAAAAACAAAGAAAAATGGAGAGGCAAAGAAGAAGGCAGAATACGAAGAGAAGCAAGAGGTGCTGAAACTGAAGGCAGAATAGACAGCCCTGAGACTGATAAAGGAGGCAGTAACATATGAGCATGTTTTGGGTCTATCACTCCTACTCAAATATAAAGGAAATTAAACTCTAACAGAATCCAAAGTGGAACGAGAAGCACTGCTCAACCAACTTCTGAAGTACCATTCAGGGCCTTGTAAGGAAGAAACCCAGGCCTACTGACACCCAAAGCCTCATGTCAGAGTGAGTGATTTCAAAAACCCTGCCTATAAACAGAGCTGTTCCATCTCTGCCTGGGCCAATTTATGGCTCAAAGTGGGCAAACTAAATCATTAAAAGCTCTGAAAGACGAAACCTATTTTCTTGACCGTCATGTTTTCCAGGTCAGGAAACAGAACAAAACCAGGCATGATAATTAAAAAGGGAAAAAAAAAAAATCAGTCAAGCTATTATGTCTATATCCAAATTCCTGGAGGAGGCTGCCCAAAACTGCTAATTAATTCTGGTACAGAAGGAATATAAAATGCACTAAGCCAAATGTGGCTAACCTTTGGGAACTTGACTGCATTTTGGAATAGTAGTGCTTCTTGAAAGAAAATAAATTATGACATAATAATTATTATGTCATGGCTTGACTCTGCTAGCCCTCACCCACTCTCAACATACTTTTCCCCTAAAGTGCCGTTTGCTACTGTCTTGTTTTTTGTTGATTGGTTGGTTTGTGTTTGGGGGAGGGGAGGAGGATTTTTTTGATCTATGCCTTCTAAATTGGAAATTATTTTGTACCACTTCCTAAAATCACAGTATCAAAACAACTAGATCTGTGGAAGTTTCATAAGGCAAGGAGTACAGTCAAGTACAGAGGTAAAAACAAGATATTAACATTGCTTTTTGTTTGTTTCATTGTTGACTTTATCTCCAACTTAGATACGCCTCAAGTTTCCCCAGATTCCCATCTCTTCTCCTGAGGATTACCTACAGAAGACAGCAAGAAGGTAACACAACTGATAGAACTGCTTGTCCTCATGGCTTCTTTCTGAGGTAACAGAGAGGCAAGGTTATAGGTCCCTGCTCCCAAAGAACATGTTGCATGCCTGAACAGATTCCTTCAGGCAAGAAGTATTAGGTCTTCTCGTCACCTTACTTCTTTTTGTTGCAACCTCATTCTTTGTCTTCAGTCTAATTCTGAAATAGCCTATTTTAAGATTCATGGTTTAATTTTCCTATCATATTTTCAAGAGTCAGTAAAACTCTGAAGCAGACAGAAAATGTAAACCAGATGTTTAAGGCTATAGGCAACAGCATACAGTAAACTCAATTTTTGCTGTAATTTCTTTTTGCTTTCTTTCTTTGCTTTCTTTTTTGGAAGTAGCTACAAATAAATAACCAATTCAAACAACAGCAATGGAAATGATGGGAGAAATGCTGGAATAGTGTATTCAAATGCAACATCCTTCATTTCTTCCTTTTGGTTGAAGAATTATTCCATCTGGTTTTGTCATGAAACTTTGCCCCAAAGGAGCAAATAAATAAAAGCTAAAACCTTGCATAAATTCTTCTAGGATAGCTGGAAAATTGCCTTAGAAAAAAAAATAACCAAATATTGGAAAAATGCCTTAGAAAAAAAAATAACCAAATATTGGAAACATGTTGTGGCAAAATATTATGTGCCCACTGCAAGCTCTCCAAAGTAATTACACTCTGTTCAATACAAGACCATCAGTTCCCAGGATCATATTACTTGTTGCTTTTATCAAAACCTCTAAATAAAACTGAAATGTACTATGACTACTCTCTCTTCATGAAAATGATTCTGTTCAAGACTAATCCTTCAGAGATAACTCTACAGTTGATGAATCAAGTTGTACTCATGTTTGACTTGGCCCAGATTATAGGCTTCCCTAGTCTCTTAGAAACCCCTACGAGCTTAACTATGAAATACAGTAAGACTTTACTAATTCAAATTCTTTGTGGGAAGACTAGTATGTTTAAGTGATGAAGTTTACTGAAATTTAGTTGTGCTGTCATGAAGCTATATGTGTGGGTATTACTGCCCTATCAAAGTACTGCGAAATTTTACAAGACCCATCTTTACTTATGCAATTATTTATTGGGTACAATAACGTCCCTATCTTAGATATTACTTTTTTTTTTTTTTAAGGACTAGAGTCTATTCTCTTACCTGAGTAACATAGTCATGACTTTATACATAGAAGATTAAAACATAAAAGTATATAATGACATGGCCTCTAAAAAGGCTAATGTATTCCCATCCACTGACGGCCCAGTATATTTACAGTTGTGCCGTCTTGAGTGCTAGTTGCCTGGAGAACATAATTTGGAAATAAATACTAATAAGGTGATCCCCTACCTCTCTGATGAGAAAGATTTGCAGGGTATGCAAGCAAGGGTCTCGTGTCACCAACCTCATTATTATACCAATTGGGAAGAGGGCTGTAACCTAAATAATCTTAGAATTCCAAAAGATAACCTTGAGAAGTAGTCAAAAGTTCAAGGTGAATTTTCATGAGCAGGATTTATAAATATCGAGCATATTCACAAATCAATTTTGAGCCAAAAACAAAATTTCTTTTTAAGCATGTTAAAATATAATATTATGTTGGGAACTGCACACAACAAAAATGGAGGTACAATTTTCACATCTATTTTGTGAAGCTAAAGTGGCTACCAGAAACCAAGATCTTTCAGAACAAATGAAAAATCAGCCTAGTGAGGTTCTTCAAATCAATTAGCCCAGTATCTGATCTATAATGGAGAACAAGTTACTATCAAAGAGACAATTGGGAAGAGAAATCAACACCACTAGCTCAGGCTTTTCTGCAGTTACCATATTATGAGGATGTCGGGATAACTGCATGTAATATTCAGCTGAAAAAATTTCAAGCTGCCTAAGTGTCTCTGGTTGGAGAATCTATCAACAGTGTTTTCCGTACAGCACCTTTCACTTTAACAACAGGAGGCTTAAGTCTTAACTCATGGAATTACAGTACCATGATGCTTACCTCTGAACATACATCAAATTTGATTTCTTATCTACAAAAGCATTTGAAGAAAAATTACATACTCTTTTTGAAAAAAGGGCTTGATCAATTTTCTTTTCAATGTGTCCTTGAACAAAAACAAAAAACTAAGAGTCATACTAATAAATATACCGATGGTGGGGATAAAGAGAAACCTTCCAATGTCTTAAGAGAAAACTTGCCCTTTGAAAAAGGCCCAAGCCAGGCACTAAAGAATCAGACTCAACCGGCTGAAGGGATATTTACCTGTGTTCTGAGATAGCCAAAAACTAATTCTATTCTCAAAGAATTTTATAGCGAAATAAAACTTTTTCAACCTGATTCACATTATCTTTGCCCCATTACTTTAACTTGATTTTTCCTTGTCACTGGCCAAAGTTCAATCAGTTACTGTCTTCAGAACTTGGAACATGCAACTGAGATCCACTCTTAGAAAAAAAAATTGCATGGGTAAGGAAGTCAGGAGAAAATAGAAAAAAATTCTTACCATTTTGGCTTCTTCCTCATGGACCCTTAAGACTGATAAGTTACAAACCAGAAACCTACATACAAAGGTATAATTGGCTCTACTCTAAAATCTTGTTTACCTTACTAAGCATATGACCCAGAAAGATTACTGCCCAAGTGTTTAGCTCCAGAAAGTAGAAAAATTCTTGAAAGGGAACAAATTTAAAATATATACAATTTCTCCCCCAGGAGATACATTTTTTTATGAAGAAACAGCAAACTGTGCTTATATATAGCAAATCCTTATTTACTCAGCATTAATAGGAAATTTGTTCCATCTCTCATAAGCAAAGCGTTTCGTTGCCACTTAAAAATATTACACATTTCATTTTGAAACACTGATTTTATTTTTTGTTTTTCTCAACATCCTTGGCATTAACTGTTCTACAGTGATATACTTAACCAGTGAAGCGTTTATGTCCACAGAATGTAACATTGTTATTTTAAGGACCTTTGTTTCTAATCTTCTTATAATCACAATAACAGCCAGCTTCTCATCTCTCCCTCCACATATGGGCAAGCACCTAACAGACTAAGTATCTAAACAGAACCACTCTCTAATTTGTTATTCTGGTCTGCTGCGATCTTAGAAACCAGATAAACAAGCTTGTTAAAAGTAAACTAAGAATAAACAGATGCTAGGTGAGGAATTTTTTGGTTGGCAAAGACCATAATATTTTGGCTACTCAGAAGCCTTCCCAAGCCTTACCTTTAGCTTATTGACTATTTCTTGAGTGGCAGAACGTGCTGCTTAACTTTCATATAAGTGAGGTGTTAGGTGGTATAAATGCCTGTTTGTGGGTAATGTTGTTACTCAAAACAAATTTCATCATTCTGATCATTTTTAATCCTAAACAAACTGAGCAGGGGATCTTTCCAAGCACACACTACACATGTATTTCAGACTTCAATGACCTTCTATCACCAAACTAAATTACCTTAAGATAGAGCATATGTAATGGGGATGAGGGAATGCTCTCACACACTTGGGATAAGCCAAGGTCAATGTTTGGCTTCAGGTCATATACTGGGATTGATGTGTGTAATCCTACACAAACTGAGAGCACAGACACACTCCATGCCACATGTATGCTCACACTCATGCACACACTGGCCCTCAGAGGCCTGTGGGGTTTGTTATTCTAGTAGCTAAATCCAGTGCCCTCTCTCAGCGAGAGTACACTCAAAATTGAATCTCTCTACTTCCCACATTCTACACATGATATGTTGTAGAGAGGGTCCTTTGTTCTTGGATATTATTATGAAAAGCAAAAGATCCCTGGGATTGACAAAGAGATGATGCTCCCATGGCATTTTAGTAAAATGAAGAAAGAAAATAACTTTTAAGAAAAACTGTTTTAGAAATAACATATCTATTTTGAAGAAAATTCAAAATCTTACTCTAACAATCTATTCAATTTTACTCAACTCCTCGATATGGCTCCTTTTTCAGATTTCTGCCCCTCCTTCCTCTACTTTTAATTATTATTTTTTTTAATTTCTCAATCATGAGAGCATTCTGCTCTCTCCAGCCAATATTGAAAGTAATTTCAGGCAATGGCATGATTCAAGGCTGCATCATTACTCTAAAGAAAAATGAAAAGCATTACACTGGCCATTATCATCATGCCAAAAAGGCAGAAAGCACACTTAAATAACTGCTGAGTTAAGCCATAATCTTCATTGCCTGGACAGTTGCTGTCCAAGCGGAGATTCTCTCATCGACTTGTCTTCAAATATATATTAAAAGCTTAGTTTTGTTTTCATTTCTGAAGATTATATCTAATCAGTAACCATCTTGGAGCCCAGAGTAAAAATAAAATGCCTCTTACATGCTGATCATTAGGCTGGGACAGATCTTCATCTATTGCAAACTACTGCTAAGTATCTCTGAGATGAGGAGGAGACATTAAGTCTACCAGTGAGAGGATGAATGGAGGCTGAAGCTCTAAAATACTTGGGAACATTCAGAATTAACTCAAAGCTCCTTATCCACATTTTAATATTTTTGTACCTATCACCTAGTCACATGCCCTGAAGAGATGTGACATCCACATGGAGGGACCTCTCCTCACGCTCCCACTTCTATCCATCACTACACTCACCTCCAAATAGGACTAAGACTTAGAAACTAAATTTGAGGGCATAAATTCGAAACCTGAATTTGGAGAATATCAGTTTTCCCTAATGCTTCATTCATTCACTAAACACTGATTAGTGCAAAGCACATGCACTCAAGGAAATGGCACTGAAATGTCAATTCTACAGTAGGATGCAGATATAATCCAAAATTGGGGTTAGCTTTGGGAAAAGTTTTGTTTTGTTTTTTCTTTTGTTTTGTTTTTTAATAAAGATTTTATTTATTTGCCAGAGAGAACACACAAGCACAGGGAGCAGCAGGCAGAGGGAGAAGCAGGCAGGCTTCCTTGCTGAGCACAGAGCCTGACATGGGACTAGATCCCAAGACCTTGGGATCATGACCTGAGCTGAAGGCAGACACTTCACAAACTGAGCCACCCAGGCATCCTACCTTTGGGAAAAGTTTTAAAATAAGTGATTTACTTTTGTAACCTCCTCTTCTCACCTCATTTCCTTATTATGTTTCTTTCTATTTGGCCACTCCTTCTTCACCATTCTTTTTTTCTTTTCTAAGATTTTATTTATTTATTTGACAGAGATCACAAGTAGGCAGAGAGGCAGGCGAGGGCGGGGAGCAGGCTCCCCAAATGAGGAGAGAACCAGATTTGGGGCCTATCCCAGGACTCTGGAACCAGGACCTGAGCCCAAGGCAGAGGCTTTAACCCACTGAGCCGCCCAGGCACCCCTTTCTTCACCACTCTTAGGGTAACCTTATACTTTACCTATACTATACTTTTCTTTCAGTACTTAATTTCTTTAGACCCAAATGTTACATTCATCATCAACTGAAGCTGCCTCTTCTCTTGCTGCCAACAGGCTCCTTCTTTACCTTTCTGTTTCTTCTTACTTTCTCTTCTCTCCCTTTCACTGTTTCTGTCCTCGGTGTCTTCCTCCTTCTTTCACTTCACTTAACCCCTCTATTTCTTTCACATCTTTGTTAGCATGACAGAGCATCATCACACAATGGGAAATCAGTAAGTATTTGTAGAAAGAAGTTGGGGCACCTGGTGGCTCAATGGGACACCTGGGTGGCAGTGAGTTAAGTGGCTAAGTCTTGATTTCCACCAGATCATGATCTCAGGGTTCTGAGATTAAGCCCTGCATGGGGTTCCACACTCAGTGAGGAGATACTTGAGGATTTCTCTCTCTCCCCATCTGCCCCTCCCCACACTCGCATGCACACACACCCTTTCTCTCTCTCTCCCAAATAAATAAATAAATAAATCTTTAAAAAAAAAAATGATTTGTGGAAAGAAGCAAGGGAGAGAAGGAGAGTAGGAGGCAGAGAACTGGCCCAAACTCAATTTGATTTCCCAGCCCAGAACACTTTAGTTCCTAGACCCTTTCTTCCAATTCAGCAGCAAGATATGTAGAGAAAAAAAAGAATAGTATATTAAGAAAGGAAGAATATAGGAAAATAGATTTTGAGATATTCTTTCTCTCTTCTTTTTGGTTCCAAGGAAATAGAAGAGAGAGTCATGATTTCATGGCTGAGTTAATTTTGTAAACAGAAGTTTAGAATTGAAAGGGACCAGCTCGTATCTCCTTGGGGCTAATTAGTCCATTTGGTTTCCATTTATATGTGACCATCATTCATCATATTTCTTCGATTATTTGAGTTCAGATTCCCCTACTGTGACTGTATATTTCCTCTTTCTATTTTACAAAGAGCCATCTTTTTCCATGAGGAGAAACTAGCCACACTCCAGGCCACGCTGAGGCCCTCTCTTCTAAATTCTTCTCTCTGTGGCCAGACCCCATCAGTATCCCCCAGTGAAGGCCCACCTGTGCTGCCTTGGCCTGACAATGATTGAGTGGCCATTTCAACCTCCAAGGCCCATTCATGTTATTTTCTCCTTCCCCACATCCCTTCCCTCAGAGTTGTTTTGAGCCAAGAAAGAAGCTGCTAATACAGCTCACCATCTTAACATACTCTGTGGAGCAGAGGAAATCACACAGCATGTCCCAGCACCTTAGAAATAGAAATTATCAAGTTTTGAGATAATATACTTAATAATCACCACAGCTTCAGTTAAGGTCATCCACAAATAGAGGCATTTCTTTCTGCTTAATCGTCTTTTCTTTGCATTAGTAAGTTATTTCTGGCAGGAAACCTAAGGACTGTTAAGCTGCTGCATTTCCCTCCTTCTAAATATTTCCACCTGGACTGGATTTGTGGAGATTCAAACAAACAAACAAAAAGCACAAAAATATCTTGCCCCTCAACAAAATACTTGGACTCTGGAATGAACTGAAGCTCTGAATACCGCATTAGAGAAAATGGCAGCATCAGCTCAATATTTTTAGAGATGTGTTGATTTTAATCTCCGATAAGTCCAGTTACCACAAACACCTCTGGAGCCATTCCACCAGCTTCCACTGTACCAGTGCAACTTAAAACTGGCTTCACTGACTCTCATGTCACTCTGCTTCATCAGAATAAGATAAAAGGCAAAACGAACTTCATCACTCACCTCCAAGAAAGAAAAATTACTTATCAGAGAGATGGTCTTGACTTATCTAAGAAATCACTGCAGCCTCTCATAATTTTTTCTTCCACAGCTAATAATTCTGGGTATTCATTAGTGGTAGTATTACAGTGATTGCTAATGAAGAAGAGATTTAGTTTCTTACGTCTTCTACTCGTGCTGCATTATAAAATGTTACTTGAGGGTCTGAAGTGTTTCTTAAATCCTAAAATTAGAAATCAATCTGATGTGAATGAAGAACAGTTTTGTTTAGTTCAACAGTAATTCTTTGTATTAAAATATATTTCCATTAGTGTAGTAATAGAAACTTTGATATGAAAAGTAATCAAAATAGATCCCAATCCTTAAAATAGAAAGCATATGCAAAAGAGGATGCTGTTTACAACCGCAATCTCCTGTATCTCTGAACAATACTGAAATAGTACAAGAGGAAGAAACTAGATTAAGATGGCTGACTGAACCCACTCAAATCTGTTAGTATATACATAGTTTGCTAGGCATTTAAATAAATTCATATTTAAATATATCCATAACACCACTGCTAAACGAGAAATAATGTCAATAGTGGTTCAGAAATTTGGATGAATCTGTGAAAAAGAGAAACCAAAATAAGGTTAGTAAAGGAAACCACAAATCAAACACACCCAGGCAGGGGCTGCTGCAGAGGTGAAGGTGATTCCAAGGTAATCCAGACTTGTTTTCAGAGATTCATGAGAGGCCTCAGGGCAATTACTGGAAATGAGAAACTGTGTTAGAAGCAAATATGCTCCTTGGCTCCTCTCTCCTTCAATATTTACGCTGAGCAAGTGGCAGCAGAAGCACATGTCCATGAAGGAAAACAGTTAAGGACAGAAGTGCCCCACCTAGTTTTAAACTACCAAAAGGCAAGCTATGGGCAAAACAGACGCACGCAACTCTTACCCTCCCAGGCCCTTGCACACCACCACAGGCAACCTCTGCTTATCAGAATAGGCTCCAGAAATAAGGAAATAGAGATTCTCAGATACAAAGATGAACAGATGATTGAAAATCACATGTGGTTCGGGAAAAACACCACCAGGAAAAAGAGGCACAACAACAAAAGAACGCAACCCCAGAAAATCACAGGTACAAGAACAAGCAGAAGAAACTTTAAAATAAGGGCAACTGGTAACTGCAAAAAAAGCTGAGAAGATAAAGAAAACAATCAGAGATCAGAAATGTTTAAAATGTTTCAAAAAGTGAAATTAGCAAAAGGACTAAAGGAGGGAACGTAACAAAACCATGGAACTGGAAAGCAAACTATATCAGAAAGGGTAAGAGAAGAACAAAATAAGAGATCAGAGAGGCTAGACACAAGAAATAAACAAGAAATTTCTAAAAAAAATCCCAAAAACTTAGAGAAGCACGTCTTCAGTTTAACGTGACCCATCGAGTACCAAGCAGGACGTTTGACAAGCTGCCCCAGCCTCCCAAAATATCACCCTGCAATTTCAGAGCACAATAAAAACTAACAAGTCAACTTTCATTACGGAAAAGATTTTACCTTTCTTAGAAATCTAAACTATCCTTAGAAATCAACAAATCATATAGATTAAAAAAAAGTTATACAAGATTTAGATCAACAAGCTTGATTTAGTAGAGATATACAGAACACTCTTGAATATATTTAAAGGAACATATATTCTAAGCTTCAAAAGAAATCAACAAAATTTCATTTACTTCCTCAAGTTTTCAATAATAGCTAACGATTCAATGCTATGCTCCTCAAAACCAGAAACCTCACCTTAAAATATAGCAATAAATAAAACATAAAAAAGCTTAAAATATAATTAGCATAATCCTAGAGGATATGAAAACCACAACAAAAACCCTCAAACTCACACTGGTTATCTTCTCCAAAACATTCCTTACAGAATACAATGCTCTCTTTGTCATGTTTCTGTTCCCTATACCAAAAGGGAATATTGCCACAAACAAAAATCCTGCATAGAAACAAAATATTTTTTGATAAAACAAGGCACTTAGAACAACCAGGCTCCAGTCTGGCAAGAGCAGGAATAGAATAAAAGATGATGATACCACTGATAAGACAGGCACAATTTATAGCCCCAAACTGCCTCAGCACCACTACTCTGCACTCTTTTCCCCTACAGCAGAATTTGAAGTGGTGAGATCTTATCAACATTCCAGTTGTGCAAGTTCCTACTGAGGCCAGTGGATATTAAAGGAGAAATTCACAGAGGCCGTCTGGCAATCAATAGGCCCAGGACCCCCCTTTTTGTATTAGGTCTCCCTGGTTGGGTATTCTTCTCTAGGCTTCCCTGGAAGAAACAGGTTTTTACATTTATAGGACTCCTGCATTGTAGGAGACAGAAATCTTGAAATTTTGCACCACTGGAATGTTTTAGCACAGGTTCACTGATTTTAAGGCAATATGAAGAAGGAATGGGATTCACAGCTGAGGAAGCTGGAAGGGGTTGCCTGCTTTCCAACTGCCCAGGGGACTGGGCTCCAGTCTACCAGCTTGCCCTGAAGAGTTACAGGTGAAGCATTCTCCCTAAGTCCCAGTTTGCAAAACAGCCACACCTGTAGAGACTGGTCAGTGAATGGCATGTGGGAAAGCCATACTTTACATGGGGTGAGACCTTTTCTCACAAACGCATAGGTTAGTTGCTGACAAATCTTAGTAAGTTGAAAATAAGAAACCAATGAAAGCATTTTTTAAAATTCTGAATCAGGGGCACCTGGGTGGCTCAGTGGGTTAAAGCCTCTGCCTTCGGCTCAGGTCATGATCCCAGGGTCCTGGGATTGAGCCCCGCATCGGGCTCTCTGCTTGGCCCGAAGCCTGCTTCCCTTCCCCTCTCCCTGCCTATCTCTCTGCCTACTTGTGATCTCTGTCAAATAAATAAATAAAATTTAAAAAAAATTCTGAATCAATTTTTGTATAGTGAATTGAAGATATATATGATATAATAAAATAAAAATAGACGATTTTTTAAAAATTATACTATAGGAAATGCAAATAAGGGCAATGTCATTCACAAAGGTGATTAAAAGTTGGGGATACTCCCCAAGGTCTTTTGAAATGAGTAATAAGTTTGGCCACAACAGAATGAACTCAGAAGAGCCATGTTACTTTTTTAACTGTACCCAGTTTTATGAAAACTCGAGAATCCTCACTAATTATAAATATGCCTCACTATTTCTAACCCTAGCATACATAACATAATTCTCAGGATCAATCTGGAAAGAACCACAAGTAAAAATGGGAAAATGTCAGTAAATACTAATAATGACATACCATTAATTAAGCTAAGATCCTTAAGTAAAATCACCAAGGTATATTGTTCATTTCATAGGCAAGTGCAAAATCTATTCACATAATTGATTTTTAATAGCAATCATACTTGCTTTAATCATACCAGAAAATAATACTGTTTTTAAGTTAAGGAAAGCATAAAAAGGAATACTAATAAGCAAATCTGGAGACTAAGAGGGGAGATTGAATAATTATGAAAAAGTATACAGCTAAACCCTGGTGTAAATTACCAAGATTACTCAAAATTCACATTCAAGTATTTCAACAATAATAAAATCTGTGAAAAAAAAGACAAATATTTCATGAGACATAAAAGGAATATGACAGAAATGACTGACAAAATAATCAAATACAAACTGGAAAAAACAATAGAAGCCTATAATTTGGTTTATTCAAACTCACCTACAGCCAAAGTCTAGAAAGTCCAAATAGAGAGCACGTGGGTGCTCAGTCAACTTGATTTCAGCTCAGGTCATGATCTGTGAGTCATGGGATCAAGCTCCACGCTGGGTGTGGAGCCTATGTAAGATTCTCTTTCTCCCTCTCCCACTGCCCCTCCCCCTGCTCATGCACTCGCTAAATAAATAAATATAAATAAAATCTTTAAAAAGGGAGAGAGCATGATCTTGCACTGAAAAGAAGAGTCTCACAAAAGTGGAAATAATTTGTCCTTACGTGCGTAGACCACAATGCTTCTGGAACAAGGAAAATCTCAAAGCATGAGTCTAACGCTGCTCTATTTCCATCTTCCCATAGCCATTTAGACCTACTTTAATAATTCGGTGACATATCAGGACCATAACACTGGGAGGCTGTTTCCCAGCAAGAAAAATTAACACTTGTTCAGTCTTGCCATTAGATTCGTTACTTGGCTCCACTTTGGGGATAGAACAAACAGGATGATGTGACCACATCTCTTCTCTCCATTACGTTTTCTTTCTTTCCCTCCTTCAGTAAGAAAGTAATTTTGTGGGGGTGCCTGGGTGGCTCAGTCAGTTAAGAATCTGCCTTTGGCTCAGGTCATGATCCCGGGGTCCTGGGATCCAGCCCCTCATTCAGCTCCCTGTTCGGCAGGGAGCCTGCTTCTCCTGCTGCCTACAGCTCTGCCTACTTGTGATCCCTTTCTCTGTCAAATAAATTTAAAAAAAAATTTTTTTTTAAGAAAGTAGTTTTGGGGATGCCTGGGTGGCTCAGTTGGTTAAGCGGCTGCCTTCGGCTCGGGTCATGATCCCAGCATCCTGGGATCGAGTCCCACATCGGGCTCCTTGCTCAGCGGTGGGCCTGCTTCTCCCTCTGCCTCTGTCTGCCTGTGCTTGCTCCTGTGCTCTCTCTCTGTCTGACAAATAAATAAATAAAATCTTAAAAAAAAAAAAAAGTAGTTTTGTACATGAAAGGTCACCCATGACCTTATCTCAGACAGTTCAATGATTCCACCCACCCACTTTATACCTCCCTCCTCTCCCCATTCCCAGATTGGTGTGTTCTATGCCCCTCGGCATGTTTTACAAGTAGTCTTTATTCTACTAACTATGTTCATCCATGTTAGGAATTATAACACTGTTGTCAGGCTTCAGTTGAGGCTCCAAGCCCAGGGCTGGCATGATAAAATTTTCTTTTAAAGAAAGATGTGAAGCAGGAGTGGAATAGAAGGCAATTATCACAGAAAGTTGTCATCCCTGTCCACTCCCAGGGGCCAGGGACTCACTCACATTCCCTTCACCGGGAGCTGTGCTGATTATGCCCAGGCACAGGGATGGAGGATTTGAGAAACCAAATAACTGGCCAGCTAATTGCTAAGGGCTCTTGTTTATCCGGCTGAGTCAGAGGGTTTTCCTATCTTTTGAAAGAAGATATTAGCCACAATCATGTCTGGTATCTTCCTTTACTGTAGGATAAAGACTGGAAGTTAATAGGTATGAGTAAATATTATGCCAAAGGGGAAAAGCAGCAAGAAGATAGTGACAGCCTGCAATCTGTGGGCCCAGCTTACATGTTTCTTCCTGTTTTCACTTAAATCCATCACTGACAACAGTAAGCGGGACTAACATAGAAGAAAGGGATTATTAGGCAAGCAAACCTTATCCAAAGGTTTCCTGGTTTGTTCAGAAAGATCTAGTTTTCAGGCTGAGCAACTGAGTGTCAAGAATTAGGAGGAATATTCTTCCTGATATCTGCTGAATGCACTGCTCTAAACACTACACAGATCAACTTCAGTGTATTTTTCTTTCATTTTGAAAGGACAATCCATTTGGAGTATCTCTTTATGAAAATAATTCAAAATACTCCCCCTTTTTGGTAACTTCTTTCCTTGCCGGGGTTCAAATACTTTCTTTTTTTTTAAATATTTTTTTATTTCTTTAACAGAGAGAGCACAAGTAGGCAGAGAGGCAGGCAGAGAGGCAGGCAGAGAGAGAGGGGGAAACAGGCTCCCTGCTGAGCAGACAGCCCGATGCAGGGCTCGATCCCAGGACCTCGAGACCATGATCTGAGCCGAAGGCAGAGGCTTAACCCACTGAGCCACCCAGGCACCCCTCAAATACTTTCTAGCAGGATTAAAACACTTCCAAAGCTTTCAAAACAAGCTTTCTTTCCTTTACAGGCAAAATGCCACTTTAAAATGCAATTCTTTGATATTGCTGATGTCTTTGGTAAGTGACATCATGGCAAAACCTGGGAATAGCACTTAAAATTATTATTTTCACTGTAGCATTTCATGGATCGAGGAGTGTAATTAATATTTAATCACCTCAAATGTGAACATAATTCTATAGGAATCGAAGTACTGTCCATTTTAATACACTTGCCCCTTATTATAACAAATCAGTGGTCAACACATTTCTTTCCTATAACAAGTGTGCAAAACAACACAATGCCCTAAGTCAGGGCGCCTAGGTGGCTCAGTCAGTTAAGTGTGGGACTCTTGGTTTTGGCTCACATCACGACTTCGCATGGTGGGATCCAGCCCCATGACCAGGGCCACACTCTGAGTGGACTGTCCCTCTCCCTCTCCTCTGCCCCTTCCCCATCCTACCCTTGTGCTCGCACATCCACGTGCGCTCCCTCTCAAATAAATAAATAAACAAAATCTTTAAAAAAAATAAAGAATACCCTAAGTCATGACTATATTAAGGAGAATTTAATGGGGTCATTATAAGGAGAAAAGTTGTAGATTGTTCTTACTTCTTCAAAAGCCATCTTATTTGGAAAGCATATTAACCAACTTAGCCCAGTAATTGAGATCCTCTTGTATTTCAGTCTTTTAGCTAAAGCAGAGCAATTATTGGTGGTGAAAGCTTTATCACAGCTTTGCAGCTTCCTGGTCTTTAAACCTGGATCTCCATCGGTTTCTGAATGAAGTGTCATTTTCATAGTTATTGGCCCATTTAAACATCACTGGATCAATTGTGATCATTGTCACTAAGATGCCCTACTGCCTCTCCTTCTCAACCTGGGAGGGTTTTTTGTTTTGTTTTGTTTTGTTTTTTATTGTTGCTTTGGATCTTTCCTTTGGTTGAGAAAAATCTCAGCTCTTGGCAAGGTGTGGATTTCTCTAGAACCATTCTTATTGCTATGTCTCTTTGCTATTTGGATTGCTTATCACAGGAACAAATTCATGTGTCAGTCTAGCTCTATCCTGGATCATAACACTACTCTCACCTGCACTTGACAAAAGAGACCACCAGTTAATTACCATGATCAAGAGGGAAAATGTAGAGCCTACACCACCTCTCTACACTGACTCAACATTGGTCCTTGTAACAGGAATTCACTCACTGTGTGATGAATCTTTTAACAAATGAGCTCTCTACTGAAGATATAATTTCCTAATTTGAGCCATTATGAGGAAATATCTCAAGAGCTCTTAAGTCTGAACCTTTTTTGTAATGACCCAAGGAACCAATCTTCTGTGACTGCAAGCCCTATGACAATCTCAATTCGTAGACCGCAACCATAGGCGTCACCACAATTACCCTAATGGGACATTGAAAGTCTGACATTATTTCTTTCAGTTGAAGCCACCACTTAGTCCAATTTTAGCCAATTGCTTCCATATTTGGTAGAGCATAATCATCTAAACCATATCTAGAGTTCTGTTTTACTATAATGGAGCCTTAATATAAAATAGCATGTCATTTTAGATTTCCATAGGCTTGTAAAAGAGCAGATACTCATCTTGCTTTTCCTCACCAAGAAAACCCCCCTAAACAAATACATACAGTATCTATAAGGCCAAAGAAAAAGGAACTTTATGTATGTAAATAGCTTTAATATTAAAAAAAAAAACCTTTTTATTACAAATTTAACTTTTCCACTACAATTTAAAAGAAATCCCTTGAAATTCAGTTGTCATTGATCATTGATTCTTTCTTAAGGTCAGAAAAGTTTTTACTTCAAGTTAATATGGAAATTTTCTTCCATTTAGTAAAGAGAAGCACCAAATTAGCTAAATATTCAGATGTCTCACTGAATTCACTCACAATCATTTCATGAATGTTTGAACTTGCTGGCTACCTGGTTTGGACAGCCTTCAAAGGAAACAAGGAGGAAAGTTCTCCCCACTGACAGACTGATTTTCTCTTCCTTGTGCTTCACGGAAAGAGTGCCTACACTGAGCCCATGGTCCCCTCTACTTTCCTATAACATTGCATCTCATTTTGTAGCTCAACTTTTTTCAAGAAAAATGAAATGAGTAAAGACACTATTACTACTCATCAACCCCTCTGGAAAAGCAGACATTTAAAACTATTTCACTGACTGAGAACATTCTTTTATTTCTCCTGTCAGATTTACTGTCTTTATACAAGTTTCCTGAGCATGTTATGAAGCCTTGGAGGCTCGTCTCAGATGAAACAGCTGCTCCTGGTCGAAAGGAGCCCCTTATTCTCAAGATTTCTACCATCGTTCCTGGGCAGAGTATCAGTGAGTGTAGACTTCTGCTTACCTGTAGGGTTAGGCCTTCCTCTGTCCAATAGCACATAATTCTGACAAAATCCATTCATTCTAAAGCTAAGCACTATTTTTCAACTCCACAATAACCTTCTATCCTTTTTAAAATATATTTTAAGGGAAAATGTTTCTTGTACAAATGTTTGAGAAACACACATAAATACAAAAACAAAAGTCACCAATAGCCCCCAACTCAAACCTGACCACTGTGGTTCATAACCCCAGGTTTATCCTTCAGGAAATAATATGTCATCTCTTTTTTATTTTCAAAATTTATATCACCCTATGCCACAGTTTTAGAAATTGCCTTAGTTCATTTAATGCCTCTTTATATTTGTCCATGACTTTTCAGTGACAATATCATGTTTCACTGGACAATGGCCCATAATTCCTTTGAACCATCCCCTCTTTTTTGACATTAAAGTTTTCTTAAATTGCTCGCTTTTATAGAGCAGAGGTAATGTCTCATGTTTGAAGTTCACCAGCAAGGGAGGAAGGTTTCTGTCTCTTTGACAACATTAGGCTTTGTGACTAGTGATTAATGGCACTTTTAGTTCTGCTTGCTTGTGTTCTCAATATTAGGCACATGGTCTTTTGTGAAAGAGAAAGAGGTAGAAAAAGAAGTTACCAAAGAAGGAAGGAGAGTAGAGAAGAAACAGCAATCCTGGAGTGCTTTCCCTGTATCACATTCTTCTGAAAGCTTTCCAACACTAATTCATTTAACCTTTACAATAAGCCTCGACTTCCCACCTTCTATTGTACAATTACTACCCATTTTAAAGATGATAAATTTGAAGAAAGAGGAGTTATTGGACCCACAGGCTGTATATGGCTTGAGTACCTTTATACCAAAAAGCTTTGTGACCTTGGAAGTTTTGCTTAACTTCTCAGAAACTTCATTTTCTCATTTATGAGATGAGGGAGATGTTCAACTCTCCTTAAATCCAAAGAGTCTATGATTCTAAGTTTAAAAGAAAGAGGTGCCAACAGTACATGGCAGGCAGGCATCTCCACAATCCAATAAGAGAGTAAGTACTAGGCCACCTTAGAGGACTTACTAAAGGGACAAAAACTTGTTCTAGAGTAATTACTCAATACCCACTTTGAGGGTGTAAAAAAGATGGAGGCTGGAGAAAAAAGTGTTTCCCTGGAGAAAGTCCTTAACGTGCTGCAGCCATGTCCCCAACATACCCCCTCCCCCTCCACCTATACCTTTTCTTACTTTGAAGAGCAGAGTCCTTTGCTTTAACCTTCAGTTGCATGAGAGGAGCTTCCTGGGGGCAACTCAGACTCATCCTTTAGAATTTAAGGTTTGTAGTAAAATGGTGCCTCATTTTTGAACAAGTGCTAGCTGAATCCCTTTGTGGCCGTGATAAAAAGGTAGTATTTGGGAAATGCCTGCATTACCACCCACAGCAGTTCAAGTGTATGTGTGTGTGCGTGCGCGCACGCACGCTTCCCAAAGTCCAAATGTGAAGCCCACTATGAGATGTCTGCCTGGGCATCGGCCATGGTAAGGCTATCTCGGCAGAAAGAGTCTGCAGTGGTAGTGGGGGCAGGAGGAGACTATAAGCTATTTGCACGGGAGCTTCTTACTACTCAAAGGATTTAGTCTGGGTACTCTGGAAAGATGATCACAGATGCTCCTATAAGGCAGTATTTCACTTTCAAACACCTTTCAAGACCAGGAGAAATCAATGCCAGTTTTTCTCAGTACCAACTTTGCCCCTTACCTCCCCTGCCTACTAGCTTCCAACCTTGGAGGGCCAGGGCAGCCTAGTAAGCAGGGAAGAACAGACACTAAGCAGCTAAATGAACAAGAAGTTGGCCACGTGATCATTCTGACAAGCTTCTAGCCACAACTGACACAAGCTAAAAAAACCAGAATAAAGTTTGGAACTGGGATTTTATACCGGAATGAACATGTTAATTAGTGAGATGAAGTTCTCCTAATATACAATAGTGATTGGAGGACATTCCATTATCTGAGAGTGACCAGAAAAGTCACCAAACCTACTCAACTTTTTATCCAAAACAGTGAGGAAAAACTAGTGCTCTGAGCAGGTTAAAAGAGGCAGATGGAGGAAAAACAAAGTTGCTTTGCAGTTGTACCCTATGGAGTTCCACTTCTTTCTTCTAATCAGTTGATTCAGATGTGTCAAAGGAATCCAAGACCTCCTCAGCTTGAGCATGAATATGCCTACTGCTAGTTTCAAATGGGTTTCAGCATGCTCAGTGAACTGGTGGGGTAGGCCTGCTAGGCATCCCTTTACTGGACACTCTCAGGAAGATAAAATATCTTAAAGGGGGAGGAAAAATAGGCTTGACACGGTGACAAAGCTCTATGTCTCAGGGTAAAGAGGTGATTCCAATATGGTGTTTGTCAAAGAGATTTTTCTGCTGTCCTCTCCAGACTTATGTAATATATAAGAAGAAAATGAAGGAGAAGGCTGTATAAAAGTGAAAGATCTGTCTCCAAAGATTCCTTTCCTTCTTATCCTTGCCATGGCTCACCACCACTGGAGTATATTAAATTCTTGGGCATGTGACATGCTTGAGCCAACAGGATGTGGACAGAAGTTACAGAGTTTCTTCAAGTCTTAAGGAGCATCATTTGTTTTCACTCAGGACTCTTGAGCAACTACCATTTCTATAAAAGAAGATTCCCCCAAGTGACTGCTGGACCCAAAGGAGATGATCCATGGAATACTCTGAGCTCAACCTGCAAACTGAGGCCAGGCAATCCTACCTGAATCCAGCAGAACCAGAGCCAACCCATGAACTAACTTGTAAGTAAAATTTAAATGCTCATTGTTGAAAGTCACACGTATTTTGGTGTTTGCTGAGTAGCATGGCCACAGTGAAAAATAAAACTGATCAATACAAGCAATTTCTGTAAAAGCACTGCCAGACATCACAGCATAGAACTGGAGTTAGGCAGTGCGCCAGACGTCCCCTCGGATCTGTCTCGAGCTTCAACACTATTCCGGTGGAACAGACCCAGGGACACCCCTTTTGCATCCTCCCACAACCCTCCAACCTCTCTTCCAGTCGCAGCCTTTGGAACCATCTTCTCGGCCATCCTCCTCCTCGAGGGCCGGCCAATGCCGTACTTTGAGTTTAGCTCCTCAGGGCGCTCAAGCACGGCTTCCCAGATTCACCACAGCGGCTGCGCCCAGGTGACTCCCGACAACCGCCGGGTCAACACGCGACTGCGGTCTCCACACCTACCTCTCCCGGGGCCGCCGTTTCTCTGCGAAGACCTAGCTCGCAGTGGCCAGGCAGCGGGGGCGAGGGAGGCCCACTTCTTTCCGCAGTGGGCTGAGGAGCAGCGGGACGGCTGAGGGTCCCCGGAAGAGGAAGACGCAGAACCAGCGCGGGGCTGCGCCCTCTTCCAGGACGCGCAGAAGTACCCCCAAGGTCGCGGGGCCGAACCCTGGATGCCAGCGAGCCGCCGTTGCTCTGGAGAAGAGCCTACAGCAGGCCTTTCTGGAGCAGCACGCCCTGGGGTCCGCCCGCGCACACGCCAGCTCTGTGACTTCCTGGAGAGCCGCTTCCTGGAGGAGGAGGCGCAACTCTCAAGGAGATGGCTACCGCCTAACTATATGCGCAGGCTGCCGCCCTGGCCGGCTGGGCCAGTGTCTCTAAAGTGTCTCTTCAAAAGGCTCACCTTCAGTCACCCCTAGGAGCCTCCGCAGCCCAGCAGCCTTTGAGGGGCCCTCTGGCATCCCCCGGTGCCCACACTTCTGCCCGAACCTCTCCTGCAGCCACGAGGCAGTTTTTTAACCACCCTGGAGCCCTCTCCCAAACTGTGGAGACCAAATGGAAACAAGAAAGCTTCTTTGCATCTGCTGTGGAAACACACACACACACACACCACCACACACCGCACACCACACACACACACACACTCACTCACTCACTCACACTCACTGCAGTTAGGAGATTTTCCCCCTCTCATTTTGTTACCGAACACTCGGAGCTGTGGCTCCTTGAGTAACCCAGGGCTACAACAGTGGCAGGAGGGCCTGGGAGAGACCAGGGGTTCCTGGGAAAGTTCAAAGCCTCTGCCACAGCAGCACCCAGGGCCTGTTGCCTGGAAACCAGTGGCCACCACCATGCTTTCATGGGTACTTAGCGACATTAGCAGTGGAAATGTGTGTATCGAGATGCTTAATAGACACAGGGCACAGGGGAGGACAACTCCACAGATGCTGCACTGTGGCTGACCACACTTCTGCAGGACCAGATGCCATACACACCTTGTGATCTCCCAAACAGATGTGTGGTCCGGCAATACCAGAAAGAGCCAGAATGTGATCTCCCAAACAGATGTGTGGTCCGGCAATACCAGAAAGTGCCAGAAGCGGGAAAAAACGGGTTAAAAGTCCAATGTTGCAATGGGCTTCTACCAAAAGCATCAATCTTGGGTAAAGGCAAAAAACCAAACCTGCTGCATTTATAAATGACCCAAATAGTGGCAGGAAATGTGTATTTTCAATGAGGAGATAAAGATCTCAAAAGGGTGAAAGCATGGATGAAATAAACAAAATGAAATTTACAAGGATAAATGTAAAACTTTGCATTTAGATTCAAGAAATCAGGTGACCAAATTCAGATGAAGGAAAGTGAGATTATGAGAAAAAGGTCAGGAGACATTATATTACAACCCCATGTGATTTACAATAAAGCTAATGCAATCTTATATTGTATTAATAAAAGTGTAACGTCCAGAAGAAAGATGGGAATAGTTTTTCAGGACTCGGCACTGGATATAGTATGGTGCTCAGTTAAATTAAATTCTGTCAGCATTTATCCATCTACTTTGTGCAAGTCATTCTGCTAGATGTGGCATTTTGAGAGTGAACAGTGACAAAATAGAATGGATCCAAAATACTACAATCAGGAAGTTAGGGGTCTGAAAGCTATAACAACAGGAATTGTTGAAGAAAAAAAGAAGTGTTTAGCCTGAGAAGGGATGATTTGATGAGGAATTTAATGACAATTATTTTCAAATATATGAATTTCTATTCTTTGAAAGATTGAATAAACTTATCTTTTGAGACTCCAGAGAATAAACCCAAGGCCAGCAAGTGAATGTTATAAAGTTAAATTTTCATACCATATAAAGGGAACATTTACAATGAAGACTATTGAAAAAGTCAAATTGGCCCTCTCACAGAAGAGTGAGGATTATATTACCAGAGGTAATGTAAACAGAAGTAAAGGGACCATGTTGTAAAGGGATTTCTGTTTAGGGTACCCTCTGTGTGTCTCTCTCCAGACTCTATCAAACCACGAAGACTTCTGTTAATTTATCACTTCCCTAGAAGTAGAACAATCTTCATAGAACCCCTGTGCTTTGTCATCCAGAGGGGCATAGATGAGAAACAATCTATACGAAAACTTTCCCACATTTACAAGAGCATTTAACTTGCCCACGTGATGTTTTCTTATGTGTCCCTTAGAAAAGTTAGCTCAGGAACAGCCACAGTTGTGTTTGAGTAGATGTGCATGTGAGCTTGCCTTTGTGCACACATTTATAATTCTGTATAGATGGATGGTGGGTTGATAGAGACACAGAGAGAAGCAAAGTGGGGGAGAGGGTGAAAAAGAGAGACAAAGGCTAAGAGAGAAGAAGAGAAGGGAGAGGAAGGGAGAAGAGAAAAGGAGCATATGTAGCCAAGAGGGTAACAATTGTCATTTAAATCTGTACAACTAGATTCCTCATCTCCTAGGAGAGTGGAATAACTTCCCCCATGTGTGTTAAAAAAATAAATAAATAAAAACTACTTCCTAAATATAAAAAGTGAAGCATTGAGGCACCATCAGCCAGAGAAGTTGAACAAATAAAACTGAATTATTTAGCAGAATATTTAAGAAGTTTAAGATTCAAAGGCAGGGACATGACAAAGGGTCTAAGGAAGAAAAAGGAGAGGAAACTGCTCAGTGAGCACACTGGACACCACGGCCCCCTGTGAGCAAACCTGGTGGCATGAACGGAGGATAGGGATGCCTGAGAGATAATAGGAGCCGTGAAGAAATAATTATTCTTTAGTTGCTCCCCAAAACACCAGCACAGGTCAGCTGTTCATGCAATCATGTGAGGAAAAGCCTTTCAGGGGGTGAAACAAGGTGGGTGGTATTGTAGGGCAGTCCTAGGTATGTGGCAGATGCAGAAAAGTAGAGTAAGAGAAAACAATAATAAACTTAGATCCCACAAAGATCCCTTAAGTGTTGAGATGGAAACAGTTTCTCACAGGGTTTCCTGGTCTCATGATGGGAGGTAAGAGTAGTTTTATGCAAATTCCAATGGTCAGGGTCATCCCCACAAACTAGAGAATTTGGAACATGCCAACAAATGGCAGTTGTGTTTAATAGTGAGGGAAAAAACCAAGAGCTACTGCTATCTGTAAGTGGGCTGACGAGGCTATCTGGTTTCCCTAAGCTGAGCAAGCAAGGAAATGAGAAAGAAACAAAATAATCAGCATTCACTTTGAAATAGTTTGCAGACCTACATTTATTGTTAATGCATTGTTCATGAGAACTACAAGGAAATCAAAGAAATCCAATAAATGTCATTCATTTATTTTTTGAGAACTTTGTTTTACTGGGTAGGAGATTTACAAAAAAATATATGAAAGTTGGGGGCACCTGAGTGGCTCAGTGGGTTAAGCCTCTTCTGCCTTCAGCTCCTGTCATGATCCCGGGGTCCTGGGATTGAGCCCCGAATTGGGCTCTCTGCTCAGCGGGGAGCCTTCTTCCCCCTCTCTCTTTGCCTGCTTCTCTGCCTACTTGTGATCTCTGTCTGTCAAATAAATAAATAAAATATATAAAAAAATAAAAATAAAAAATATGAAAATTGGTGTATGCACTATAGAAAACAGCATGAAAGTTTCTCAAAAAATAAAAATGAATGACCATATGGTCCAGCAATTCTACTTCTGAGTACTTATCTGAAGGAAATGAAAACACTAATTCAAAAAGATAATCTGCACTTCCACGTTCATTGCAGCATTATTGACAATAGCTAAGACATGGAAGCAACCTAAATGTCCACTGATAGATGAACGGATAAAGAAAATGTCTGTGTGCTTATGTATATATGTATGCGTCTGTGTATGTAAATGTGTATATGTATATGTATATACGTGTATATACGTATATATGAATATATATACAATTGAATATTTTTCAGGAATTTTTTTTAAAAAAGGAAATCTTGTCATTTGTAACAATATGAATGGAGCTTGAGGGCATTATGCCAAGTGAAATAAGTTAGAGAAAGACAAATACCTTATGATCTCACCTATATGTGGAATCTTAAAACAAACAAACAAACAATAATAAAAAAATGAGACCGCAGATGCAGAGAACACATTGGTGGTTGTCTGAGGTGAGGGTGGGAGTGGATAAAATGTGTGAAGAGGAGTCAAAAGGTACAAACTTCTATTTGTAAAATGAATGTCATGGGATGTAATGTACCGCATGCTGACTATAGTTAATAAAATTGTTTTTGAAAGTTGCTAAGAGAAAAAAATCTTAACAGTTCTCATTACAAGAAAAAAAAACTGTAACAGATGCTAACCAGACTTACTTTGGTGACCATTTCACAATATATACAAATATGGAATCATTATGTTGTACATAACACTAATATAATATTGTATGTCAACTATATCTCAACAAAATGAATAAAATTCTCAAATTAAATAAACAAATAAATAAATAAATGGGTTACTTTAGAGATAGCTCTATTTTTTCCCAATAGCTGACAGTGTGAGCAAATATTCAATGTTATTTTGATCTCTCCCATTTCCTGGTTATATCTACTCCTATTTCCTCCTATTGATCTGGCCCACAACTTCTTATGATACTTGATTGGTCTCGCGATGCTTACTACACTATAGGAATAGATAACATGATAACTTTTTCCTGTGTTAGAGAAGGGTATTCCGACAGACCTTTTTTAAGCCAAAACCTCCTTTCACATTGCAATACTTGGCTCTCCTCCTCTGTGTTTGGTTCTCTCTTCTCATAACCACCACATACCATGAATTGCAAAAGGCATATTATAGGGGCAAAAGTTGCATCCTAATAAAAACTACCAAGTAGTTGGAGATGTGTATTTTGTGCTCTCATTCATAGGCTATTGTGATAAATAGCAGATGATTCATTCCCAAAAGTCGATCTGCAGCTAATGTAGGACTAGATAAATAGGAATTATTTAGGTAAGTTTGTTGAAAATATATTTCTATACAACATCCCCTCAAAATTGCAATTTGTAGATTTGAGTTCGGGTCTGACATTGTGATTTGTTTTAATTTCTTTCAACTTTCCAGGTTATTTTGATCTGCAGACCAACTTGGAGATCATTCATTCGTATATATATTTTCATATATAGCATCTACCAAAATCCCAAAAAGTCTTCTGAGGATCCAGACTCTCCTGATGTCTCAGAACCAATGGTATTCCTTGGAATTTCTCACAAGATCAAAACTGAAATTAAATTACCTACATAGAGTCTAGGAGGAAAATTAAAGCCAAACATTTTGAGACAAAAGAAACAGGTTATCACTGCTGACTCTGCTTAATAGATTAAAAAATTTCATGTGTCAGAAGGCTCCACAAAAGTCTAACCTAGAAGGAAAAACGAAAGACCTAACAGACAATAGTAGCATGACTAGAACCCAATACCTTAGAAGGGGAACTCAATCCAATTCCAGCCAAATGTCCTAATTTAATTCTTCCTCAACAATATATTTGAAAATATTTTACAAAATGCAACATGCATTTCCATAAAGCCCATTTATCTCATAAGAAGAACTAAGGATGTGAGAGATGGTTTCATCCTTAAGGTCATCAAGGAAGAAGTAGCCTAAGAAATTTTTAACACAATAGTTTATAAATGGGTAAACAGAGTAACTCTTGACAATGCAACATGGACTTTGGGAGTTCATATTGCCCTTGCTTCCTTCCTTCCTCATTCTCTCCCTCCCTTCCATTCTTCAACTGCAAAAGTGATACATACTTAACAAAGATTTAAACAATGAAGAAGTATATATATTGAAAAAGGGAGAATTTCTCCATCTGCCCACCTCATCCTCCCTTGGAGGTAATCATGTAATATTTAGAGTCTACTTAGACTCTTTCTGTATTATTTTAATCTGAGCTGCTATAACAAAATACCACAGACCAGAGCTTTAAACAATAGATTTTTACTTGTCACAGTTCTGAAGGCTGGGAAGTCTGAGATCAGGGTGCCAGCATGGTTGGTTTCTGGTGAGAGCTCTTTCACTGTTTTGCAGCTGGCTGCCTTCCATCATGACCACCCTTGGAACATCATCTAAGCGTAATTACGTCCCAATACTATCACATTGGAGATTAGTCCTTTAACATATGAATTTTCAGGAGATATATTCAATTTATGACACACACCTTCTATTCATTTACATATTTAAATAAGTATATATTGCTATTTTTATTAAAAAATAAAAATACATTATACATATTCTTCTAAAGCAAGTTTAAAAAAAAAACCTTAAATATAGATCATGGACAACTTTCCATTTCAGTTCTTGTAGACTTATGTCACTTTGTTAAACAGCTATGTGATATTCCATAGTATAGTATTTCCAAAATTTGTTTCACCATTTGCCTACTGACTGACATTTAGATTGCCTTCAATTTTTGTCCATTACAAATAATCTTGCAATTAACATATATGACCTTACGAGTATGTGACAATATTTTATAAAATAGAATAGAATCCTAGAAGAGGAATGAGGAAGTGGTGGGCAGTCTTAGGACACATGCATTTAAGGTTCTGAAAGACACTGCCAAATGGTCCTCGGAGAGCCATCCCATTTTCATTCTTACCCACAAGCCCTTCTGTTCACATCTTTGTATCAACAATCTTTTACATTTAAATCATATATCCAATTATGTCACATAATTAATGTAAATACTCAATAAACGGGATTTTTGTGATAAAAAATTGAAATGAAGATTCAATCCATAATGCATCATGCTTGTCAGTATGTTGCTTTATGATTAGCCACAATGGTCCTGTGTTAAATGACTTTCTGTGCATATGAGTGCTTGTGAGACTATCACATGACACCCCACTAACTACTAAAAACTGTAACTCTCAAAATTCTGGGGCACGTTTAGTGGAACGAGAAAGCCAAGGATAGTTAGAGGTTACCAGTTGGGTCCCTGCATTTTAGGACCACAAGCAGAGAGCACAAAAACATGAGTACATTGACACTTTCCTCACATCTCATAGCCAGGGGAGACAATATACCACATTTATTCTGAAGGCCAAAAATGCCACTTGGTGAATAAAATTGAGAAAAAATATTAACAGGAAGGGACATCTGCTGTTATCACAATGAATTCCTGGCACATATACCATTTTAAGATAACTTTACACCTACAACAAAAAAATGATGTGCAGGAGTGCCTGGGTGGCTCAGTGGGTTAAGGCCTCTGCCTTCGGCTCAGGTCATGATCTCAGGGTCCTGGGATCGAGCTCCGAGTCGGGTTCTCTGCTCAGCAGGGAGCCTGCTTCCCCCCTCTCTCTGCCTGCCTCTCTGCCTACCTGTGATCTCTGTCTGTCAAATAAATAAACAAAATCTTAAAAAAAAAATTAATGTGCAGACAGAAGATCCAGCAACTGTTTCTATATACCTGCACCCTTTTTAGCTCATTGCTAAAAATCCTTAGCCCAAATTATTCCTTTTCTAAGGTTTTTATTTAAATTCCAGTTAGTTATCATACAGTACAATATTAACTTCAGGTGTACAATATAGTGATTGAACACTTCCATACAACACCCTGCGCTCATCATAAATGCACTCCTCAATGCCTATCAACTATTTAACCTATCCCGCTTCAAGAATAAGAATAAGATTAAGAATAAGAATAAGAGAATAAGAATATGAACAAGAACAAGAGTAAGAGGAGGAAGGGAAGGAGGAGGAAGAAGAAGAAGAAGAAGAGGGGCGCCTGGATGGCTCAGTGGGTTAAGCCTCTGCCTTCCACTCAGGTCATAATCTCAGGGTCCTGGATTCGAGCCTTGCATTGGGCTCTCTGCTCCGTGGGGAGCCTGCTTCCCCCACCCCCTCTGTCTGCCTCTCTGCCTACTTGTGACTTCTCTCTCTGTCAAATAAATAAATAAATAAATAAAATCTTAAAAAAAAAAAGAAGAGGAAGAAGAAGGAGGATAATAATAATAACTATTAATTATTATTTGGGGCTTAATAAAATAAAACTAAAGAAAGCCATTAAAAAAAAAAACTTAGCCCAGACCTGTGAATCACTGGATTTGCTGCAAAATTGCCAAAATAACCCTGAGAAGCAGATGGTTACGAAGGCTTCTGTCCAGATGCCAGAACCCCATATGCTTGCCAATCTGTGTTTCCAGCATGCACCATTATACTTAAAATTATATTTTTCCT
Organism: Taxidea taxus jeffersonii; assembly: GCA_003697995.1. NCBI lineage: Eukaryota > Metazoa > Chordata > Mammalia > Carnivora > Mustelidae > Taxidea > Taxidea taxus. The sequence continues at coordinate 91,076 of ML105780.1, forward strand.
TTTCCTGCCATGTTCATTCTACCATAATTAACAAGGCTCTAATACTTTTCCAGAAAACCAGAAACATCACAGCCTGTTCACCTTCCTTTTATAAATAGAAAGGTGAAAAGCAAGTGTCAGATACCCCTAAGCCTTCAACATCATCTGAAGCTCAAATATTTGGGGCTCCTGTTAATGGTCTTCAGGAAGACTTTCCACGGTTTTTTATTTCAGCTGTAACCATCGTTCCCCAGGGCCCTCCAAGCACTTCGGGACAGAGAGGGCCACTCTCTGATTCCTTTCCAAGTTGACTAGCAAACAAACGCATGGAAAACCCCAGTAGTTTCTGTAAAGAAACTAGTCACAGGTTTTTGTTTTTTTCCAGAAATATGAGAGGTTGGTAATGAAACCGATTCTTCAGGACAACAGTAGAATTTTTTCAGCCAGCAATACCAGTGAATACATTCCATCTACCATGATGCCAAAACCTTTGGTGCCACCCCAAAAATTGAACTTCTCGATATCAAAAACAGATCACTTTGATCAGTACCTAAGGTTACATGACACAGGGAGAACTGAAATATTTGCCAAACCCAAGTTGACCCTTCGGAGAGTTCAGAGACTCCATTGCTCAAAGGTCAGCCTTTCCAATGATCAGTTTTCCTATTGACTTGTTTACTTGTTCCTGGACTAGACTGCCCACCCCCTCTAGGGCTGGCACAAGGAATATGGAAAATGTCCAAAATTCCACAAGTTGTCTATTTCTATAATAGTCAACTTGGCATATTTACACGGAGTTCCAATGTAGGGCTTTGAAGTTACCAATCATTATAAAGAGCATTCTCTCACATTTTCTATTTCCCCACTAATCTATGTACCATACCTCTGGTATTGGAAATGAAATACCCTTAAACATTTAACCTTTTAATGAAAAAGAAACTTAAATTCCTTTTGGTGAGTATTTTGGAGTTGTTGCATAGTATGTTGATTTTATTAGTAAATCTGAAGCAATGTTGGGTTTTTTTTTGTTTGTTTCCTCTAGGGGGGCATGATGTTTCAGAAAGACTTAGATTACATTGCAATGTGTAAATTTGAGTCAGCAATTTTAAAATGAGCATTATGACACTTTAATTACATTTTAAAGATTAAACCTTGGAAGTGATGCTGATTTAAGTCAAAATAACTTTTGAAGGTGTTTTTCTTGCCTGCAGCTATCTAGAAACGTGACAGGAAAGAAATAGTAAAAGAGAGAGAAAAAATAAAAAGGTGATCTAACCATGATAAAAGAGGGTTTAGGGGTTCTGCTTATTTATTCAAATTGGAGCTGATAACCATGATGGGAAGATTTAGTTACAAAAAGCAATATTTGGACATGTTTCAGCACACAGGACACTATGTTTGCATTTGCCTTACCAAAAGCCAACATTAAGGATAAAAACTTAACAACAAAGACAACAACACACAATTTCTGTACATTTACATCCTACCTCTCACTGTCACAAGATCTTATGTTTAGTTCTTCTTGGGCCACTATAAAAAAGAAAAAAATAAAGATAAGTTTGGAAAGAGCTTCCTCATCAGAAAATTGAACTAAAATTCAGGGATATTACATGCAAACACTGAAATCCTAGAATATTTTGTTCTCAGCATTTCTCCTTCCAGAGAAGAGAAGTGGGAACTGCACAAATATAAATGATAAAACATGTTTACTTTTGAAAGCTAACAATAATGTGTTAAAGGTAAAGCCTTCTGAAAACACTGCATTTAGGGGCATCCCAGTGACTCAGTCAGTTAAACATCAACTTTTGATTTCCACTCAGGTCATGACCTTAGGATCCTGAGATCAAGCTGCAGGACAAGCCCTGTGGGGAGTCTGCTTGAGGTCCTCTCTCTCTCCCTCTTTCTCTCTGCCCCTCCCCACCAACTCGCACTTGCACTCACACATGTGCATGTTCTCTCTCTCAAATAAGTACATAAATCTTTTCCTAAAAACTGCATTAAACATATTGGCTTTCTATAAAAAACTAACAAAGTGCTAAAATAAGTCCAAGCATAAATGATCTAAAACAAATTAGAATGGATGATTATTATGCTTCTATTGGAGACAGGTGTTTATGAAAATTTTTTGTTGATTTTACTATGGACTTCCTAGTGAAGTTTGTAATCTTTGTGCATAAACTTAAGGCTACAACTACTCTAAAATTTTGCCTTTTACAAAGCACACTGTCCATGCTTCTGGGTCTTTGTACATGCTAGTTCTTCTGTGGAGAATTATACTCATAATCTCTGCCAGACAGAAGGATGACCAAAAATGACATTTCTCTTTCAGATGGAATGGAAGAGAATCCATATAGTGACATAGGTATAAGATAATTTTTTATATTATAAAGATGGTAATTCAAATCAGTAGGTTAATTATTTAGTCCATAACTGGTATTTAAAAATTTGTTAATTATTTGGAAAATTAATAAACATAGACTCCTGCCTCATGCCTTAATCAAAACTAGATTCCAGAGGTTCAATGGTATGAATTAAAAATACAACTATATTTTTAAAATATTAGAATATTGTTCAGGAAGATAATTTTTATAATATACATGCACAGTGAGGAAATTCATGGAAAAAAGCAAATAATAAACATATGAGAAAATGACAAGCTCAGTCATAATCAGATAAATGCAAATTGAAATATCTGATCTTTACTAGTTATCAATTATTATAATATCTTATTAATAAATGAGGAAGTAAAAAAAAGTCACTCTCAAATGTTTTGTGTGAAATTCTAAGTTGGTATAAGGACTTTAAAGGGCAATTAAAGAATAACTTAAAATTCTGAATATGCATACATATCAACCCACAAACTTTAGTTTTGAGGAATTTATCTTAAAAAATACTTACATATGTATAAAGGCGCACACACACACACACACACACTCATTATAATATTATTTGTTATGGCAAATAAAACGAAGACAATAAAAGTCTGCTAACAGGAAGTTGGTTAAATCGATTAGAATTCAAACATATAACAAATAAATGGAATCACTATTAAAATGAATGAAGTATATCTCTGTCTACCAAGTTGGAAAAATGTCCAAGATATACTTTTAAGCCAAAGAGAATGCTTCAGAACAATATACACTAAATCTTTATACATACACACACACAAAATGTATGGTTTGAATGTTTTATGGGTACATTTATATGTTATAATTACACATGTATGCTTCAACCTGTTCAGGTGCCATGTCCCTTTTGAACCTTTCTTGATTCCCCTCTGTGAATGTGATCTCCACCTCTTAATAGTCCCATACCTTATACACACACCTATAATTCCACTATCATCACACCCTATAGTTTCTGATCAAATAAAGACCAAAATGTTTTTCAGTGGATATAGGGTATTGAACCTTCAGAAATGTATGCTAATTTGCCACACCCCAAATATTGAAACCATGTTGGAAATAAACATATCAGAGGCAATCTTCCAACAAATGCTTGGATTCTCAAATGTCTGCCTTAACAGGCTCAAAATGATACAAGAGTTAGAGATAATGCAGCACGGCCCACCCCTGGTCATGGCATTCCCCAATCCAAAGAGAGCCGACAGACTCCTGGGAGGAGACTGGGGAATCTCCTCTGCTAGGAAGCCTGCCCTTTGTAAGGGTCTCTGATTTTTAAATGTCTAATCAAGTGTGGGCAGGTGGGAGCCAGAGAAGGAGAAAGAGTGTGAACCCTTTGCATGCTCCAGGAGCTCTCAGGGAACAGCAGGCCATTCAAACAGATGTTCCACAGCTATTCACCTAACATCTGCTCCCATCAACTCAGTTGCCAGGCAAGGTTTAACTGACAGTAGGATTGTGCTAGTGGCTATAAATATGAAGATCTACTCAGATTGAGGAGGACTGGCCAGAAAATGTGAGGGAAAAGAAAGCAACCATGTAGAGTCAGTCCAAAGTAACTATTCACATATATCTGGTTTTATATTTTTTAAGTTAGCGTCATTCTTAGATCCTAAAACATCTCAATGCTGAAACATCTCTGTAAAAGGACAGAGTTACTCAAGATACCAATGTCTTCCAACTGACCAAATGGGAGAAGATATTTGCAAATGACATATCAGATAAAGGGCTAGTATCCAAAATCTATAAAGAACTTATCAAACTCAACACCCAAAGACAAAGATCCAATCAAGAAATGGGCAGAGGACATGAACAGACATTTCTGCAAAGAAGACATCCAAATGGCCAACAGACACATGAAAAGTGCTCCACATCACTCGGCATCAGGGAAATACAAATCAAAACCACAAAGAGATACCACCTCACGCCAGTCAGAAAGGCTAAAATTAACAAGTCAGCAAATGACAGATGTTAGAGAGGATGCAGAGGAAGGGGAACCCTCCTACACTGTTGGTGGGAATGCAAACTGGTGCAGCCACTCTGGGAAACAGCATGGGGGTTCCTCAAAAAGTTGAAAACAGAGCTACCCTATGACCCAGCAATCGCACTACTGGGTATTTACCCTAAAGATACAAATGTAGTGATTGGAAGGGGCACATGCACCCGAATGTTTATAGCAGCAATGTCCACAATAGCCAAACTATGGAAAGAACCTAGAGGTCCATCAACAGATGAATGGATAAAGAAGAAGTGGCATATATATACAATGGAATACTATGCATCCATCAAAAGAAATGAAATCTTGCCATTTGCAATGACATGGATGGAGCTAGAGGGTATTATGTTGTATGAAATAAGTCAATTGGAGAAAGACAATTATCATATGATCTCCCTGATATGAGGAATTTGAGAGGCAATATTGGGGGGGGGTTTGGGGAGTAGGGAAGGAAAAAATGAAACAAGATGGGATTGGGAGGGAGACAAATCATAAGAGACTCTTAATCTCACAAAACAAACTGAGGGTTGCCGGGGGAAGGGGGTAGGGAGAGGGTGGTTGGGTTATGGACATTGGGGAGGGTATGTGCTATGGTGAGTCCTATGAAGTGTGTAAACCTGGCGATTCACAGACCTGTACCCCTAGGGCTAATAATACATTATATGTTAATAAAAAATAAAAAAATTTTAAAAAGGATACCAGATGTCCTCAAGATTTCCTACATATTTGCCTTACCCATCTCTCTGTAAAAGCCACTGATGGATCACTCAGCTCCACCTAAGATTCTCCTCCAACTTCCAACCCGTTTCTAACCATCATCTCCAACTTTAGGTTCAAAATCACTAAGATATTTAGAAGCTTAACAGAATGCAAACCAATCCAGCACAAAGTTGTATTTTGATAGATGATAGATAGACATTATACATTTATAAAAACGTACATTTTAGACATACATGACTCATTTTTGTTGGTTTATGAAACCCAGTGTGAAAAATAATGGCAGACAGCATCTTACAGTGATGTTATAAAACAGTAAGGTCATTTTTTTCAGATGAATTACACAAGAACAACAATAACAACAACAACAAACCTCTAGCCAAAGTGCAAACTGGAATAAGGCAAAGAAATCTTTTCTGAAAATCTCAGAGGTACCTTCTAATGTTGTGGTTCTCAAAATATGACCCCAGATAGCAGCATCAACATCACCTGGGAACTTGTTAGAAATGCTGAGGGTGGAGCCCAGCAATATGAATTTAATGAGCCCTCTAGGTGATTCTGATGCTCACTCAAGTTTGATAACTGCTGTACTCATGGCTATGGTTTTTTAGGCTCTGATAAGCTCAGCTTGGGGCAAATTGACTATTTGTGTTTGGCTGAGTTGCCTTACTGGGCTTACTCAGTATCTAAGAGGGAAACACTTGGTCATTATACATACATGCATGTCTTTTTAAATGAGCAAGTATTTGAATATGAACTGTGATGACAGTAGAATATGTAATCTAACATTTTTTTCTGATATATAAATGCTTAAATTTGAAGTCTTCTAAAACTTTGACAATTGAATGCAGTGATTTATACTTAACAAATTATTTCTATTGAAAAAATATGTGGTAATTGGGCTTATCCTGCAAATTCCGATAGCCATATGTAAATGAAAATCTAGATAATATCTGTCCTCATAAAAGAAAGCTATTCGTAATATGTCTCTGCCTTGACTTCAGCTCTACTTCTACAACTCTTTCTTGCTGTCGTAGTAAATAGATGATTACCTTTCTTGATACCCTCAAATTATTACAGCCTTTTGTAGAGTACACAATTAATTTTTGACACAGATTAAAACCCAGCACCTTCTTATTACAAGTATGTTAGGGGAATAGACTTTCTTTCTCCTATACAGCTTAGTGTTGGTTTTTCAAGTCTCCAGATGTTCTAAACCTTGGATGAATTTTATGTAAAACCATGGTATAAAGTCAATGCTCATATTTCTTTCTCAAGTGGTTCAAAGATTAATCAATAAGATGAAAAGCATAAAAATGTACATGCAAATTATTAGTATTTACCATTGAGTCTAACTAAATTTGAAATCACAAATACCCCCAGGCAACATAATAATTTTGATTATGAAAGAAATGTTGTATTCTATCAACTCCAAATACTTTAACAGAAACATTAATTACACTGTAACTTAGTTGAAATGGTCAGAAGTTCAGATGATTATATAGAGAAGCAAATAAAAGCAATAAATTAACAAACATTTTATATAATTACTAGAGTGTTTAGGACGTGATTAAAGTAATTTTTTTCTTATTTCTAATTTGTCCTAAATCCCTACATTAATATTCCTAAAATGAAGGCTAAGTAATTGGACATTCCCATAGCTCTCTCTATTTTAACTTGCTGTTCATCACGTCTCTTCAGTTTAGTCTTTCAACATAAAATAAATTTAAAAAGCCATAAATATTACAAGCTATGGGTTAAGTTATCCATTTGATTTCTGTTCATATTATGTGCCTTTAAAGACTTAATTAAGCACAATTTTCATATTCAAAACCAACCAGCTCAGCAATTACAATTAAAAATTTCTGGGGTGCCCGGGTGGCTCAGTGGGTTAAAGCCTCTGCCTTCTGCTCAGGTCATGATCCCAGAGTCCTGGGATCAAGCCCCGCATCATGCTCTCTGCTCAGAGGGGAGCCTGCTTCCTCCTCTCTCTCTCTCTCTCTCCCTGCCTCTCCCCTTACTTGAGATCTCTGTCTACCAAATACATAAATAAAATCTTAAAAGAAAAAGATTTCTTTCAGCTGGGGCACCTGGGTAGCTCAGTTGGCTAAGCATCTGACTCTTGATTTTGGCTCAGGTCATGATCTCAGGTTATGAGATCGAGCCCTGCACCAGGCTTCATGCTGGATGTGGAGCCTGCTTAAGATTTTCTCTCTCTCTCCTTCTGTCCCTCCCTCCCCATTCTGTCTCTCTCTCTCTGGCTCTTAAAAAACAAACAAACAAACAAAAATTATTTCAGCTAATATCTCAATTTGAAATGTCAAGCCAAAGGTAATATTTCTCTAGGAAACATGACACATTAAAATATTTTGCATGATGTGGATTACATAGAAACTTGAATTCCTCAAACCCTAAACTGGGGGGGGGGGGGAGAAAAAAAGATCCGCTACCATATGAATATACATCTTAATTTGGGGGTAAGGGTGATAAATAACTTCAAAACATGATTTAATGTCTTTCTTATCCGCTTCAGTACGCCTCTGCCTCTTTCTCATTCAGCAATGCCAGGGCTGGGAATTGGTGGCAGTGAAAAGCAGAAGCTGCCTTTGCAGTTTGTTTCTCCTCTTGGCTCCTCCTTGTCCTGAGCCTGACATAAGTTGTCACCAGCAGCTCAGGTAACAGACAGAAACCCCAGCCTGTTCTGAGACCTCGCCAAAAGCAGCATTGGTCTAGCACCAGTTGGATGCAGGAGGACTCCTGGCACTTCCATGGGAGCATTCTGAGCCGAAAGACAAACCTCTATTAATGGTGCATATTAGTGATCTTTACATTTTAATTAGAAATGCTTGAGTTAAGATCACTTGCTAAAACCTTAATGAGCAAAGGAAGGCTTACCTCTTGTTCCTCTGCTTTTCAACTGCAAGCAAAAGCAATAAGCTGACCTGAATCAGGTCAGAGCAAATATCAAGGAAACTCTTTAGAAATCTGTGATTTAGTCCAAGCTGGAAATTCCAGATATTTCCACTTCAAAGCCAGGAAAACATAAGGTTAGCAAAGGGAATAGCCCACAGAGGTCTCTCTCTCTGTCTTTCCATTCACTCGCATGTGCATACATTTTTGACTTTGCCAATCCTTTCAATATGCAAAAACCAAAAGCCACATGCTTAAATCAATGTCTAAAGGCTTCATCAAGTTTGCATATTTTCCTAAGCAATTTGAAGGGTTTTGTTTGCTTTGTCTAAAAGCACCAGGTTTATATTAAATAAACTCAGATTTATTTCTTGGCTATTGTAATAACAAGGAAAAAAAGGTAGATTTAATACTTTGGAAAATATCTTTGGAAAGTTTCCTTTAAACTGAAGATTAATATCTTCCTTTTGAAAACAGAGACAAGACATAGGCAGTATTAAAAGATGATTTTATTGGGGAAGAAAGTTCTATGTTGTTCTGCTCTCCCCCCGCCAATGATTTCTAAAGCACCATCATCTCCTCGGAAGCTATCGAACACATGGTAATAAGTTCTCAAATGTGGAGAAGAAAGTGTCAGCTTTAGGCTTTGTACCAAGAAAGGGCCTTGAGGCTCCCCTCCAATAGAAATAAATGCATGATGAGCAGCATCTCTTAACTATTCCACATCTGTATAATTTTAACCCAGATGTTGCCTCAACTTCCATTCCTCAAATACTTGGAGGAGAGCTTCCTTAAGTGAGGTTTCCAGACATCTGTTGGTCGGTCAAGTGGTCCTCAGATAACATGAAAGCTTTAGAAGATAATAATAATTATGTTAACAAGCATTTTATAAACTTATGATGTGAAACAATTTGATTTTCACAGAAATCTTGTTACATGTATAATAATCATCACCTTCTGAAAAGTTGTAGGCACTGTAAGTGTGTTTATCAATTCTTCTTGCCTCTTCTTCAGTTAACAGAATGCCTTTTTGTCTCTGCTGATGAATTACTCCACTATTTGCGGTACATTTTTTATAATCATGAATTCGCTATTTTCTATTATAAGTATCATGCTGAGTTAATGCCCCTATTTGAAAATGTGGATCAATGACTCAAAAAGGGTTCAATGATGCATGAAAGTAATGATGACAATAATAATTTCTATATCTCAGAAGGTCATTTAAATAAAAAGAAAATGGAACTCCACTGCAAATACAGATTATGAGTTTGTATGTTTTCAAATATGTGAATCTGCTTTTGTGATGATTTTCCATAAGCAGATAAAAAGGGAAGGGAATATCTGAAAATGGGTATTTTGGGAGAACGGCAAACTTACTGGCTCCCAGTTTAATTCTATTTTCTATTTTGAAATTTTTTTCCAAATAATGACATAAACCCACAGAAGCTTCATTTCTAAAGATAGCAGAGTGATTTCTTATGAAAAAAAAACTTGAGTTAACACAATACAAATATTTAATAATGCTTTTCACTATAAAGTTAATCTTGTCATCTGGCCAAAAAGGGACTAAAACTAAAGTGGTATCATTCACAGTCCCCTTTCCCGTAAGCCTAGATCTTTTCATTCTAATAATGATTTAAGTCTCTTAAACCATTAATAGCCTTAAACACGTGCTCATTAAATTAATGGTTTTCTATTTTAGATTATTGTGCCATTTACATATAATGACATTTGCCTCTGCCTTTCCATCAGTTCTCATTTCCACTTTTTTAAAAATCAAATTTATTGCTTGGGCTTAGTCTTTGAACACAGTGTTGAAAAGGTATAGTATTGGGATCTTTATCTTATTCCTCACTAAGAATGCTTCAAAAGTTACACCATTTTCTATGATGCTTGCTGTAGATAGCCCATGGATACCCATTGGCACATTAAGAAACTTCACTTCTTCAGGGGTGCTTAGGTGGCTCAGTCAGTTTAGCGTCTGCCTTCCATTCATGTCATGATCTCTGGGTTCTGGGATCGACTCCCATGCCCAGCTCTCCATGGGGAGTTTGCCTCTCCCTCTGCCTTTCCTCCCCCCGCGCCCCTGCCCTGCTTGCATGTTCTCTCTCTCTCTCTCTCAAATAAGTAAAAAAAACAAAACAAAAACAAACTTAAAAAAAAAAAAGAAACTTCTGTCTCAAGTGAAGGGTTTTTAATATTAATTGGTGTTATATTTAATTAAATGTTTTTTGAAGGGCATCAACTGAAATAATTATATGATTTCCCCCCCTTAATCTGTTTTTTTTGAAGATTTTGAAAAAAATTATTTATTTGACAGACAGAGATCACAAGTAGGCAGAGAGGCAGGCAGAGAGAGAGGGGGGAAACAGTCTCCCTGCCGAGCAGAGCCCCTGATACAGGGCTCGATCCCAGGACCCTGAGATCATGACCCAAATTGAAGGCAGAGCTTAACCCACCAAGCCACCCAGGCGCCCCCCCCCTTAATCTGTTTCTATAGAGAACCACATTAGATTTCCTGATGAAAAATCTGAAGTCTTGTTATAATTTCCTTGCTAATGCCTTATTTGAATTTTTGCATCTATTTATAATTAGAATACTACTAGAAGTTTGCCTTTTTGTGTATTAAAACCATACTGTTTTGGTGTCACCCTAAAGCGAGCTTTGGAAGATTAATTAGATAGCTTTCCACCTTTTTCAATCATTTGGAAGAATTTCTAAAACATGAGAATTAGCTATTCCTTTAAAATTTTTATAAAACTTACAGTAAACCATCTGGCATTAGGTTTTTCCTTTGAGAGAAATTTCTGACTACATTTTCAATTTCTTCTACAGTTATTGATGGTTTTAGATTTTCTACTTCTTTTTGAGTCACTGCTATTAATTTACATTTTCTTAGAAAAATAATAGCAATTTCATTGGTCCAAATCTGTAAGTAGTATTTTGTTCAGATTTGTTCATCTCCACAGCTCCAGTCAATAGCCCTGTATCTTATATTCTATTATTATTTTAGTATTCATGTTATTTCCCTCTTGATCAAATTTAGCAAATATTTATCAATTTTGCCACCCATTACTTTTATTGATTGATAAGACTTCTATTCTATATATACTTAAAATTTTATGTGTTTTAATTCTTTAATATTTATTTACTTATTCATCTAATATATAAGAATTGGCATAAATTCCATTTGTCCCTTTGATAATGCTATTCACTTTGATCCCTTAATTAGTATGGGACCTGCCATGTAAAACTGCTTGGTAATGGTTTTGTGAAAAGGTACTTTGAACCCATTTAAATACCCTGTTTCTGATCAAGCATTTTGTCTGTTCATTCATTTATTTGTGTGATCCTGGATTCATGGTTTCCTATTTTATCAATGGGCTATAACCTACTAATCATTTTGATACTCAAATTGAACTTGGTTTCATCAGTGGGAACCTCTCTGAGAAAGCTTTTGAATTCTATTGTCTGTCATAAGATGACGAGCTTATCTAACTTCCCCTGTATCAGGCCTGAAAGGGGCATTTCTCAAAGAGTCCTGGATCCTGTGGATCCTAATTCTCATCAATATTGTCAAATCCAATCTGCAGGATCTCACTATATTCACAATGCCTTTCCAAACATGGGAAATGGACTCCCATTATCTTTAGTATATGTATTTATTTAATCAACTCCTCTCTATATTGCCAGTATTTCATCTCTGTCACTGCCCATTCACTTTCCAGAGACTCAAAGCCAATGTGGATATTCTCCTCACCCCAACTGGGTCTTTACTTGCCATGACAGCTACTCCACATACCACACACACACACACACACACACATGTACACACCCTCAAATAGCTTGGACTCTGACACCTTACAGAAGGCCACCCATCCATATGGATTTCTTTAGGTTCTGACTAACCACGTGGGGCCACTTTTACATGCAGAAGCCCTTCTTATCCTTTGAGAGCTTGGAATGCTAGCCCACTCTGAGCTCCCCATTTCAAATGACATCAACCTCACCTGAATTATTTATATTCAATGATATATTGAATTATTATATTTATCAACCTCATCTGAATTATTAAGGAAGGAAAGAGAAACAGGAAGAGAAAAAAACTGCATTCTATTCTATATTGATCTCTCATAAATATTATTAAGAACTTGAGAAAGCTTTTTACAAGGAAAAGTATTTTTTCATATAGCTCAATCAACAAACATTTATTGAACACCTGTTATGTCCTGAGCTGAGGTAATGAAAGAAGTATGAAAAGGTTCTTGTCATGTAGTTACTCGAAATTAGACTGGAAACTGAATAAGGAACAGAATAATAAAGGTTCATTATATTCTCTATAACAACAGAAATAGAAAAAGGAAAATATATAACTATTAGACTCTCAAATTGTCATAATACATAGTTTGCTTTGAGGTAACCTTTTCACACCTGATGTCTATGCCTTTTCTTCCAGCTGCACTGAGGCTCACTTAGCACTGAGCTTTTTATTAATGCTTCAGAATGGATGGTGGTAAGTTCCACTCTATCAAATTATTGGAGCAGACACTATTATTATTTTGGTAGTACTCTCATCAGAACTAAAGCATAATATAGTCAGTACAATGCAAAAAAAAAATCATGACTTAAAAAAATAGAAGAAAAAGAACTGGATTGCAGAGTAATTCTTAAAATGAGCTTGCTGTAGGTTGGTCTGACTCAGAAATGCAATTTATATCTTAATCACTTCAATAAAGGTCTACATTTCATTTTAGAAGTATAGAGAAAAAAGCATAACTCCCTGTTCTGGCTGAGAGTATGGAGGTTGTGATTGCGAACCCATGCAGCACTCTACATGACTTTTAAAAAACAGAAACAGGTACCCGTAGGGAGAGGAAAAGGCAAGGAGCCAAAGGAAACAAAGGAAGAGAACAGTCTGCTGGGTGGCCTTGAAGGAGTGGAGGGGAAAAGGAAGTAGCTGCTGCCAATTGCTACTGTCACCACAACTCTCGTCATTTTTGACAGTTCAAAGAAACTGTTATCATTCATGTCTTAGTCTCCATGGATATTTTTTTAGAAGTGATTACAGTGGCTGAGAGCATGACATCATAGCTGAAGGCCAAACACTGACTAGTGTCCATCGTAAAAAATTACAGCTGCTATTTTTTTTAAGGATTTTTATTCATTTATTTGAGAGAGAGAGAGAGAGAGTGAGCATGAGCAGGCAGAAGCGCAGAGAGAGGGAGAAGCAGATTCCCCACTGAGCAGAGAGCCTGATGTGGGGCTCCATCTCAGGACCAGGATCATGACCTGAGCCAAAGGTAGGTGCTTAACTGCCTGACCCACCCAGGCGCCCCAATGACAACTGTTATTAAGATCATTAATTGTTGTCCTCAGATACTGCTTTTGTTAAGGTAAGTGTGCAGAAATGATTATGGAAAAGATTAGTCATGCTTTTCAATTTCACAGGTATGTTCTAACTTTACTCTCTTGCTTTCTACAGGAATGACTGAGACTCAATACTTTCTTTTTGAGAGGGAGGAGGGCAGAGGGAGAGGTAGACTCTCAAGCAGACTCTCCGCTGAGCACAGAGCCCAAATGGAGGCTCAGTCTCATGACTCTGAGATCATGACCTGAGCCAAAATCAAGAGTTGGATGCTTAACAGACTGAGCCACCCAGGTGCCCCGAGACTCAGTACTTTTAAGTAGTATAACATATGATCAAGGCACAACCTTAATTAGGCTACAAAATATTTCCCCTTTAGTTAAAGAGAAAATAAAAGCTGATTCCTGAATATGCTGGTTGTCCTTCCTTGTAATAGACAAAAACTCCCACATGGTCTTCAGTTACTACAAATGTGGTCAGTCTTATATTCATTAAATGAGATCTTTGTAAATGCTGCCTCCTCTCTGCCCCTTTCTCTAAAACCCCTCCTTGTAGCTAACTTCTAAGACTCTGCTTCTTTTGCCTAAATTGTCCAATTAAGTAGATACTGACCCAAGCTAGATTGATGGGATCCTCCCTCTTGTGAATTTACAGTTAGGACTCAGGGACTCTAATCACTTACCTGATGACACTGAATTTTTAAGAACATCTAAATGTAGGGACTGCGGAGACATGCATGTTGGTATTTAGGGTTTTTGCATGAAAAAGCAGAGAAAGTTAACTTAAAAGTGACTAGGAGGTCACGGAAAAACAGGACCTCTGTCTCTCATGTTTCAGTTATGGATCTACATTCGATCCTTCTAGTGGGGGAAATTCTACAGCTCCCTTGTAACCACCCCCCACCTTCATCCTACCTTATATTTAACCAGGTTAGAACTGGACCACATTGAGGAAACCTTGTGTTCCTTGTATCTGTCAGTGGTTTACAAGTCCTCCCTCTCCCATAGTGACCTCTTAGACATACTGGTGACAGTACGTCCATGGGACACTACTGAGGTGTTTTTTTTTTTTTTTTTTGTGGACTTGCAAGTGGCTACAAATGGATTCCTGAACACTGATTGCAGACACACATTGATCAAGCCCTCCTTTCCACCCAAATCTAATACCATCAGTCCTAGAGCAAGTGATTCAAGTAGGAGCACGCAAGACTGGGATGGTCCATCAACAGCTCAAAGCATCTCTGCTCGAGATATTTACTAGAGCTCCCCATGTTTGTTTCCTACACAAGTCCTGAAAAGTCCAACTGATTTTATTAATGCTATGGAATACGCTAGTTGATCATGCTAATCATCTGACTGAATATGCTAATTACCAAGTCCCTCAAAGAATGAGGCATAGTGCAGACAAGAAGTTACTAGACTCTCCCTTTCCTACCATTAATCTTAATGATACTGTGTACTTCCATGTGCTTGACCCTCTGTCAGGATCTTTTATCCATGTGAACAATTAGTGAGCATTTACTCTCTATCCAGGAAACAGGAGTGAAGAAGAAAAATTCCTTGCACTTGAGGAATTTATAGTCAGTGGAAAAGACAGACATGAAATTAGCTAACAAAAGTACAAGAAAGAAGGAAAAGAGTTCTAGGAACATAGGCACATTTGCATGGTAAGATAGAGGACAAGCAGCTGGGTCATGGAGGGGACTAATGAGGAAATGGTATTTAAATTTGGCCAAAAAGGGGATGCCCAGGTGGCTCAGTTGGTTAAGCGGCTGCCTTTGGCTCGGGTCATGATCCCAGCGTCTTGGGATCGAGTCCCACATCGGGCTCCTTGCTTGGCGGGGAGCCTGCTTCTCCCTCTGCCTCTGCCTGCCTCTCTGTCTGCCTGTGCTCGCTCTCTCTCTAACTAATAAATAAATGGAATCTAAAAAAAAAAAAAAAAATTAAATTTGGCCAAAAAGGAAGAATACGTTGAGAAAAACCATAAAGACAAGAAGACATCTCAGATGCAAGGGACAATCTGAGCAAAAAAGGGACAGATACCTAAAGCTTCATCTTTTGTTTGAGAAAGTGAAAAGGCAATCAGGAAAATCTTGATTTTTTTAGAATTTGTTAAAAGTGTGATCTATTTGGAAAGCTACGTTAGGGTGTTGAGACTGAAGATTTATCAGATAATGTGTTGGGTCCATAATCAAAGGAGCGAGACTGATACAAATCGAAGGCCAAGCAAAGCTTTATTTTGCGCCAAGCATCAAGAATCAAACTGACTGGCCAGGGCCGTCTCTTACAAAGAGGTGACCCCTCTCTGCCTTACAGACTAACTTTTATAGGGCAAAGGCCATGTGGTTGGGCCCGGCCACACACAGGTGGCCAATGAGATTGTAACACACAGAGAAAGCTGCACAGTCATGCTAGGTCACACACAGATGACCAATTGTGTTACAATTGACCCTATAATAGACATTTGAACTATCCTATCACCTTGGTCAGAATTGGCGCCCAAAGGGTGGGGCCCACACACCTTGGTAGCTAGGGAGAAAATATGCACGCCCCACTGATTGGATACCTCCACCAGGCCTGACCCGCCCTTGTATTTGGGCTTTGTTTCCTGGGACTGGTTTCCGGGACTTGTTTTTAAGTAAGTCCCCTGCGGGGAGCGGGGGCGCCTGGGGGAAGGGAGGTAGGGACAGTTTAAGTTTTACTACATAAGCACCACAATGGCTATTCAACCAAAATGGAGCCGTTTTGGCTAAATTGGCCCTTACAAATGCAGCCTTTCCTCAGAAGGCTCAGCTTTTGTTATTTCAAGTGCTTCTGAAATAAAAAATACTCTAAAGAGAAGGAATAAAATGAGGAAACCCAAGCTGCGATTGGTGGGATTACGGGTGCAGAAAATACAGAGTAGGCCTAGGAACTGAAACCTACTATTGCCATTTTTGCTTTTGTTGGGATCCCAACATCAATTCAATGGTGAGCTGAATAGCTTCATGTTCTACCAACTGAGCAAGCCAGCTGAAACCTGCTTTTCAAATATGGCTTGTGTTCCTTATAAATCTGTGCATGAGATCAAATATCTCTAAGGTAATAGACCTCCTCCTCTGGTGTACCAGATGTTCACTGTGTATCAGTACTGGCATCCCATGAGGATTCTTAATCTTTCTGGAGCCATATGCCATCTGAGGGCATCAACAAACATAAATACATAGAACTGTCATCTCCTTTGATAGAGCATGCATCCCTATTTTCACTAATATTTTATGACAAATTTGTATATAATTAAAGGATGAACAGTTGTTGTTATAAAATCACTCCTTAGTATTCCATTTAAAACAATTCATTTCTTATAAACTAGACATGAAAACTTTTTTTCTACCACATAGAGATGGTTTTTAATCCACAACAAAACAGATTAACTCAAAAATAATTTATAGTTTTTGCCCCAAGAGCTGAGTCTCTCTTTGTCCTGGAGGATATATATTTAGCACACCACATCTCTTCTTGTCAGTGTATGTGTGACAATATGCTACAAGGAGACACATACCTAAAACTGTCAAAACTAAGCTACTGACAGCACATTTGTGTGACAGGGCAAATCGAGGTTGACGTACTGTGATAACAAACGCAACCCAAAGAGCCACGGGGCAGCTCTTCTCACACCCAGAGGACAGTATCTTGCCAAAGCACAAAGCAATTCTTGCATGTCGAGATGAACCCATAATTTTTAAGGGAGGTTATGGGATGGCCTTACACTGCAATTTTTCACATGTACTCAGTTAGAGGATATCTTATAATGTTGTATAAGGTAAGAAGCGGTAGAACAGGGAGGAGAGAGAATCCCACCATTGAACAACTGGGAAGACTATGTAATCCATTCTGTGCAAAGGCATTTGCCCTTCAGTAATCTCACACTGTCCTCCAAGGCCTTCTCTCCTGCTGCAGCCACAGAAAGCAGGCAGATCTACAAGGAAAATCAGGGCATGCACAAGCAAGCTCAAGGAGTTTTGGTTTAGTTCTTATCATTTATTTTGCTTCTGGAAACTACAGTGAAACAACACACATGATCTTATCGACTGGAAATCAGTGAGAATTTGGTCCCCTCTTCACACCTTCACTTGTACAGCTGCCTCTGATCTCTCTTATTAAAAAAAAAAAGAATCTTCAACAGAAAACTTCAGAGGAATTGATTATTAAAGGGTTTGAAGGCAGATATAAAGAATTATCCGTTCTTACAGAGAATTTGCGTGGTGACACATTTATGATGTGCCCTTACAGAGAAGAAGCTACTATCCAGCCAAGCAGAGATTGGAACAAGATGAAAACATAACCTCATAATAAAGTCCTGTGAGGCCCACTGTTCTGTTGCCAGATGGGCCGCTCCCTTCTCCTATTGAGGAAGCAAACAACTGGTTGACAGAGAGGCTTCTGGACCCCTGTCTAGGGCTGGACTAAGATCGGAGAAGACAGGGCTCTGCCCACGGTCAAGTGTGCTTTCAGCGTCACGAGGCTGCATGGGAATCCCCCACCCGTCATCCTGCACCTCAGAGACTCTCCAGACTTAAATGAAGAACATTCCACCCACAATCTATTATTTACAGGCCTAGGGCTTCTTCAAGTTTATTAGTGGAGGCACCAGATGCTCCATTAACCCCCTTATCTCTGAGTTCTTCCCTAGGCCTAACAGGGTTGACCGGCAAAGAGCATCAATTACAAAATCACCACAGCAGTTACTTGACCGTCACTCAACTGTTGGGAACAGCTCATCCCTGTATTAAACTATAAGAGGTTTCTAAATGACAAGGAAAGAGACTTACTCCCTTTCCATATGGGAGAGGCAATGGAGCTCTTATAAACATTCATTCGACCAGAAACTATTGATTTAATACTGTACCTAAAATGAAGGTTATTGATTCAATAAATTAGATTCTGCTTATGCTAAGCATGCCCGTTCTACCCTAACAAACAGAGAAGCGCACATTAGGAATGGCAGAGGCTGACTGGAGCAGAACCTACTGATGTAGGAAGAAGCAATGTTTGAGAACAAGAAAGCAAAGAGGGAAAACGCCCAGGCTTGGCGGGTAAAAATGTAGGGTCCAGAACCAGACTTTCTGGGTCCAAATCTGGCTACTTTATTAATTGAACTAGGTCCTTAACTTCTCTGTGCCTCAGTTTACTCAGTTATAAAGTAGGAATTAGTAGAAGTACAGGCCTCATCTGTAGAAATACTGGCCTCATCCTATTATCTAGTTGTTTTGAATGAGTTTAAATGAGTTAATTCCTGTGAAGTACACAGAGCTTTATTTGGCCCAGAGTAAGTTCTTCGTAATTATTAGCTGTTAAGTTGGTTATCAGGGAAGCACAACAGTTAAGAGAATTTGAGTAATAGCAAAGGATCTTTCACATCACAGTAAACCCAGAAGGGGTCTCTGTGTTATAGTTTATGACAGACAATAGTTGGTATTTATAATACAGTTCCTGAGTACTTCCATTAAAGTTAAAAAAAAAAAAGAAGTGTTCAAAACTGCAATTAGTGTTTTTTTAAATTTTTTAATTTTTTAAAATTTACTTGATAGACAGAGATTGACCACAAGCAGGCAGAGAAGCAGGTGGAGAGAGAGGAGGAAGCAGGCTCCCCACTGAGCAGAGAGCCCGAGGTGGGGCTCAATCCCAGGACCCTGAGATCATGACCTGAGCCGAAGGCAGAGGCTTAACCCACTGAGCCACCCAGGTGCCCCTGCGATTAGTGTTTTATAGTCTGTTTTTGCACTTAACATTTAGCGAACATTTCCCTGTGAAATTAAACACAAAATTCATCATATGGTCATATCTTTTGCCAGTTTCCTACTATCAAGTTCTTTTCAATTTCTGATATTAATAGATGTAATGAAAAGAAAAAGATCAATATTGAAAACAAACAAAAATGCATTACCCAGGGCTATTTCTATATACCAGCGGGGATAGAAATGGTTCTTTATTTAGAAAAATATCTGGAAAAGTCTCTTTGGACATGAAAAATACTAATCCATTCATGGTCTGAAAGAAGAAGAAATTTCAAAAAGAAAGGCAAGCTGCCTTGTGCAGGAAAGTGAAAGGAATTTTTGTTTTTCCCTGGTTGCCTGTGGAGAGTATGTGGGGCTCAGGAATGAAGAGGCTCCATATGGAGAAGGGCTCTGGCCCTGTCGTGAGAACACATGAAGTATGCTAGGGCTCTACAGAGGACATGCCAGCAAGAAATTTCCCAAGGTGTGAGATAATTTTCTAGTCATGGTAAAATGTGACATTGACATTAAAGCTATGTCTGGTACCATGCTGTACTTCCCGTTGGTCATCCCTAGGCCTGATTACCTCCAAACAATAATTCATATCACTAATAAGATAAGGAATTGAAGGAAGAACCATGTCTAGGGCGGAAAAAAGAGGGTCATCAAGAAAGGTCAACAGACAACTTTCCTAGCAATGAGATCTTTAGGAGAGTTACTAAACCATACTGTGCTTCAGATTTCATCTTATAAAATGGTGATAATGCCACTTTATGTCATATAATTGCAAAGTAAAGGTTAAATATTAGAAAGTGGCTAGCAGTAGTATGTGTTCAATAAACATTAACTATGAAAGTCTACTCCAATGAATCTCCTTGTACACATTCCTAATGGAACGTATTGCCTACAAAGTTCCCAAAAGAATTTCTAATTAGAAAAAAATCTGGTTCTTCTTGTTCTGCATATAAAAACCGAGATGGAGTCAAGAATTCAAGCTAATGCACAAATACTAGAACAAATATGTGATTAACTACATATAGTACATAATCTTTCCTAATTCCTTTCTGTGAGAAATATCCATGTAGAATAAACACTGTGGAGATAAAGAATACACTCCTCCTAAGGACCGTACTTTGTTATCAGTATCTTTTTGTTACACGTTGTTTTTGAGCCAAGCAAAAAATTATATAAAAGAAGACTACTGAAATGTCTAGATCAACGCCTAATTCTACTTACTTCTAAAATACAGTTTTTACTGGGGCACCTGGGTGGCTCAGTGGGTTAAAGCCTCTGCCTTTGGCTCAAGCTATGATCCTAGGGTCCTGGAATTAAGCCCTGCATAGGACTCTATGCTCAGCAGGGAGCTTGCTTCCCGTCCTCTCTCTGCCTACTTGTGATCTATCTGTCAAGTAAATAAATAAAATCTTTAAAAAAAATAAAATACAGTTTTTCCTAATAAGATTATTTTATTTTATTTTTAAAAAAGATTTTATTTACTTACTTGAGAGAGAGAGAATGATCAGGGGTGGAGGGGTAGAGGGAGTAAGAGAGAGAGAGAGAAACAGGCTCCCCAGTGAGCAGGGAGCCTGATGTAGGGCTTGATCCCAGGACCCTGAGATCATGACCTGAGCCGAAGCCAGATGCTTAACTGATTGAGCCATCCAGGAGCCTCTTTACTAATAAGTGTTCAGGAGAATGTTAAATTATATACAATATATTCAATTTAATAAGGCAGAGAAGTAGGCTACCTTTTAATTTTTATTTATTTTTTATGAACTTAATTTTTTTAAAAGATTTATTTATTTATTTGAGAGAGAGGAAGAGAATGTAGAAGAGGGACAGAAGAAGAGACTCTCAAGCAGACTCCCTGCTGAGTGTGGAGCCAGCGGCTCTGGGCTCAGTCTCAGGACCCTGAGATCATGACCTAAGCCCAAATCAAGAGCCAGTCACTCAACCAACTGAGCCATCCAGGTGCCCCAAGCCACCTTTTTTTTTTTTTAATTTTTAAATTATTTTTTAATTAAAAAAAATTTTTATAAACATATAATGTATTATCAGTCCCAGGGGCCCAGGCCACCTTTTTAAAGAGAGCTTATTCAAAAGATAAATATATGCTTTGAAGAATAAGCTTCACTTATTCAGAAAATTTTGGTTATCTAGAATAAGTCATCTCCTAAATGTGCCAGCTAACTTAAGTTCTAGTTTACTACTCTTTTGAGCTCTGTGCATTTCACTCTCTTAATCATGATAAAACAACTTGCAGAAAGTTTTTTCAGCTATTTGTTCTTTCACTGACTTCAACTATTCATTTACCCATTTATCATGAGGTCAGCAAATATTTATTGTGCAGCTACTTTGGGCCAGGAATTGGGCACTATTTAGGGATGTATTCTGATTTCAGGAGTTTGGTTTCACTGAACACAAGGTTACATATATATGTGTCATCCTTCAGTTATGCCCAGGGTTTGCTGTTTTTTATTGCCAACTGTCATGAAGGAGAGCTTGGGAAGATGTCCACAAGGTCATATAGTACAGACTAAAGAAAGGGCCTCATTGGGGACATGTCCAAGCCAAGTCTGCAAGGCAGAGGCCCCACCCTTTCATCCTTCAGCAGACATATGTGCCTGGATACACCAAGGGCAAAGGTTCAGAGGAGGACCCCTACCAATGGGCTGATTTCCCTTAGAAGGCAAACATGAAAACAACCTTGTCAGAGTGTGTGTGTGTGTGTGTGTGTGTGTGTGTGAGAGAGAGAGAGAGAGAGAGAGAGAGAAAGAAAGAAAGCAAAGAGAGAGCGTAGGGATGTGGAAGAAAGGAGAGAAAGCAAAAGTGAGGGTAGGGTGGTAATCAGAATACAGGGGAGGCAGGCACATCAGATTAAGTTTTAGAGGTTTCTGTAGTAACATCAGAAAGCCAATCGTCCAGCTCTTGGAGCTTATGGGAAATTACGTTCAAGCACAGGCCTCCTGCCAGAGGGAGGAAGCACCCTGTCCTGTGAGATGCCAAACTTGAGTGCAGGGGTTCTATGGAGGAAGGAATAGTCTCTTCCCCATGTCTGACTCCTCCTCCAAGTAAACAAGAAACCCCAAAATAATTTTTAGACAATTTGAGATCTTCCTGTATGCCAACTATTATGCTAGGTATCAATAAAATAATAAATAAATAGAATAAAATAAATAAATAAATAAATAAAATAATAAATAAATAGAATAAAAGCCCCTGTTGTCACGTAACTTGAAGTCTAATGGGAGATACTACCAGTACAATTAAAGCTATCATATTATTATGTGAGCACATTATCAGTGTTGTCCAAAATATGCAAAAGATGGTTTTACTTTTATCTTGATGTATAATAAAAAATATATAACCAGCGCATCAGATTTTTGCAAATATTGCTTGGGATGCAGCCAAAGGAGCAACAATTAAAAAAAGGGGGGGGGGTAGTTGATTGTTAAAACATGTTAGGTAAGGGGGCGCCTGGGTGGCTCAGTGGGTTAAAGCCTCTGCCTTCAGCTCAGGTCATGATCCCGGAGTCCTGGGATCGAGCCCCACATCAGGCTCTCTGCTGAGCGGGGAGCCTGCTTCCTCCTCTCTCTCTCTCTCTGCCTACTTGTGATCTCTATCTGTCAAATAAATAAAATAAAATCTTAAAAAAACAAAACAAAACATGTTAAGTAGGGGCTCCTGGGTGGCTCAGTGGGTTGAGCCTCTGCCTTCGGCTCAGGTCGTGATCTCAGGGTCCTGGGACCAAGCCCTGCATCAGGCTCTCTGCTCAGCGGGGAGCCTGCTTCCCCCTCTCTCTCTGCCTGCCTCTCTGCCTACTTGTGATCTCTCTCAAATAAATAAAATCTTAAAAACAAACAAACAAAAAAACATGTTAAGTAAAAAATTATTAAACAGAACCCAGATGTAACATTAAAAATTGCTCATACTGGTATGTGAATTACAAGTTTGGGAAGCACCCCTTCCTGACACTGAATCGTCACAAATTTCTGTGAGGCAGGCATTAATATATATTACTGTCAGAAAATGGACTCCAAAATGTAGAACACTCTTGTGTTCCTCAGGACATGAAGGACACACTGCCTGATGCCCTGCACTGACATCGGGAACACCAATGATCATCAAATATTTTAATTCATGTTGGATTTTCCCAAATGCTCACCCCGTGTAATTAACTCTCTATCCCACAGAGCAATCTGGAGCTCTCACACTGAGGACCATGAAAGGAGGGGCAACTTGCTTCTCCCTCCTCCAGGAATCAATCACTCAGCATCAGTAACATTTACACCGCCTGCGTCTTTGCATCCCCAAAACCTGAGGGCAGTTACTTCAAAATTCAGGAAAACATCTACTGGTAATTGGTGGCCCCACGGAGAGGTTTTCCACCACAGGAAAAATCGATGAGAAGAGGAACTAAATATGGAGCGAAAACTGCTGAGCTGGCTTCTACCATGAAAGTCATTAACCAAGTTGGATTAGTAAACTCTTCCAAAGCCACATCTGCCCTATTAAAGCTCGAAGGGCCATATGCCAAAGTGAAAATTAAATAAAGCAACAAAAAAGCTGTGCCCAAATGAATTTGGTTTTATTTTTACTACACAGAGTGAGGCTCTGCACTATAAAGCAACCACAGAGAGACCTTGCCAAGTCGTGGCGGTTTCCCAGAATGCATTAAAAACTCAGGAGTCTCCACCATCTCCACTAATGATGCTAGCTACCGGATCACGAAATGACTTCTCTTCTGTTAGGGAAAAGCCCATTTAGTGAAAATTTCATCAAGCACTGTGAAATTTGCACATCAATTTCAGATTAGTCTGTTAGATATGGCTTAAAATCCTGCAACAATAAAGGTTTTAAAATGCCTTGTTGTAATCAAAAAGCTTTATTCCTGTCCGAATCATCTCTTTTCCTTCCAATGTTACTTAGTATTTCATTCCATAAAAAAAAAAATCTTGGCTCTACATTTGGTAAAGGACAAAAGATATATAGCTCCACAGAATTAGATCCTATACTCAAATGCTATGATTGCAAAGAACCTTTTCTGGGTTATTCACTGCTGGTACAAGGCAGCATCAGAAACACTTTAACCCTAGACACGTTTTAATATTGCGAAATGTTGAAGTTTAAATTATTTTAAAATTATTTTTTTAGTCTAAATATAACTTAGTATAAATATAACCTTCACCAGTTTTGGCAGATGATAAATCTGAATTGTGAAATATTTGTTTTGCCTCGCTTTGCTTCTTTCATCTTTTTTTTTCTTTCAGGTATATGCAATAACTCAAACCAGACCAGAAATGTTCCTAACAATCTGTTTCAGTGAATAAGAATAATAAAAATGATTTCTAATTAGTATAACAAACGTGCTTATTCTCAGGTTCCCAAAATGGTTTGTTCACCAAATTATAAAGACACTTTTAAAGCAAATTATCCTTCCCAATCCTTGTTTTATAATCAGTAGAAAAATCAAGTTGGTAGATTATTACATAAAAAAGCTTCTAATACAAACATTTGGAAAAGTTGGATGAAATACAACTAGTTCACTTCTCAGTACATAGAATAACTTGATAAAATAGAAAGGGAGAATCTCAGGGGCTAAAACTCAAGAGAGTTCTGAAAACCAATGGGATGTGTGTGTGTGTGTGTGTGTGTGTAATAATACTAGAGGTACTCAAGGAGAAAGCATCAGTACTATTAATCCAGAGACTTGAATTGTTATGTTCATGTAGGGAGTGAAAAGCAGTGGCATTGGAACTGTGCTACTTGAGACACCAGCAAAAAGTCATAATACTTGAATGGCTGGCCACTCCATTAACTATTGGCTTTAGAGTATGGGGGGAGGATTATCAAATACTTGTGAAGGGACCCACTCATAGCTCAAGCTACACAAAACTAGTGGAAAAGCCAACTGTGCTAAAACTCAGTTTGCAACCAAAGTTAACATAACACATGGAAAAAAGTGTATCCAAGCAAGAATCAGGAGACATGATAAACAAGATTTGATCCTATAGGGTTCTATGTAATAGAACAATAATTCAGTTTCTAAGTAAGCTGGAGTCATTTGTGCCAGACCAGTATTTTTTACAGGAATAATAGAAAAAGCTGGATAATAACAAGAATGGTATGTTTGGAGATAGTACCGGAGGACTACAGATCAAAGAAATCCAAGAGGGTCTGGATTTTGGAGATGGTAGAACCATGGGAAAATGAGATGACTCTTTGCAGCAGCCTTTTCTCTGGCTTAGTTGGTGATTTTGGGAACCAGATGAAAAGTGAAGAGTTCAGATTTGCCCATGCAGAAAAATCCTTCTAGGAGTAGAAAAACCATCATAGATTTTAGTGGTCTAAAAAGATGGAGAGATAAAATTGGAGACTTGATGGTTTTCTCCTCTAGACATTTGCCAAATTACAAAGTTACTCAAGAGAGCACACTGAAGGTCTGCCAAAGACAGAGCTCAGAAAAGCAGAGTTGAATTGTCTGGGAACCCATGATACCAAGGAGGCAAATGCTAAGCATCAAAAATTTCCAGGGAGAGGAGCCTTAGGACATAAGATAGGCTCCCAGCTGAATGCTCTAGAGGGCTATAACCTAGAGCAGAGATGAATGAGAGGTAGACTGAGCTCCATGAAAACTGCAGCCCAATTTTGAATCAACTTAGCTTCTGATTGAATTCACGTGCTCAGTTCCACTCTATCAGACTTGTGAAGGAAGGAATAAATCCTGATGGAGGAAGAGAATATACTCTGGATCTCTACAATTTAATTTACACAGTCAAAAATAACTTACCCTTTTAAAAGTAACTGTCTGGGGCTCCTCAGTGGTTCAGTCAGTTAAGCCTCCGACTCTTGGTTTCAGCTCAGATCATGATCTCAGGGTGGTGGGATCAAGCCCCGGGTCAGGCTCCCGACTCAGCATGGAGTCTGCTTGAGGTTCTCTCTCTTCCTTTCCCTCTGCATCTTCCCTATTCTCTCTCTCAAATAAATAATCTTAAAAAAATAATAAAAAAATAAAAGTACATGTCCATTTTCCAGTATATACAGTAGTAGTATATCGCATATTGATACATATCTATAGGAAATAATACCCCAAAATTTCATATTAGAGTTGTTTCAAGAGTAGAAACTGGCTGAAAAATAAGGTGAGAGGATTAAATTTATATATAATATTTAATTTTTTAAAATTCTGGACTAATTTAGTGAAAAATTAACCTCTATTTAACCTTCC
This sequence comes from Taxidea taxus jeffersonii, assembly GCA_003697995.1. Classification (NCBI taxonomy): domain Eukaryota; kingdom Metazoa; phylum Chordata; class Mammalia; order Carnivora; family Mustelidae; genus Taxidea; species Taxidea taxus. The sequence continues at coordinate 117,428 of ML105780.1, forward strand.
AGGAAGTATGAGTGTTTTATGTTTCCAATGTTCTTTATATTTGCATTTTTAAAATAGTGATAAGTATGTACTAATGGTAACTTTCATTTTATTCCAATTCCAAATTATCACAACCCTGAAATTAAAGGAATCAAATTTAAGTAGTTATTGACATAAGAAGCCAAATCATATGCATATTCATGACTAGGACATAAAATTAAACATAACAATACAAGTGATTAGAAAAAGTGCTAAGAAAAGGAATGATTAAATTTGACTGTGTGTCATAATGCTAGATGTTTTTATCCAAAGTATTACTCAAAGTTTATGGAACTTTTGCAGAAAATCTGTCTAAGAATAAGGGCTCAAAAACTTTATTATCTAGCAATATATTTTTATATCTACCATAAATTAGCCATTTCTCTAAAAAATACTATAATAATTCAGAATTCCACCCTGATATTTATGTTGCTTTTATCATTTATAATGAACATTTGTTTTTTTGGGGAAAGACTATTAGAGAACCTCCAGCTCTCTCTCTCTCTCTCTCTCTCTCATACCTTCTCATGGCCCTGCTCCTGAGACTTGATTCACACCATTTTGTCCTTTTTATGTATGACAAAAGATGTGGAGAAAAATTTATTGACAAATCAAATTCTAGAATATTCATGCCAAGCAAATTCCTTGTCATTGTCAAGCTGAGTCTCATGATACTTGGATCACACACAGGATTGTTACACTTTTTGAACTTGCCTCAATTGTCAAACTCTCCCTATCTTAAGATCTGCCTCTAAAGTTGGTTAATTTTCCTCCAAGCTCAAATTGAGAAACAGAAGTCTAGAACTAGGTGCAAGCTCCTTCTCTTTAGCTTCAGGATTTTCCAGTAATTTATTCATAAATAAACAATAATAAATGAAATAACACTTTCAATTGCAATATATGTTGCCTCCAAAATCCAAGTTATAGCAGCTTGTCCTTTATCTTTACAGAGACTTTCCAGCAAGATCCAGACTGCTGGACCTCAGAAATTGTAAGAAAGCAGCAAGCCCCTCTGTTTTCATGGAATTGAACTCCAGTCTTCTGGCACACATTTTGCATTTGTTTTATCAAGATCATTTGGTAAGAAATTTGCTCTTGGTTTGCAATGTTGGTGAAAGAGGAAACTTACGGGGCTTTTACATGGTTCCTAGTATCATATCTGTCACTCAAAGATTTGAAAAGTCACTGTTAAAATTTGCTAAGTATATTTATAACAATTATATACCTAGAACTTAGAGAATAGCCAGACAATAGTTTTGAGGCACGAACGAGGCATCCATGAAGTTGGTCAAAATTCCTTTCATTTGATCTACTTAAGCCTTCATTCTGACTGACGGACAGAAGTGATGCCTGGAACCTAAGGATTCATATCTGTTCAAGTCCATTTCCGACAATGCCTGAAAAGTCTGATCATTTCTCTTTTCCTAGTATGTAGTTACTAGGGTAAATGGCCATATAACATTTTGGGAGAGACTTTTTTTTTTGGTACATGCTTGTGAGATTTGCACCTGCTCTTTCCTCAAGAAAGCTATCCCTTTTTTCAAGGGCTCTAGTCTGTGAATAGACAAAGGTTTGAGATTTGGGTGAAAAGCTACGGCTCTTAAGTCAGATTTCTTTTCACTAGACTCTTCTTTTTAGGTTAAAAAAAAATCAAGTAGGATACTGGTAGACTTCTTATTGGGGGGGGGCAGGGATCAATAATCAATTACCCACTACCATATTTGACTGTGACTTAAAGCTTCTGATGATCACATCTACCTTTTTATCAGTTATTGTAGGCATGTCTGTGCCTCTGACATTTAAGGGCTGCTAGGAGGGATCTACCACTCCCAGACCCCATCTTTGCATTTTAAATGAAGCATTCCATTTCAATAGCATCCCAAGTCAACAGAAAACAGTTTCCAGAACACTCATAAAAAATGACAGGACAGCTCTCACTAATGCATTTTTTTAAAAATTGAAGTAAAGTTAACAGACAGTATTATATTAGTTTCAGGTACATAATATAGTGATTCAACAATCCTATATGTCACTCAGTGTTCATCAGGATAAGTGTAATCTTAATCCCCATCACCTATTTCCCCACCCACCTCCCTCTGGTAACCATCAGTTTGTTCGCTACAGTTAAGAATCTGGTTTTGGTTTTGTTTTTTTTTTTCTTTATTTGTTTTGTTTCTTAAATTCCACATATGAGTGAAATCATATGGTATTTGTCTTTCTATCACTGACTTATTTTGCTTAGCATTATATTTTTAGATCCATTCATGTTGTCACAAATGAAAGACTTCATTCTTTTTTATGGGTGAATAAGAAGAGTAATCACCTCTTCTTTATCCATTCAGCTATTGATGGACATTTGGGCTGCTTCCATAACTTGACTAGTGTAAATAATGTTGCAATAATATAGAATGCATATATCTTGTCCAAGTAGTGTTTTTATTGTCTTTGGGTAAATACTCAGTAGTGTGATTTCTGGATTACAGGATAGTTCTATTTTTAATTTTTTGAGGAACGTCCATACTGTTTTCCAGAACAGCTACATCAGTATGCATTCCCCAATGGTGCATGAACGTTCTTTTTCTCATATTCTTCCCAATACTTGTTGTTTCTTTTGCTTTCGATTTTAGCCATTCTGATAGGTGTGAAGTAATATCTCATTGTGGTTTTGACTTGCATTTCCCTGATGGTGAGTGATGTTAAGCATCTTCTCATGTATCTGTTGGCCATCTGGATGTTTTCTTTGGAGAAAGGACATTCATGTTTTCTGCCCACTTTTAAATTGGATTATTTGTTTTGTATGTGTGTTGAGTAACATAAGTTCTTTACATATTTTGGATATTAATGCCTAATCAGATATGTCATTTGCAAATATCTTCTCCCATTCAGTAGGTTGCCTTTTCGTTTTGTTTATTATCTCCTTTAATGTTTGGAAGCTTTTTATTTTGATGCAGTCTCAATAGTTTATTTTTGCTTTTGTTTCCCTTGCTTTAGGAGACATATCTAGAAAAATGTTGCTATGGCCAATGTCAAAGAAATTAGTACCTGTGTTCTCTCCAAGGATTTTTATGGTTTCAGGTCTCACATTTAGGTCCTTAATCCATTTTGAATCTATTTTTGTGTATGGTGTAAGAAAGTGGTCCAATTTCATTCCATTCTTTTGCAGGTAGCTGTCCAGTTTTCCCAACACTATTTGTTTTTTTCTTCCAACACTACTTGTTGAAGAGACTGTCTTTTCCTCAATGCATATTCTTGCCCCTTTTGTTGAAGATTAATTGACCATAAAAACGTGGGTTTATTTCTGGCTTTGTTACTCTGTTCCCTTGATATGTGTCTGTTTTTGTGCCAGTATCGTACTGTTTTGATTACCACAGCTTTGTAGTATATGTTGAAATCTGGGATTGGGATACCTTCAGATTTGTTCTTCTTTTTCAAGATTGCTTTGGCTTCTTGAGATTTTTTGTAGTTCTACATGAATTTTAGGATTGTTTGTTCTAGTTCTGTGAAAAATGCTCTTGATATTTTGATAGGGATTGTATTAAATCTGTAGATTTTTTTGGTAATAGGGATATTTTAACATTTTCTTCCAGTCCATGAGCATGAAATCTCTTTCCACTTGTTTCTATTGTCTTCAATTTCTTTCATCAGTGCTTTATAGTTTTCAGAGTATAGGTCTTTCACATCCTTGGTTAAGTTTATTCCTAGATGTTTTATTATTTTTAGTGCAGTTTAAAATGTTAAAATTAAAATTTTAATCTTAATTTCTCCTTTTCCACCAATGCATTTTTGAAGAGTCCCTTCCAAAGGACTCTTGGGAAATGCAGGGGAGTAAATGAATGTATTGTATATGAGCAATCCATTTCAAATTCCCATTTCTCTAAGCCTTCAGATTCCTTCCCAAAGCCCTAACTTTCACACAAGCGACCTGACATGGCTGTGAATTTAGCTGCAAAATAGCAGCCAGTGCAGGATCAAAATTTTAATTTGATTTTAGGTATCTCAGTCCTCTGACACAATTAATAAAATATTTTTCTTTTGCAGAGAAATTCCATGGCTTTCCTTCTCTCTCTCTTGAAGAATGGATTTCAGATTTTGAGTTTGTAATTCTTTTTAGGTTATCAAGCACCATTAGAACCAAACACTTGCTCTATGTTCCTTGAATTCTTTATGTTCCTGCATATGATTCTCTGGCTATGGCTCTGGTTCCCTCAAAGACTTGCCTTCTGTGACTCCTTCATTGCAGGTGCCCACTGATGAAAATTAGAAGGCTGTTTCAGGCTGCTTGTGAAGAGTCTTTTATATTGGCTGGATTTCAGAGCTTTTAGCCTGATTCAGACCAGATAACCAATTCCAGATACCTATTTGCTGCAGTTCTGTTTTCTAATAAGACTTCTGGAGTCATAATCTATATAAGTCAGGGTTATTGGTTGCAAGCAAAATAAGCTAATTTTGATAGATTAAGCAGAAAATGAGTTTATTATAAAGATTTGGACAGTTGACAAATTATCAAGAGGGATGGAGGAACAGGGTAAAGGTTAAGATTCCAGAAATTATGCCCACAACCATATCAGAACTGGCCCAATGAGGGAAGAGTCACTGCCACCAACACTGAGAACTTGACACTCAAATTTATATGACTGCCAGGGATAAGAATTTGTTTGTATCTGATACTAAATACACTTCTGTGCCAGGAATTCAGTCCTGGAGGCAATTCATCCCTAAAAGCCAAAGGTTTAAGTATTGAACTGACTAGTGTGGCTAGTAAAATGGATTCTTCATGGAGCCTCCTTTTCTTATGTTGCTCACTTCTGAATCACAGTCTGGCACCAATGAGTTTAATGGGATTTACCTACATCACACCCTTGTGCCTTAAGTGCAAGAGAGGCTGACAAAATGATTTTTCCGGTTGAGGATTCAATCAAAATCATTACTTTGAGGATGCAGAATACGTAAGTAGGAAATTCTGCAAACATAGGAAGGCTTTCAAAAATGCTAGATAATCAGAAAATATAATAAATATTCACTACTATTTATGTGTATTCTTTTATTTTTAATTTTCCTTTGTGAATAATTTTTGTCTCAAGTATATTAAGAATAAATTGAATAAAGTCCTGACCCTGATATTATTTTGTTTTTTGGTGCTTATGTCTTCTTTCACTTTCTTGTTTTATTTTCCTTTTATAATGTCTTCTTTCACTTTCTTGTTTTATTTTCCTTCTATAATAACTCCATATTACTCAAGTTCTCTTAACTATTTTTGTCAAATAGTTAAAAAGTTACCCTTAAATTAACTTTCAGAAATTGAGCTGTTATTTCCCTATTACAATCAAAGAAAAGAGACCTCTCATCTGCAGGATAAAAAGATTTAGCCTACATTTACTTCTTTCATTCTATACTCTTTGTTTTCATTAGAATAATCTGGAAATTTTATATTTAAATTATGTTCTTTTTTCTTACTGTATCTTTTCTTGATAAAATAAGATCTTGACACATTAGTTCATAACTATGGAAACTACGGAATTTTTTTGAAACTCAAATTTTCTGTATAACTTATACATTTATTTGGTTTCATTTATTAAGTAGCTAAATAATGTTTTCTGGTCATTTTTTTTCCAAGAAGGCTATTTGGGCTGTCTACTTTCTAAATTATTGCTGTCTAAAATTCCTTTATAAAGCCTTGCCTTGCTCGGCAGGGAGCCTGCTTCTGCCTCTGCCTCTGCCTGCCACTCTGTCTGCCTGTGCTCTCTCGCTCTCTCTCGCTCTAACGAATAAAAAAATATATATATATATAAATTCATAGGTTTTAGAATACTTTGGGACAATATCCTCTTAAAGCTGAAGAAACTATGCCAGTGTTTCCCTCATCTAGTGTTACGGGGAATTTAATGGCACAGCATGTGGGTATGTGTGTGTGGTTCTTAACTCCTTGTTGGGTAACCTGTTTTAGTTTTAAAAAGCTGGGAGGGAGTTTCACCATCTGCAAAAAATGTGTGTAGGTTTTCCTTTTATTCTGAATATTCACTTTTTACCAAAATTTATTCTCTGTATGTCATTTTTGTTAATTTTGCCTGCTATTAATATCTGAAAGTTTGGGGTTCCTGGGTTGCTCAGTTCGTTAAGCAACTGCCTTCGGCTCAGGTCATGCTCCTGGAGTCCTGGGATCGAGTCCTGCATCAGGCTCCCAGCTCCACGGGGAGTCTGCTTCTCCCTCTGACCTTCTCCCCTCTCGTTCTCCCTCTCACTGTCTCTCTCTCAAATAAATAAATAAATAAAATCTTGAAAAAAATAAAATCTGAAAGTTTGACAAAATTCTTCAATGATGCTATAGGGAAATAGTCTGTCATATATTGCTCTTTTGAATAATAATGTATAACTTCTCTGGCAGATAATTTGTTAATATTTAGTGAAATTATTTATATATTACCTTCTGACCAGCAATTCTACTTCTAGGAATTTTCCCAAAGATACCCTGTCAAAAGTATGAAGTCATTTACACAAAGCTATTTATTGTGAGATTATCTTAAAAAAAACCTAAATGTCTTACAGTAGAGCTAATTAAAGAAAGTATGGGTATATCCACAAAGGGTGATATGCAACTCTAAAATGGACTACGGGATAGCTCTAGATGTTAATATGGAGTGACCTCCAAGAAATATGTTTAAAATAGAATAAAAAAACAAGGTGGAGAAAATTGCATACAGAATGCTATCATTCAGGTCAGAAAGGAAGGATATGACCATTATTATATATTCTTTTAAAAAGTAAAGAATACTAAAATAAACTATTAAAGGAAAACATTGGTTTCCTTTAAAAGGAGAGAAAGCATATAAAGAGTTTACATTTCCTTGGATGTATCTTGTTTTTTAGATTTTACATAATTATAAATAGAATTATTTTTAAAGCAATCCTTAAAAAATGAAAATAAAATTTGGGGAATAAACAATGTGTATTTAGTTGATGGCCCAGAGATTGTTCCAATGGACTTAAAAGAACAATAATTTGTATATCCCTAGCAGGATATATCTCAAGAAGTAAAAGAAATTAAAAATACATTTTTTAGTAATCATATTGGAGGTGAAATGTTGATACTGTTGGGCTGAATCTGCTGTGAGTGTATTTTGGGAAAAAATATGAATGTGATATTCTTATACTATAATTCTTCCATATTATTGAGAAGCAGGATTCTCAGCATGAAAATATAACATAATACTGAAATGGTTAAGTAAAATCTCTTATAATCTTGAATTGCAATGAAAAATGCCAGTGCAAATTTGTAATATATTCTCTCTCTCTCTCATTTTTTAGATTTGATTTATTTATTTAAAGAGAGAGAGAGATCACAGGTAGGCAGGCAAAGAGAGAGGGGGAAACAGGCTCTCTGCTGAGCAGAGAGCCCAATGTGGGGCTTGATCCCAGAACCCTGAGGACCCTGAGATCATGACCTGAGCTGAAAGCAAAGGCTTAGCCCACTGAGCCACCCAGGAGCCCCATGAGTTTTCCTTTGAAATAAGCATTCCCTAACTCTGAATACCAAAAAGGCCAAGAGAGAATGACCAACCCATTTATAACAAATGCCCTTAGTACCTAGATTATGGTAACCACATACTATTTCCCACTGAAAGGAATCAGGGCTCTTTTGGAGAAATGGCTGATTCCAGGCTGCAGCAAATTTTTACAAGATTTACCATGATACTGTGTCATACCAGAGAGCAAAGAAACTCTCTAACACTACTACGGTCACATCAAAAGACTCAGAAGTCAACCAAAAGAGGCTCATAGAGATGGAGATTTTCAGGATTAATAAGATGATAAAGTAGTGTGAAAGTCTTCATAAATGTTTAAAGTATCTATGATATAAAAATCAAGTTTATAGGATGTTACTCATAATTTTATTTTTTAAAAATATTTATTTATTTATTTATTTGAGAAAGAGAGAGAGAGCATACAATTGGGAAGGGGAGAGGGAGAGGGAGAAATCTCAAGCAGACTCCACACTGAGTACAAAGCCCAATTCGGGGCTTGATTTCCTGACCCTGAGATCATGACTTGAGCTGAAACCAGGGGTAGGCAATTAACCAGCTGAACCACTCAGGTGCCCCTGACTCAAGCTTTTAAAAAAGAGAAAGAATCATACATTTATTCTGCCTTTCCTTTACAACTTTGCCTCTGGGTAACCAGATAGCAATGAGGGAAATTTTTTAGAGAAGTATTTTTGCTAATAACTGAGGAATAAATGGTAGAATTATAGTATCACTATTTTCAAACCATAATGGATCTAGGCATTGATCATCAACTGCTTGTAATATCATAAAAAGACAAAAACCCAGACACTATATGCTTCTTGATAGAAACACAATGCTATACATGAAGTGGCCTTAGAAAACAAAACAAACAAAATGAAAGAAAGAAAAAGGAAAGAAAAAAGAAAAGAAAAGGAAAGAATACAACCTTTTTTTATTTTCTGATCAAACCTCTAGATCCATATATTAATGTTTAGGAAATTCAGAGGTTAGAAGATCTTTTTTATTGAACACACCAGGGAAGTAATTTGCAAAATTCAGACTAGAAAACTGCAGGATAAAAAAAAAAAAAAAAAACTTTGCTTCTTCAACAAATAATCATAAAAACAAAGAGGTAGATTGGAAATCTATAAAAAAGGCACTTAAGACACATATTAAGCAATTCCTCTGTGAGGACCTCCTTCGGAGCTTGATTCAAGTAAGTGGCAAAATATATTTTATAATATTGAGACTAATATAAATTCAAACAATAGATTTAATATTTAATTATATTAAAGAGCTATTAAAAATTAAAGTTTAAGGGTTGCCTGGGTGGCTCAGTGGGTTAAGCTCTGCCTTTGGCTCAGGTCATGATCTCAGGGTCCGGGGTTGGAGCCCTGCATCGGGCTCTCTGCTTAGCAGGGTGCCTGCTTCCTCCTCTCTCTCTGCCTACCTCTCTGCCTACTTGTGGTCTCTTCCTCTGTCAAATATATAAATAAAATCTTTTAAAAAAATTAAATTTTAAGGATGATAACACTTATACTTTTACAAAGTTTTTGTTTTAGAAACAAAACTGAAATATTTATAGAGGAAATTATATGGTGTTTGAGATTTGTTTCCAAATAAATTGGAAGGATGAAACTGGTTTGGGTGTACATGAAACGTGATTAGCCAAGGGTTAATAATTGTAGCTGGGTTATAGGTAGATGGGAGTTCAATAACCTATTCTGTCTACTTTTGTATAGGTTTGCAATTTTCAATAATAAAAAGTTCAGAAGTATCTGCTGTTTAGTAAGTCCTATAACTGTGAAGATGTAAGAGTCTACATTTGAGGTCAACTAATTTAATATGTGTTTGATTATGTTTTTCTATTTTGCCTTAGTTCTTGACATTTGGAATTCCTGCTGTATACTTTTTGGATCTACTGGATCTGTCTTTATAGGCTTTGTGTTTTCTCTTATTATACTCTCCTCTTCATCATGGCTTTTTCTCTGATTAAAATTTTGAGATTTCACTTAACCCGACACAAAATTAAATTAGGTTTTTCTTCAGTATCCAAAATTTTACTCACTACTTTTACTGCATTATTTTATTTGCTATTGTATTTGCCATCCCCACAGCAACTGATTTTTTTCTCAATCTCATTGAGAATATTATTTCTATTAAATAATAATAGTAAAAATAGTTCCATTAAATGCTATATTTCATATAAATTTTCATACATTATACCTTTAGATTATCCATATTTAACAGACAAAAAACCTGGGGTTTATAAAACTTTGTAACATCACAGAGATGCAGGCTGGATTTGGCTGGGCTCATTCAAGGATCTGGGACTTGGATTTGGTTAGCAGGCAGGGGTGAAATTACCTAACGTCGTTCTACTTTGTTCCATGTGTCTCTCCTCCTTTTGCTGGGACCTATGAACCAACCCACATGTGGTCATTTCATGGTAATGGAAAAAATGCAAGGGGACAAGCAAAAACATGCACAGTCTCTTAAGGCCTATTCTGGGAACTGACACATCATCAATTCTTCACATCACATGCTTTAACTTAGAGTCAAGAGGCAAGGAAATTATCCCTCTCTTTTAGTGGGAGGAATCTCAAAGCTACAGAGCAAAATTCTCTGCATATGAAATGACAGAGCCAGAACTCTGGACAAAAACCTGTGCCTTTCACCACAATTTGACAATGAAATTTATAAAGCGTTTTTGCATTATCTTTCTTCCAAGGAAAGAGGCTCTCATTGATGCAAGTGACCGATCTGCTTGTTGGAATCTGTTAAATCTTCTCACACAGTTGTGATTTTTTTCCCCTCTTTTCTCAAATAGAAGAGTAGGGACACATAATTTTGTACAGTGTTTTGAACTGGGATGGTCTTTTAGATTTTGTTCATGTGTTGCTTTCATATTTTTTACATCAAGTAATTCGACATATTCCAACATATCTCATAGGATTATAAGAATTAAATGGGGGGCACCTGGGTGGCTCAGTGGGTTAAGCCTCTGCCTTCAGCTCAGGTCATGATCTCAGGGTCCTGGGATCGAGCCCCACATCGGGATCCCTGCTCGGCAGGGAGCCTGCTTCCTCCTCTCTCTCTGCCTGCCTCTCTGCCTACTTGTAATCTCTGTCTGTCAAATAAATAAATAAAAATCTTTAAAAAAAAAAGAATTAAATGGAACATCTGGAAATACATGGCACTAGTAGTAACTTAATTTTCTCTTATTATCTCCCAAGAGTTCCTTCTCCTCCAGCATATAAACATGAATGACGCTTTCTCAGTGTTCCTCATATTTTCATCAACACTACCTTCCATTCATGGGCCCTACTTTCTCATTTCTCAATTATTTTTCAGTCTGACTTGCCCCAGCCTCCATCTCTTAGCCACCTTGAAAAACTGAGCTCTCAGGTGACACTAGTAATCCAAGTTTAATCAATTCCCATGCATTCCTCAGACAGCTAACAGTCCAATAATTGCTTTTGGGCTCACCAATATCTTCCATACTATCATGCCCAATGATCACATTTCTTTCCTCATAGTACTCAAACCCTTAAAAGTATTTTACACAGCTGATCACTTACTCTTTCTAAAAACACTCTCTTCTCTTGCCTCATGACTTCGTACTCCTTGGAGTTTCACCCTTACCTCTCTGGCCATTTACTCTTACTCTCTTCTGTAATTTCTTCTTCTCTACCCAATCTCTAAATAAATGAGTTCTCCAAGGCTCACACCTGGAATCATTTCTAATTTTTGTAATGTGTTTCATACTTTTCAGTGGCTTTAGGCAACTTCCAGATGCTGAAATTCCCAAATTTATATCTGAGCCTAAATCTCTCTTTCTTCAAAATCATGTTTTTCCCTGCTATAACAAAGTATTTTGCATGTCCACAGACAATTCTTGACTTCTGCTGTTGGCTCCAAACAATTCTGACAGCCATCTCTTGGAGACATAGCTTGAACTAACTATCCAAATCCCCTATTTCATTTCACTTTGTTTTATTGTATTACCAACAAGAAAAAAAATCTGAAATAATCCTTTCCCCATTTATTTGCAACTTGCTTGGTTTCTGTCTCTCTGGCCATTAGCATAAGCTTCATGAGAGCAGAAACCTTGCCTGTTTTGCTTGCTGCATTATCTTTAGTAGTGAGAATACTGTCAGACACATAGTAATGACTTAGTAAATATTTTTTGGATGAAAGGATGAATGTTGTCTTACTTTGGTTGAATTTCTGAAGAACAAGCTAAGATATACTAAAAAGTCTATTAATTATTAACAATAATTACTCATTTATGCTGCTTTATGTTTTGCAAATATTTTCATCTAAAATGTCTCACTTAATGATCATAGCAACCCTGGGAATAGGGATTATTATTCTCATTATAAAAGTGAAGAATATTGTGATTGAGAGAGCTCACTCACACAGATGTGAAGCTGAATTTTGATTCTACGTTTTCTGATTCTTAGTTCACTGATATTTCTATCATACCATCACATTTACCACTTTTTCTTATGGCATCAATAAGCAAAGATAACTTGGGGCACCTGGGTGGCTCAGGTCATGACCCCAGGGTCCTGGATTCGAGCCCCACATCAGTCTCCCTGCTCAGCAGGAAGCCTGCTTCTCCTTCTCCCACTCTCCCTGCTGGTGTTTCCTCTCTCGCTCTGTCTCTCTCTGTCAAAGAAATAGAAAAAGGAAAAAAAAGAAAAAAGCAAAGATAACTTAAAAATATATTATTCAAAAAAAGTTATAAAATACATATATTAATATTCAATATTCATTCATACAGATAGAAACCATGATATCAAAGAGTTTTTTTCTGTTGCTGTATTTTTTTAAACTTTCCCATAATAAAGGATGTGTTTAGAGTACTGTACTCAGTGACTTATAGCATCATTTCTCACCTGCAATTTTTTTTTAATGATTCAAAGAGAAAAATATCATGAATCAATGTGACTGGATGTAAATAATGACAACAATCATAGTCATAATAACCATTATAATATTAATGCCTTTGTATGATATTTCATATATTTTCAGTGTGCTTTTATAATACCTACCCTTTTGATTTTCCACAGATTATAACATAAGATACTCCAGCCAATTTAAGCAAAAAAGAAGTAATTGGAAGGTTATTATAATCTTGAAACACAAAGAAATGGAAAAACATTCCATGCTCATGGATTGGAAGAACAGATATTGTTAAAATTTCTATACTAGCCAAAGCAATCTGCAAGTTCAAAGCAATCCTGATTAAAATTACACCAGCATTTTTCACAGAGCTAGAACAAACAATTCTAAAATTTGTATAGAACCAGAAAAGACCCCAAATAGCCAAAGTAATGTTGAGAAAGAAAAGAGAAGTGGCAGACATCACAATTCTGGAGTTCAAGCTGTATTACAAGGCTGTAATCATCAAGACAGGATGGTACTGGCACAAAAACAGACACAAATATCAAGGGAACAGAATAGAGAACCCAGAAATGGAACCACAACTATATGGTCAACTAATATTTGACAAAACAGGAAAGAATATCCAATGGAAAAAAGACAGTCTCTTCAAGAAATGGTGTTTGGAAAATTAGAAAGCCACATGCAGAAGAATGAAACTGGACCACTTTCCTACACCATCATGCAAAAATAAATTCAAAATGATGAAAGACCTAAATGTGAGACAGGACTCCATCAAAATCCTAGAGGTGACCACAGGCAGTAACCTCTTTCACCTTGACTGTAGCAACTTCTTACTAGACAGGTTGCCAGAAGCAAGAGAAACAAAAGCAAAAATGAACTATTGGGGCTTCTTCAAGATAAAAGCTTCTGTGCAGCAAAGTAAACAATCAACAAAACTAAAAGGCAGGGGCACCTGGGTGGCTCAGTGGTTTAAGCCTCTGCCTTCGGCTCAGGTCATGATCTCAGGGTCCGGGGGTCGAGCCCCACATCAGGCTCTCTGCTCAGTGGGGAGTCCGCTTCCCCCCCTCTCTCTGCCTACCTCTCTGCCTACTTGTGATCTCTCTGTCAAATAAATAAATAAAATCTTAAAAAAAAAAAACAAAAAACAAACTAAAAGGCAACTGACAGAATGGGAGAAGATATTTTCAAATGTCTTATCAGATAAAAGGCTAGTATCCAAAATCTATAAAGAACTTATCTAACTCGCCCCAAAACCAAATAATCCAGTTAGTAAATGGGCAGAAAACATGAATAAACATTTTTCTAAAGAAGACATCCAGATGACTAACAGACACATGAAAAGATGCTCAACATCACTTGTCATCAGGAAAATACAAATCAAAACCACAACGAGATATACCTCATACCTGTTAGAATGGCTAAAATTAACAGCACAGGAAACAACAGATGTTGGGGAAGATGTGGATAAAGGGGAATCCTCTTGCAGTGTTGGTGGGCATGTAAGAAATGCCAACTGGTGTTACAGCCACTCCGGAAAGTAGTATGAAGTTTCCTCAAAAAGTTAAAAATAGGCCTACTCTATAATCCAGCAATTGTACTACTAGGTGTTCACTCAAAGGATAAAAAAATATGGACTTGAAGGAGTACAGGCACCTGGATGTTTATAGCAGCATTGTCAATAACAGCAATTGTTACTGGACAGCCCATGTGTCCATTAAATGATGAGTGGATAAAGAAGATATGGTATATAGATATATAGATAGATATAGGTAGATATAGAAAGATAGATATAGAAAGATATAGATATTATTCAGCCATCAAACAGGATAAAATCTTGCCATCTGTCATGACATGGATGGAACTAGAAGGTATTATGCTAAGTGAAATAAGTCAGAGAAAGACAAATACCATATGATTTCACTCATATGTGGAATTTAAGAAACAAAACAGAGGATCATAGAGGAAGGGAAGGAAAAATAAAATAAGATGAATATTGAGGAAGAGGCAAACCATTAGAGACACTGAACCCTAGGAAACAAACAGGGTGGCTGGAGGGGAGGTGGGGGGATGGACTAAATGGGAGGAGGGCATTTGTTGTAATGAGCACTGGATGTTGTAGTAAGTGATGAATCACTAAATTCTACTACTGAAACAAACAAACAAACAAAAAGAGAAGAAGAAGAGGAAAAAAAAAAAAGAAGTCTTGCAACACAGTTTGAAAGTAGAAAGGATAGTGCAGGAACTGTGTAGGAAACAAACCAGGCTATAACATAGATAATTAAGCCAATACAATACCACCACCATTGATAAAATCTATTTCTAAATACAACCCTATTGATCAAGATTGAATAGGGCATCCAAGTCACCTCTCTTGGGTCAAGTGCTGTCCCTTAGCTAAGGGAAGTTATGAACACTAAAACAGACCCACAAGACCATATTTAGAAAGAAGACGTAATTATTTGAGAGTGAATACGAGGCTGATTTAAAAAAAATTATGCTGTATTAACAATGAAAAAAATTCTGCTATAGCCCACATCTTTGACTACACAATATCTATATATCTGATATATATGTGTATATATTCCTGTATGACAAAATTCATCTATTCCCCCAAAGAGACAATCAAAGTTCATCCAGATCCAAGTCCACATTTTCTGTCATTGTCCTTTTCCTCTTCTAGTTCCTTCATGATCCCATCTCAATATTCTATAGCCCACAAACTAAATGGAAAATTTAATCATCTTTTATAAAATAGTGGGATAAATGAAGGAAAAGAAGAGATTTTGATTTAAAATAGAAAGATGTGTACATAATACACAAGGAAGAAAATAATGGTAAAGGTTAATTCCAAAATTTCTGCTACTGGTCATGAAGCTTTTTCTTATTTCTTTCTTTTACAGATTCTCATGGCCTTTAGCCAGTATCCCAGATGATAGAAGTTATTTGTTTTATAATGCAATCCAAACTTCCATTCTGAGAGATTTCTGTGCTTGATAGTACTATATGTATAGGAACGTAATACTCTTATATTAACTGTTTCTTCTAGCCATGCTAAAACATGTTGATCCTCCAAATAGTCTCCCAGTTTCCTACCATCCATCTTCCTGTCCCCACCATATTGCAGAGACCCTATTCCCCTAGATAAGCAGGCCCATAACCCTATTAATGCCATAATTTTGTTTTTTACAATTTTCCCAGTTTCATGACAAAGACAAAATTACTACATGGTAGTCCCAGTGCAATGAACACATTGCTATGTTCCCTGGTGGAAACATCCCTCAAATGGAAACAAAATTAAAACCTGAATGGCAAAACAACAACAACAACAACAAACCTGAATGGCAAGAGTCATAGTGTCATAAAGCGAACATCAGTGCCCTCCACGTATTTTTCTTGATTACTAAATCCATATTTTCTGACATTAGGGAATCATCCATTGTATAATATGTGCCAAATGGAATCATAACTGAACATGTAATAGTTTATTAAACTATTTTATGACTCCAGTTAATTCTATGGACATGAGCCTTTGCTTTATTTTAGTTTAGACCAAATTCCTTGGTTAAAAATAATGAAATAAGGGACATCATTACACGGTATTAGGAATTTCATCAATATGAAGAGTCATGACATGAAGAGCAAACAGATGCAAACTCAGAACGATATCTATACCGGGGAATATAAACAGCAAGAAGTGCCAAGCATCATTAATCTGCTACCATGGTCACAGATGTACAAAATTATATTAAGGCCCCAGGTTAGTAGATGCTTTCTTGTAAATTGGACTCCCAGTAGTTGTAATCACCACATCAGCCTTGGTGAAAAGTATATGCTCTTGAGTGTAAGCATGGAGTCTATCCTGCCAACAAGACTACTTTCTTTATAAGCTCATGGAGCAAACCTTAGAATGGCAGCAGTTAAATGGCTGGCTGAAAATCAGAGTGGACATCTTATCCATCTGATTTTTATGAACTTACTTTATAATGGAGACTCAGATGAGCATTTGGGGGCTTAGTCTGAGAGATTCACCTAAATTTTTTTTTTAGAACTTCTTATCACTGCTTCTCCATTATACTCTTTCCAATTTCCCAAACATGTGGCCAATCCATTAGCTATTGCCCATTAACTCATATAAATCTTCACTTTGTGTCATCATCCCTTCCAGGCAAAGTAGAGCACTATAACACTGGCTGCATATAGAACAATTATACAATATTAGGCTGGTTCTTTCTTGGAGAAGAGGGTTGTCAGGTAGCCACAGGAGTGGAGGGGTTGTGCTGGGCATTTGCTGAACTTCTTTCTTTTCATTATCCAAATTCCTTTCTAACATTACCCCAGTAATCTTGAGAAACTATTTCCAACTGAACCTTTTGAATAAATTAAAAAACAAAAACAAAAACAAGAAAGATGTGAGAGTAGCCTTGCAACTTCCTATCTTTTCAAGTTTGCCATGGTAAGAAGAGTATGTGGGAACCAGATGGAGAAGCCCAAACCAAGAATAAAGAGTGTGCATTTGACCCAAACACTTCCCGTACATTATGAATAATCCTCAGTATAGTAATTGGCATTTTGACCACATCTACTTTATAAAAATAACCTTAGAAAACAAAAATCAGGAGAATGGAACTCTAAAATCTAAGGAGTCCTAGGCGCCTGGGTGATCAGTTGGTTAAGTGACTGCCTTTGGCTCAGGTCATGATCCTGGAGTCCTGGGACTGAGTCCCATATCAGGCTCCCTGCTCAGTGGGGAGTCTGTTTTTCTCTCTCTGACCCTCCCACTTCTTGTGCTTTTTCTCGCTCTCAAATAAATAAAATCGTAAAAAAAAAAAAAAAAGAATAAAATAAAATCTAAGGAATCCTGACAACCATATTCCAAAATAACTGCACTTTCTACAGTATGATGTTGATTCTCAACTATCCTTGTCCATTATTTTACCTATGGATAATATCTGATTTTTTAAAAAATTTATTTCTTTGACACAGAGAGAGAGATCACAAGTAGGCAGAATAGCAGGCAGTGAAGAGAGAGGGGGAAGCAGGCTCCTGGCTGAGCAGAGAGCCCAATGTGGGGCTCGATCCCAGGACCCTGAAATCATGACCCAAGAGGAGGGCAGAGGCTTAACCTACTAAGCCACCCAGGTGCCCCTTGATTCTTTATTACTGTATTTGCTTTCTCTAAAACTTGGAGATACTCTGATAGCTGGGGATATTAGAAGTTGCCTACTTCTCATAATTTCTTATATTTCTGGAAATTTATGCATACATTTTTTGACATCAAAATGAATTATATTTCTAATTGTTCTGAGAGCACTACCATGTTTCCATGAATTTTTGTGAAAACCAAAAAACCAAAAGTGACCTTTTGGGTTTTAGTTCCAATAGCACTTGAGATAAAAATTTCTTTAAGAAAGTATGTGATTGAACCTCCATAAAATATGCATTGCATTATAAATTATGATCACCCATGGAAGTGTATTATTAAGTATGCATAAAAGATGCAGCAGTTCTTAATGCTACTGGGCATTCAGTCATTGGTTAGGAATGTATGTTGAACTATCCAAATTGTAGGTCAGGTTAGTCTTTCAATCTAATGAGCAGATTTTTGTATCTATCATTTTTATATTTATCTTCATCTCTTAATTATAGATTAATTTCTTCTGGTATTAAGCCATCAGTCTTAGTTTTACATTCTAGAAGTTTGTTCAATGACTGTCTTTATTATAAACTACTGGGACTGCTAGAAAAGAATACGTTTTCACCACTTTCCCTTTGAATATGTGACCCATTTCTAGGAAGGTGAACCATTTTCAAATTCTCAATGATTCAGGTCTGCTTCTTTGTTCTGAAATAGCTACATGCAATTAAAATGAGGAAAATTTTTATCTACAAAATGGTGACATTTCACCCCGAAAAAATTTCAGCATCCACAAACAACTAATTTTGTACATGAAAGCTGATAATTGAAGAATTTCAAATAGGCTCAAATTATTAAATGGTTAGACTTCAGATCTCTCTCTCTCCCTCTTTTCTTTATTAAGATTTAACTTTCATTCCTATAAAAGTAATTGAGGTTTTCAGTTTAAAAAACAAAGAAGAGAGGTGCCTGGGTGGCTCACTTGGTTAAGCTTTGGACTCTTGGTTTTAGCTCAGGTCATAATCGAGGGGTTGTGAGATGGAGCCCCCATGTCAGGCTCTGTGTTCAGCGGAGAGTCTACTTGAGGTGGGGAGTCTGCTTGAGATTCTCTCTCCCTCTCTTTCTGCCCCTCTACACTCTAGTAAATAGATAAATCTTTAAAATTAAAAAAATAAATAAAAAGGAAAACAAATATACTAGACAAAATGATAAACTGCTGTCTTCTGTCTTATGTCTCCCCACTCCTGAGTCTCCTCACCAATTGATTTCCACTCAGAAGTTACCATTTCCATTATTTTTAGCTTTTTTTTTAGTGTATTTACATCCATATTTCAAAATAACATGACCATACTGCTATGAATTATTTAATCCTCACATGAAAAAGAAATATTAGCTGTCTTATGTGCCATTCACCATACCTGAATGCACACATGCACACACATACTCAAACACCCTTCCCTCATCCTCAACCTCCAATAGTGGTTACGGTTATATCACCTTTTTGGGTTAAAGTAGTATTCACTGTTATCATGACCACGTAGATATTGCTTACAGGTAACCTGCTAAGTATGCTATTAATCCATTTTCTTTCTTTCTTTTTTTCTATTTTTAAGATTTTATTTATTTATTTGTCAGAGAGAGAGAAAGAGAGAGAGCACACAGGTAGACAGAGTAGCAGGCAGAGGCAGAAGGAAAAGTAGGCTCCCTGCCAAGCAAAGAACCCAATGTGGGACTCCATCACAGGATGCTGGGATCATGACCCAAGCTGAAGGCAGCGGCTTAACCAACTGAGCCACCCAGGCATCCCTCCATTTTCTTTCTTGTACAAACTTTGCTTCCCTGCAGATATGCTTGCCATATATCTTGTACTTGCTTTAAAATATATGGGGGCACCTGGGTGGCTCAGTGGGTTAAAGCCTCTGCCTTCGGCTCAGGTCATGGTCCCAGGGTCCTGGGATCAAGCCCTGAATCGGGCTCTCTGCTCAGCGGGGAGCCTGCTTCCCCCTCTCTCTCTGCCTGCCTCTCTGCCTACTTGTGATCTCTCTCTGTCAAATAAATAAATAAATAAATAAATAAATAAATAAATGAAATATATGTATACCTACAATTTATCCCAATTGCTTCAACTTCCTCTAAATACATTTATCCAATGTTCTAGCAACATTATCTATTCATTGGACTCTTCCTACTAAATCTTTTATCCATCTACTTCAAATTGCATTATTTGATCTACAGATTTTATCCTAAAATTTCCTCTAATCAGTTTCCTTGCAAATCCCCTTTATCTTTTTTTTTTAAAGATTTTATTTATTTATTTGTTAGAGAGAGAGAGAGAGCACAGGCAGACAGAGTGGCAGGCAGAGGCAGAAGGAGAAGCAGGCTCCCTGCCGAGCAAGGAGCCCGATGTGGGACTCCATCCCAGGACGCTGGGATCATGACCTGAGCTGAAGGCAGCCTCTTAACCAACTGAGCCACCCAGGTGTCTCCCCTTTATCTTTTTTAATAGCATTCTGAGAAATGGTGTTTGGGAGGTAAAAGAGTCAAGATTTTACATGTCTGACAAACACTGTTATTCTATAGCCATGATTGATTTTTAGTGTGGCTGGGTTCCATTATCAGTTATAAATCATATTTTTCTCATAATTTTGAAAACATTACTCATTTGTCTTCTAGGTTTCCAGGTATTGCCAAATTTTCTTCTATAAAGAACCAGATATTAAATTTTTAGCCTTTGCAGTCTGTGTGATATTTATTGCAACTATTCATCTCTGCTGTGGTAGCTCAAAAGTAGCCATAGAAGATTTGCAAACAAATGGGCATGACAGTGCTTCAATAAAACTTTATTTACACAACCAGGACATAATTCGTTAGTTCTCATTCTAGATTCCAATGTTACTTAAAGCCATTATGATTTCTAATTCGTTTACATGTGACTTTTTTTTTTTCTTTTTAGAAACTTGGAGTTTTAAAGATTCTTTGGTTTGGACTTGACATTTGAATTATCCAGATGATATATTTTGTTAGGCATTTGAAATTTCTTGCTGAAACCTTAGTGGGTTTTCAAACCAGAGACTCTGAGAAGATTCGCATATTTTGATCATTTCCACCCATCTCCCTTCTTTCCTCTCTCCTTCTGGAAGAGTGGACTATCAGACCTCCTGAATTTATCCTTTATCCTTTTTAAATTGTCTCAATTATTTTCATTGTACTTCTTAGAAGATACTTTAAAAGTATCTTAGAAGATACTTTAAAATTTATCTCCTAACCCTTCTGTTTGACTTTTAATTTATGTTACCATTTTTTTAAATTTCTAAGAGCTCTTTTTAAATTATCTGACTGCTCTTTATTTTATAGTCCCTTGTTCTTATTTCATGTGTACAAACTGTACCAGGGTTTTAATTAAGGTAGGATTGTGCATGTGTGTGTGTGTGAGAGAGAGAGAGAGAGAAGAGAGTTTGTTTCAGGCTGCTATAAAAGGATGCCAAAGACTAAGTGGTTTATAAAAAACAGAAATTTATTCCTCATAGTTCTAGAGATTGGGAAGCCTGAGATCAAGCTGCCAAAGATCCACTGTCTGGTGAGAATCCACTTCCTGGTTCATAGATGGCTATCTTCTCACTGGATCCTCACATAGTGTAAGAGCTTTCTGAGGTCTCTTTTATAAGGGCACTAATCCCATTCCTGAGAGATCCACCCTCACAATATAATTGCCTCCGCAAATCCCACCTTGAAATATCATCCCATTGGAGATTAGGTTTCAACAAGTTTGAGAGGAACACAAATATTCAGGCTATAGCAGTGTGTATGTGTGTGTGTGTGTGTGTGTGTGTGTGTGTGTGATGTGCTCACACATGTGCACATGTGTTCTTTGGTCACTGTTACCTCTGCTTCTTCTGACTTTAACCTCCCCTTCTCTTCTTTCCCTTCCCCTCCCCCTACTCTACTTTCTTTCTCTGTTACAGAGCTTTCCTTGAAAGTTAAGTGATTTTTGGCTATCTCCTCACATTAAAAAATGATGCACTAAAATGATCACTGGAAGCTCTGTATACATGATTAATCTTGACAATTGCTGGGCTTTAATGTAGCATGATCAAATTAAAACCCAGCAATTTCATTGACAGCCCCCTATTCAGTATATAGGACTTTTTCTTAGGCTAGTCATTTTCCCCAGAAAGGACTTTCCCAACCTCTGGCCAGGGGGAATGACCCAACTGAGAACATTCTTAAGAACCAAGCAGGGAAAGAAAGTCATGAGGATCTCACAGTTCAGTACGTAGCTTTCCACATAATTCCTGCAGTTGTAGTGTGGCCCATCATAGTGTGTCCTGGGTGTGTTTAGTGTTCCTCAATTCAGGACTCGTCTCACTCAGTATCCATAGTGAGAAAACTTTACTCCAGTCTTCCTCATGGGTTAGAGAAAGGCAGTCATGTGCAATCAGAAAGGGAATCTAATAGTCTGATGCTTTCAAGACCTTCATCAGCTCTTCCTTTTTTCAGTCCAGTCCTATATACCATCAGCTCTTCAGCATTTCTAAGCATCCATAGGACACAATGGTTAGTTCTTCCTGACTCTCCCACCAGCAGACATAGGTTCAAGATTCCTGTAGTTTGATACTTCACTTACCATTCATCCACCAGCTTCCCAGAATTTATAAATTTTGTTTATGTTTTAGTCTATTGCAGTTTTCTCTTTTGTTCTTTTTTTTCTTCTTGTGTTTTTTTTTTTTCTTCTAAATCTTTTTTATTCCTTTGGCATCATTTTAGTAGGATTTCAGGGAGGTCCAGACATAAATTGACATGTTTACTCTAACACGTTCCATGTGATTGTATTCCCAATCTTAAGAAATGCATACCTACACCAGCTATTTAAACATTCCAAAGGAAGCTCTGGAGCTGGGATGGCCCCGCAGAGTTGCCCTGAATTAGGAGGAGAGGACTGGGCTTTTATTCATGAGTATTGCCCAGTCAGTGGATGCCAGATACCCTGGGGAGGGGACATATTCTTGAGCAAGACAGCTGAGGGCAATTCTAGGACAGGGCTTGGAGCTGAAGCCTGCTAACTTAGATAATGGGGACCTGGGCAGTACAGAGGTGTCTGCTACATGTGCCTTTTAGCAAACTTACATTTGACTATTTGTACCAATAAATAAAGTTGAAAAAAAAAAGAAAGGATCAAGTGATTTATTTAGCAAAGAGAACTGATAACTTCTTTTGAGACAGGCAGGACTATAAACACTTTAATTGTAGAGACTGTGTATAATTCATCTCTTTGTCTGTAGCATATAGGCTTCCACTTGGTTCATAGTTAATTTACACTTAATATTTACCTATAATTAATTGACATTAGAAAATAGGTTTTAAGAATTAGCTTCTATTCAAAACCTATCCCTGGGGTGCCTGGGTGGCTCAGTCAGTTAAGCGTCTGCCTTCGGCTCAGGTCATGGTCCCAGGGTCTTCGGATTGAACCCCACATCAGGCTCCCTATTTTGAGGAGAGCCTGCTTCTCCCTCTCCCTCTGCCTGCTGCTCTGTCTACCTGTGCTCTTTCTGTATCTCTCTGTCAAATGAATAAATAAATAAAAATCTTAAAAAAAACCCTTATACCTAACATCAACATCATCTTTTATAAAAAATAAAACATTTTTTTCCTGAACAAACAATTCAGTATATGTGACAGTCAATGAAAAGAAGATTGTAACAAATGGAAGAGTTTGATCCATGAGACACACTGAACATTGAAATGGAAAGGTCACAAAATGTCATCATTGTCACAAGTAAGAGACAGGATAGATACCACGCTGTCTCTGATGCCCACAACTATGTCGATTTATTCCTTGACAAAAATTAAGTAAGTTTATTTAGGGAAGTAATCTAACTGGCAAGAATGTCACAGGGATAATTTCAAGTTAATAAATGGAGTATGTTTTCATCTTCAATAAAAGTTAGGAATGGAAAGAGTTGGGATTAATGATCCTAAAAACAAAAGTGATATTTAGAATGCAGGAATAGAGTCCCAAGCCATTATTACATAGAGAAATGGCACTGCAGCAAAGGTAACTCTGCTTTCAACCATCTGCCCTTTATTGGCCATTTTACTACCTCTGGATGATAAAGAACCACAGATCCCCCTGGGCTTGTCCAGCTCATCTACATAGGCAAGTTGACCCAGACTCAATGGTCTCATGTTAAACTAGCAAATAGCTAGAAGAAAATGAATCCCTTTCAACATATACAGTTCAGAGTCATATTTTTTGCATGGTGATGGCTTAGAGAGAGTGCTGCTTCTCAATTTTGTTATTATATTATATAATGCTTAATGTTATGCTGCATCAGTCAATTCACATTATATCAGGTTACAGAGCAGGTCAGCACAAATGGTCATGTTCAAAGAAGTCTCTGTCTTCCTGCCAAGTCGTTTGGCACTGTTCAAGTTGTCATCAATTTGAATTACTTGTAGATCATTTCACGAGATAGTAAGATAATTATTGGCTGTTCTCGCCAGCAAAGCACTCACTGAACCTCTGTATTCATCTATAAATTGTGGAACAGGCACTTTATATCTTAAAACAATATAATTCATGTCATGTTAATGTATGCACCATTTCAGTTTATATTCTATTATCCCACTCTTGAATTATATAATATATTTGAGTAATTTATCCATTGATATTAGAATGCATGCAGCTTTGTCGTATTTAAGATACTTTCTTTTAGTGTCTTGCTGAATTTTTCCACAAACAGTTATTAGAGGATATATGGCAACTTACTTAAGTTGCATTCAAGAAACAATTGAAAATTGGGTTTCAAAGTTTACCTCTTTAGAAGAAGTATGTGCCCAACAACTGATACTATAGAAATACTCTCCTTTTTTTTTTTTTAAGATTTTATTTATTTATTTGACAGAGAGAGATAACAAGTAGGCAGAGAGGCAGGCAGAGAGAGAGGGAGAAGCAGGCTCCCCACTGAGCAGAGAGCCTGATGCAGGGCTCGATCCCAGGACCCTGGGATCATGACCTGAGCCAAAGGCAGAGGCTTAACCCACTGAACCACCCAGGCACCCAGAAATCTCTCCTTTTATAGTGAATTACATTCCAAGAGTTTGTTCAAAGGTTGGTTGACTAAAATAATACACTTATGAATCCCACAATCTGGGTATGGTTCAATAATGTATTAATAATATATTATTTACAATGTTGATGCTATGAAGAAAGCCATTCTATCCTAGAGGAAGCTCTAAGACCTCATCTCCTGGCATGATGTTCCAGCAGGGAAAACATTCAATCTCTATACCTTTTTAATTGACCTCTCCAGGTACCAGCAGTAGGAGAGTGAGTAGAGAATCTCAATTATCCCCAGAAAATCAAGGTAACAAGAAACAGAATGGAGACTAACTCTTGATAAAGGTGACTCATATCCCTAAATCAGTAACTTTTACATGAAAAATGGAAATAGTTATTTCCTCTCTCAACATTAACAGTTATTCCAGTTTCCTGCTCTACTCCTTTGAACTTTATCTTTCTGTCTATTCTCTTCTCATTACTTATTCTAGTTTATCAAAGAAAAGTAGTTAAAAGTACAGATGAAAGTCAGACTGGGCTCAAAATAGGACTCCACATTGGAAGACAATTCTCCATGGGTCTCTCACATTTCTGTACCATCTCTCCAACTAAGGCACTAACAGCCTTTATTTGGGAATATTTTCAAAACTTTGTGTGTAGTGAACAACCTTGAAAAACAGGAATAGTCCATGTGTTTCTGAGTAGAGAGCATATTTATTTGCTGTCTACGACAATATTTGTTGTCTCCATCCAGGGCAAATGTTGGACAAGTTTGCATGCAACCCACTAAAACCACCTGGGACTGTGTCGACATTACATTCCAGGGATTTGAGGGGCAAAGGTAACCAACAGGAACATGAACCCAGGCCGCCTGCTCTGTCCTTTGTCTTTGACCCAGGAGTCTCATGTCTTTGCAGCATCCATGAAAATGAGAAGCTAACGTGTTATCTTATAAGAAGGCTAAAGGGGCACCTGGGTGGCTCATTGGGTTAAGCCTCTGTCTTCAGCTCAGTTCATGATCCCCCAGGGTCCTGGGATCGAGCCCTGCATGGAGCTCTCAGCTCGGCCGGGAGCCTGCTTCCCTCTCCATCTCTGCCTGCCTCTCTGCCTACTTGTGATCTCTGTCTGTCAAATAAATAAAATCTTAAAAAAAAAAAAAAAGTAGGGTAAATTTCAGACCTGACACTCTGCCACTTAAAAAGCATGTAACCTTGGAAATAAACCTTTAGTTTTCACATGGAAAGGATGAGGTTAATGGTAGTTTTTATCTCACAGGATTCTTAGATTCTTAAATAAAAAAACGTACAAGAAATACAGGGCACCCGGGTGGCTCCGTTGGTAAGCGTCTACCTTTGGCTCAGGTCATGATCCTGGGGTCCCAGAATCAAGCCCTGTATTGGGCTCCCTGCTACTGGGGAGCCTGCTTCTTCCTCTCCCTTTGCCTCCTCCACCCCCACTTATGTGCTCTCTCTCTACTTTCTTTCTCTCTCTCTCTCAAAAAAAATATAATCTTTAAAAAAAAAAAGAAAGAAAATGTACAAGAAACATTTAGCATAGTTCCTGGAACTTATAAATGCTGAAAGGCAAGTTAACTGTTGTTGATTTGTGTGTGTGTGTGTGTTTTAAAACATTTTTGGCTTAAAAGTATTTTTGTTCCTCTTATATATGCAATACATCTTTTTGGACGTACGTATTTATCTTTTCCTTTGTCTTAACAATGTGAGTCTTTGTATGGAAGTGGAAGGTAAAAGTATTCAATAAAAGACAATAGAACCCAAGAAGCGTATACCTACGTGCCACCCAGAGATCTGCAGAGGCAAGAAACAGAGCTTACTGTTTTTGCTCTCATAGCTCACACAGCCTTGGGTTTAGCTCCGGATATGAATACAGAGAAGTGTTGTCGAATAGAAAAAAATCTCAAAAGAACGAAATCAGAGTCCCTTTCTATGGGCCCTCAGGCACTGACAGTCTCTCCTTACTCCCCCAGGTGGTGTAATGTTCAGCTAGTTGAAAATTACTGTGCTAGTCAAAAGGATTTATCTTTTTTTCTTCTAAGACAGTGGTTGAATCTTGAGTGGACATTCCTGGAGAACTTTAAACAATATATGCGGGTACCTATGCCCACCCCAAAAGTTCTGATTTAATTGGATTAAGTGACAGGATATTAAAAACCTCAGGTGATTTTAATCTATAGCTAATGTTCTAAGCAAAAGTTGCATCTAGAAGCTAGACTTCTCCTGAATATTCCAAGGAGGTACGGCAAGGGGTGTAATAAAATCATTAATGATCGAAGGGATGAACCCAGCTTTTCTCATACTTCAAAATTTTTAATATCTAAACTCAAGTGAAAGACTCTCCAAATCATCGGTCCTAATCAACTGGCTTTGCTTTCAGTGTGGTCAAATGGTGCTGCAATTCTTTCCCAATACAAAAACTAAATCGTGGCACACTGTAAAATAAACATTGTGTATTTCTGTGCTGATGATTCAAACAATTTCCGTAGCCAAGTGTGCTATAGACGTTAGTCAGATGAACTGTATAGACAAGTCTGTAGTTGATCCTCACGATCTGGGAAGGCTGTGTTTGTTCTGAATGAACGCATCTTTGTTTTTTACATCAGCATGTCTCACTCATATGTTTGTAAAATGTAATACTATCCAGGGTAGGAAACTCAAAACAAGATTGTTACTGAATTATCTGCAAAATAAACAGTTTCATCTAAAACACTCAGTTTCAGACCACCCGTAGACAAGACTTTTACAGGGACCCTTCAAGTAAAACATGGTTGTTTAAACTATAAAAATGTGGTTTAAAAGCAAATGCTGTTTGAAATTGAGGAACCCATGAAAACAATGCAGAAGAAAGCATTATTTAAAGACTTGATTGAACAGCCTCACAATTCTCCTCCCCAAAATCAAATGTATTGATCAAGACAAGTGAATCAATATTTCATTTTATTCCTTACTGATAACATTAAAAGGGATAGGGAATTAACTTTTGAACAGTTTAGGTATAGTGGGAAACTTTATTGATATCGTTTCACTCTCATGCACCCGATAGCCCTAGTAGGTGTTGTTCTTACTGAGGCTCACAGAGGTTAAATTGCCCGGAGTAGTGCAGTGAAGGTAGGAGTGGATTTCATCAGTCTCACGTAAAAATTTTGCTCTTTCCCATTACATTACTTGGCATAAACAGTGAACTCAGCCACAAAGGTGTTATGTACTGGGTGGTAGCCCCTCCCCATTCACATGCTGAAGCCCTGAGTTCCAAGTGACAGTATTTGGAGATAGGGCCTTTAAGGAGGTAATTCAAGTTAAATTTGGTAATAGGGGTGGAGCCCCAATCTTAAACGGCTGATGTCCTTTTAGGAAGGAGAGACATCAGAGACATCTTTCTCTTATCCTCTGTGAGTGGACAGAGAAGAGGCTATATGAAGACACAGCAAGAAGGTAGCCATCTACAAACCAGGAAGAGGCCCCTCACCAGAGACCAATCATATTGGCACCTTCATCTTACACTTCCAGCCTCCAGAATTTTAAAAGAGTAAATTCCTATAATGTAAGCCACCTGGTACAGGATATTTTGTTATGGTTATAAAAGCAGACTAATACAGAAGGAAATGGTTCTCTAATTCATTTATAATTCCACTCTGCACATCTAGACTCATGAACTGCTGAACAGTGAAGAAATCCCTAGACCAGGTGTGGGAAAATCTCATACCTTCTCCTAAGTGGTTGAGCCAGTGAAACTGGACATGCCAAAGATCCTCTGAGCCCCAGCTTACTTACTTGTAAAGTGGAGATTCTACTATCTGCACAGATCCCTTCCAAATTATTGTGAAGATGGAAGTAAGAATGCTTTATAAATTATAAGGAACTAAACAAGCATAAAGGAATACCATCAGTAAAATTCTAAGTACATGTGCTATATACCCAGAAAATACTGACTTCCTTCAACCAGACGAAGAAAATATTTATAGTATCAGGGCATTGAGTAGAGTTACACTGAGAATACATTTCAAATGTATTTCATTTGAATCCTATCAATGCATTTCAAATGGCCTGTTCTGACCTATAAAATTTAAATTTCTCTGTCAAGTGCTTACTCTCTAGATAGAACCCAGGAAATGGCTTAAGATTCCCCAATTAAGTGGCTGTAGGTGTGCAGACTTAAAATCCCTCATTATACGTCACTAGCTTTAACATTCCCTTATTAGTTTTCTTTTCAAGGGATTTCTCTTCTACCTGCAGCATATTTTAGGGGTTTTTTTTGTAAGTACCTAGGAATCAAAAGATCTGCATCCTTATCCCAGAAAAACTACATTCTAACTATGGATACTGGCATGTTTAACCTCTGTGAACATAGTTTCTTTATCTGGAAAATAAACATGTTGGGCTATGTCTCGGGTTGCCAGATAAAATATAAGCCACCCAGTTAAATTTGAATTTCAGATTAACAAAAGAATATTTTTAAGATTTATTTATTTGAGACAGAGAGAGGGTGTGGCAGGGAGGGGCACAGAGAGGGAAGGAGAGTCTTAAGCAGACTCCCTACTGAGCACTGAGCCCAACATGGGGCTCAATCTCACAACTGATCATAACCCGAGCCAAAATCAAGTTAGATGCTCAACCCACTGAGCCACCTGGGTGCACCAATTTAAAAAACAAACATAGTAGAAGTATATTCTGTTTTTTATTTACTACATTTGACAACCCTGACTGAGTAACTTCTCAGGTCCTATATTTCCAGCATGATATTACTTCAGAAGATAGAAAATAATTATAACAATAGCTGCTTTATTTCAAATTTACTCTGTACCAGGCACTATTCTCAGTGTTCTGACATATATAGTCTAAATCAACCTTCAACAATGCTCTATATGGTAGTATGAAGGTCAGAGCCCAGTCCACAAGGCTACCCTCACTGCCAACACTAATTCAAAGTTCAAAGGTCCTCAAGACAGCCCTTAGTTTCAATAACTCACTAGAAGGACTGAAAGTTATCACAGTCACAGTTACAGTTTACTACAAGCTAAAGATGAAAATTAAAATCATCCAGGGGAAGAAGCACATAGAGCAGAGTTCAGGAAGGTTATGGCACCCATTGCACTTCTAGTTGTCCACTCCCTGCGGAGCCATGGCCAGTATTAACTCCACCTGGCAATGATGTATGACAGTGTGCACAGAGCTTTGTCAACCAGGAAAGCTTACTTAAGTTCTGGTGTCTTTATTGGGGCTACATCAACTGCCACATAGCTGACATTAGTCTCCAGTCTCTTTATAGAGCAAGCTAATACTGTAGGACCCAAAGTCACTACCATAAATCACATTTTAGACTTTCTGACATGGCTCAAGACCCCCAGGTAAATGAAGACACTCTTATTGATAGGACATTCCAAGGACCTAGAGATAACCTCCATCAGTCAAAGGAAAAGGCCAGACCTCTCTTTGGGCAAGGTTAAATTCTAGTCTAGAATTAGGAATTCTTATATATTTGGCAACATCCTTACTAAAACCAATAGTTATCACTTACAAGTATCTTGCTACCAAATGAGTAGGGAAAAACTGAGGACCACAGAAATTATGGGGAGGCTAGAGTCACATAGCAGATCAGTGGCTATGCCATTTTCTCTACAGACTGGAGGGGTGGGGATGGGGGAGAGGAAAGGAGGGAGACAGAGAGAGAGAGAGAGACTGCTCCAGATAACAGAAGATCAACCAAAAGATAACATAACAATGGGAAGCACTCAGCTGGCATCCAGTCAAACACCAAGTAACTAAAAGTTTAATAGCTTAGGGAATATTTTCTGAAACCAACTGGGGACTTTTTTTGCTATTGTTTACATTTTACATTTTTCTTTAGACAACACATCTATCAAATGGTCTCCAAAAGGAGCATTTTGTTTTTGGAGTGGATTTTTGTATTATTACTTTGTTCTTATTGGGCGATATGGTAAAAGAGTGGAAGGAGTAGATTTGAAGGGTTGGGAGTTGGAACAATACAAAGGTTTTTGTTTTTGTTTTCCCTCCCTTCTAGCTTTGAAATAGTCTAACAACAACACACCACTACCTCTGTAGTCATTCAACCGCCAGTACACCAAGAACACCAATTAATTAGGTTCAGATGTGACCAATCAGTACAGATGCTGGCTGTAGGTCACGGGTTTGGAAAAATAAGATATGAAACACTGGCTGAATGTCACTGTTTTGTAACTTCTGAGTCCTCATATTCATTGAGCATTATTATGGACTGAATGTTTGTGTTTCTCCTCCCCTGAATCTACACGTTGAAATCCTAACCCCCCAATGTGATGGTGTTTAGAGGTAGAGTCTTTGAGAGGTAATTAGGTCATGACAGTGGAGCTTTCATTAATGGGATTTGTGTCCTCATAAAAAGAGACACCAGAGAACTCCCTTGCTATTTTTGCCATGTGAGGACACATCAAGAATATGGACAACTATAAACCAGAAAACGGGCTCTTACCAAACATGAAGTTTTCCTGTACCTTGACCTTGGGCTTCTTAGCCTCCAGAAACATGAGAAATAAGTATATGTTGTTTAAGCCACCCAGTCGATGGCATTTTTCTTATAGGAACGCAAACAGACTAATCAAGTACTTAGTTTGAACGGGCCACTATTTTACAAACACACTATAGAACTTAGTCCTCCCAATATCCCATTTTATGGAAGAGAAAACTGACATCTCAAGAGGTTAAATAACTGCCTAATATTTCACATCTAGTAACCGGCAAAGTATGAATTTGCACCTAGTTTCTACAACTTCTGAATCCATAATACTAAGCACAAAAAATTACCTCATTGTGTGGTGAAATAGTAAGATATATTGGCTATTGATAGGACATTACTGATTGGATGGTTTGGCTTGGTTTATTTTGGTTTGCTTGGACTTAGTTTGGTTTTCAGCCAACAGTCAAAAAAAAAAAATTCGGAATCAATATTTTAGCTTAAACCACTTTGTCTGCCTCAAAGCAAAGATGTTTCAGCACATTTAACTTGTCAACAAGAATTCCATAGATAACATTTCACATAATTAAAAAGTTAAAATATTTAAACAAATTATAATTAGCACGTATAAAGTACTTCTCATCTTCAAAGAGTTTACCAGCATTCAGCCTATTAATTTTCTCAGACCTTTATAATTATTCTCACAGGGGACTGATGAGTAAACTCCAGAATGAAGAAGATGGGCATGGAAGAGCTGTTCCTTGTGGGAGCAACCATCCTCAAATCACAATAGATCTTTGTGCACCTGGCTCTCTGCAAAGGTTGTACAGCGTGGAAATGCCACATTGGTCTTCCTTCCTGCACCAAGTCCAGCTGGACTCAGACTCATGAGGAGGGAGACAGCTGGTTAATGCTGCACTTCCCTACAGATGATGGGGACATTCAGTGCTCAGCTCCATAATCATTCCAACATGTGGATGAATAGGGAGGATAAACTCCATTGAAATAAAAAGTATTACTGCAAGGCAGGACTTAACTTTGAAACTCAATATGGAAACAGTTTAAAGAATTGCTACATTAAAAACAACTCAAGTATGAAGAAGTTAGTTATTTGGTAGAAGACCAAATCCACATTCTTTTGGTTATACCTAACATACACCCATGCCTGGTATTACTTGCCTATGCTACTTCAGCATATTATGGAAAAAAAAAGAAGTGCTAAGAGTCAGCAAAAGATCAAAGAAAATAACATGGAGATGAGAGCATGTTATTAATTACCCTGTGGTAACAATCCTGTAAACATGTTGATAAAAATCTAAGCCAAGTGTTGAATGAATCTGAAAGACATTATTTTCCTAGTGTTGGCTTAGATAACAGTTTACCTGCAATCCAAGGATAATAAGATCAGAATATTTATGCATCATCCTCTGTGTGGGTCAGATATCTGGGTCTCTAAATTGGGCAGTGGGGAATAAAATAAATAGCAACTGAAAGTAAAAGATTACAAAAATAAAAAAGACATATTCAAGAGTCATTAGCAATAGCTCATCTAACATCCATGTTTGGATCTATGGGTATTAATAAACCGAAGTTGTAGTGGATATCCAAAATCCAAAGTTGATAAATCATAGACATGTCAGTTCTCACAGACACATTCAGCTCACACATAAAATCACCTGATGAGATTGTTCATCATAATCTGGGCTCCAAAACCTAAGAACTGCCATCAAAGAGTGACTAGTCTGAGTTGCTTGGTCATATCAAGGTTCATTCCAGAGAACATCCGTTAGCTATGGTATTTCTATGGCTTCTGAAGGAATCTAGAATATTCCTTTTCAACACAAATGAAGTCAGACTAACATGTTATGAAGCAAGTGCACCACATATGGCTATTTTAATCAAATGGGCCACTTATAATTTATTTCTGTTATTCCCTATCAGCATTCACTCTAGTAATCAGTACAAAATTGGCTCAGATAATGATGATTATGTTGAGGTTTCATCAGATAAATAGCAATGGTTAAAATTCTATGCCAACTTGCTACTAATGTTTGTATATGAGAAATAAGTAGACTTATTAGAGATTCAGGGTTGAGGATAAGTGAACCTCTTCATTTGAGGGGCAGAGATCATATGATCCAAATTCACCAGAGATTGCCCTAGCTGCTACAGCAACCCCAAACCAATCAAAAAGAAAGTTTAGCTGGTTTTAGTCCCCTCTGGACTCCAAGATTGAAGCCAATGAAGAGAGGTAAACATCACCATAGAATGAAGATCCCCCAGAGTCTGATTATTTTGGAAATGGCCAATTGGTTTTGAAAAGGAAACTAAACTGACCATTTGTATATTACCTATCAGGATGTTTTGGAGAGACATTTACTGTAAAATATGTCAACCTGTATTTTTGAAGGGTGTGTGTGTGTGTGTGTGTTGTTTTGCTTTGTTTTAAAATACTACTTTTACTACATATGTGGCATGAATCCTACTTAATTAGGAAAGGCTTTACAGGCTGCAGTAGTGGCTGACATTAAAGCCATCATTTAGTCAAATAGCACCAACCTCCTGGGAGAGAGAACGTGGCATTGGAGGAAGCCAGAGCCTTACTAGTGGGCAATAGCAGCTGCCTCACTGAGAACAGAGGCAGGAGAGTGGCTGAATACAGATGTTTCAGGGGATCAAAACAAAATTACCTCATGACAACAACGTGGAAGTTCCTTAAGTTGTAAGAGTTAAATATGCAAAAGCCAGTGATTCAACTTTAATTTTTAAATGGCATAAACTATGTTTTTCAAAAGCAAAACAATATTATGTCCTAAAATTTAAACTTTAATTTACACTAAAATTCTCTCCTAAAGGTTTGCAGGGTATATTACTTTTAGAAATTATTTCTTTTGCTAGAATATTTTTGTTTCTTTTTACTCAGTTCACCCTTTCTCATTCCCAGCCCAATGTTCAGGTAATTACTATTAGCAGCCCAGAGTTCATTCTTTCACACCTTTCCTTATAGATTCTGTTTGTACATTTCAAATGGTAATTTATTGGAATATAGAGAAAAATGATTGGAAAAATAATAAACATTAAAAAGGATTTAGTTTTTCCTGACATTAAAAAAATCAACTTTTTCTATCTTAAAAGCTATCATAAATATAAATTAGAAAACTTCCACAATGGCGCATTCTAAAACAAGGATGCTAATATTCCAGAAATTTCTTTCTTGAATTATTTCTCTTCACAGATTAAGGTTGTTTTATATGGTTGATATATCTATATCTGTCTATCTTCTCTCTATCTAGTTTTATTACATAGTTTTAAAGCCTTATTAAATTTACCTACAGCTTTCAATAAAATTAAGAATTACTTTTAAAGACACTTGTAAAAATCTGCTTAATATTCTACTGAATGTATGCATCATGATATGGCAGGATAAGAATCCACTTAGCACCAGTATCCATGTGCTTCTCCTCAATCCCACGTGTCTTTGCACTTAGATCCACTATATTCTAGTCAATGGAATGTAGATGAGAGTGATGTTGGTTACCACTAAGCCTGTCCCTAAACTTTTCCACGTATTTCCCTGTGTGCTCTCTTCCTTATTCCCTCACTGGATACAAAGACCAAGTTGAAGACTCAGGAATCATAGAAGATGAAAATAATCTGCATTGTTGAATCACTACACAAAAGGCCATTTACCCAGTACCTGATGGGACCATGCCATGAGCAAGAACTAGAACTTCATTATATTATCTCATGCTGGTGGTGGTTTGTTACATTATCAAGCCTACCCTGACAAATGCATAGCTTACCTTAAAACTTTATCTTCTAGAAATATTGGCTATATGCTGTCATGGAGGTGTGCTGCTCATATCTCCTCCAAGAGGAACCGCCCCAGCTACTATCCCTTTGGCTCTGCCATGGTGTTCACACCAAGGCCAGGGTTCTCCAGAGCTCTTCCCAGCCAGTGACAGACCATAGAGTGGGAACGAGAGCCAGGGTATTCCTACTCAAAGCAGGAATCCTACAGCCCTTCTCCAAGGAGCCCCATCTTTATAGCCAGGATTTTCTAAGAACTACACTCCAGTCTGAGGCTCAGCTATTCAATCCTTTGTTCCTCCTCTCCCGTCACAGGTGTCAGAACTATAGTTCAGTCTGAGGGCTCTCCACCTCCCATTCCTCTTTCTCTATTTTTCACAGGAGTTTCGGCCAATACATTTCTTACATGTATAGTCTCATCTTCACATCCTTGCCCAGTAAGATCCAAACCAATGTATGTTATTTCAAAAATTTTCACTACTATATGTAAAATTGTGATGAAAAGATTTATATATGTTTTCTTGAATTTCAGATAAAATTCTTAAAAGAGATTCTTCAGTAGGTAATAGGAACATTTTTAAAAATTCTTGGCAAGTATTGCCAAATAGTATCCCAAATTGTTATCATTTACTACAAATAACAAAAATGCTTGCATTATCACATTCTCAATAGAATTAAATATTGTAGTTTTAAAAAAAATAATAAAGACTTTTTTGATAATTAGAAGGGCAAAAAACATCATTCATAGTTGTTTTATTATGCATTTTTAAAGCCAGGGAACTTGAACATAATTCTAGATATTTATATATTAATTGTATTTCTTCTTTTATGAGAACTGTTTGTATCTTTTGCTCATTTTTACCTCTTATAGACTTAATCATTCTTAATAATTGTAACA
The DNA here is from genome assembly GCA_003697995.1 of Taxidea taxus jeffersonii. NCBI lineage: Eukaryota > Metazoa > Chordata > Mammalia > Carnivora > Mustelidae > Taxidea > Taxidea taxus. The sequence goes on from ML105780.1 coordinate 153,223, forward strand.
TTTATTTTTATTCTCTGAAATTCCTAGTCCTTCCTTAATTTCCTTTAGAAAAAACTTAAAACTAATTTTAACCAAAGATATAGTAACAAAGTATAAAATATTTCTTTTAAGTACATCAAGGTTAAATGTGGCTAATGATAAACTATCAGCTGTTTTTAAGTAACACCCTTTCTATCAGCTCTTCTCTTACCAGAATGGCAACATCTATTTTTTGGCAAATTTTAAATGTTAACAATGAAGTATCTGTATAATTACCTATCATGGAAAAAATAGACACCTCTGCTAAAGATACTTAAGAAAATATATTCTTTTCTTAAACAAGTTTTATTTTCCTTTTCCAAATATACCACTGTTGATTGTTCTTACCCATCTTCCATGTTTCCAAGGAACAAACTCAGTTGTGATTACTCTTTAACTATATCTTTGGTTGAAGAGATTATAAGGAAAAAGATCAAAAAAGATCACAAGGAAAAAGGCTCAAGATTTTATACAAAATCTTTGTTAGACCACTGAAGTAACACATGCCCTCATGCATACACATATACATACACCCTTAAGTCCTTATGCTGATATATATAATTATAGAAAATAATGTTACAAACACCTTTGTATCCACCAGCAAGTTTAAGAAACAGATATGTAGATCATGTCAAAGCTTCCTATAATTTCTGCAACTTTCCTGTCCATTCCCCCAGAGAGCCACTATTATGAGTTGAATGTTTATCATTATTGTGCTTATTTTTACTCTTTCACTATACATGGATCACACATCAATAAAAATATATTTAGACTATTTGAATTTTATGTAAGTTGTAGCATGTCCTACATATCCTTCTGAAATGTAATTCTTTGCCTCAAATTTATATTTTGAGATTTATTTGTCCTGGCAGGTGTGGCTCTGGTTTAACTCTAGGTAGAAAATTCCTACTCCAGGTGGGGTCTGTAGATCAGCAGGACTGTGTCACCTGGGAGTCTGTTAGAAGTTCAGAATCTTAGGACCCACCTCAGATCTACAGAATCAGAATCTATATTTTAACAAGATCTCTGCATGGTTTAGATGCACTCTAAAGTTTGAGAAATACTAGTATTCAATACTATCCTATTAAGACTTTACAGTTTATCCATTCTCTGCTAATGGATATTTAGGCTGTTCCTAAATTTTTAATACGCCGATTTGACATTTTTCTTGTTCTGTGTTTTTAGGAAAACTTTCCCATTCATGAAACTATAAATGTTTCATGAATGGTCTCCATTTAGGCATATTAATGACTTACTGAAGGTGTAATTTTTTTTATCCCAGAATGAAATGGATTAGTAACATGTAAAAATCCTGTGACTATTGTCCAACATCAACACAATGTTCAATATCATTAATTTTTATGGTTTCATCACCCTCACATCCATTATATTGGAACCTAAGCCTGCAAAGATAAAAATGAAACATCTGCTAAGTCTACAGTGTCAATGGTGGGGGTGCTCCCTGACAAATCCTACAAAGGTCTGTGGCTCCACTACCCTCTATGATGCACTAAGCATCATCAGGGATGAATTTACTAAGCCTAGTGGCCATCCCTCACACCCACCGACAGACATATACACATACATCAAGGTCCTGTCACTTCCAGGATGCTGTGTCAGGAAGGCTGATGCCTTCCTTCACTGGGTCACCTGCAACCCTTCTGCTTTCCTTCTTAGTGTTTGAAGCATCAAACTCTTGGGCAGAGCAATTCCCCACTGAGAGTACAAAGTACCACTCGAGCTATCTCTTGTTCTCTGGGTCAACTCTGGTGTGCCTGAAACTCTGATTTTCATGAAAGTCTGTTAATTCTCTTTGGAGACAAGGAGAGCTCAAACCTGGGGAAGAATCCTAACTTAAGTCCTCTTGTTTCTTTAGAGAGAAAATATAAGAAAAATAATGCGAGGTGCTAATTGCTAATTCATTTCTCCTAACTTACTCTATTTTAAGCTTAACATTTGCTATAGTTGAAGGATCTGATTCAGGGTCAACCAACCAAACTCTCTTCAGGACTGAGTGCCCTTAGCCTTGAGTCACTACATTTTGTTTTAAACTCATCTTCTCCATATCAATACCTTCCCTTTTATAAATTAGGAATTTGGCTAAAAAATAGTTTAAATGGATTAACCAATATCTCTAGCCTGCTCTGGAAAAGATGGAGCCAGAGTTCCTCTGGAGAATATCCTTTCAGCCATGGTCTCACTGGTTTGATGCAGCATAAAGCCCAAAAGGACTCCTCCTTCCTGGGACTATATGGGAGTTCACTCAGAAAGCTGCCTTAGCAATGAGGCTGTATTCACACAGCCAGTGCCTATTACCAATGAATTATAAAGCAAATTAAAAAAAAAAAAAA
>ML105780.1:155991-199784 GCA_003697995.1 Taxidea taxus jeffersonii
AAAAAAAAAAAAAAGAACATTGGATGCCTAGGCAAAGTAAGAACAGATGAGAGAAATTGTTAAGATTGATGTTGTGTGAAAGCAAAATCCAGTAAGTCAACAATAATTAAATACTTGTTAAAGTGGACAAGCTAGTCATTGGCAGAGCTGACAAAATCCTGAGTCCGGCTGCCCAGGCAACTCAATTCCCTAAACGTGCTCACTGACTACTTACGTGCCAAGGACTGCATACTTTACCTCACTCACCCAATAAAATCATCCTGTAGGGTAAGGTGGCAATCATCATATTACATATAAGGAAGATAAACCTTGCATTTCAAAAGGATTATATACTTGATAAGTAAATTAATTTTTTTGCTTGAGGGGGGATTTCTAGTTGCAGGTCCAGGTCTCTTTCCTGTGTACCTCACTAAATAATCAATAAAAATACTAGGCAGTTATCAGCCCAACATAGTCAAATTAACAGTAACCATCCAGATCACCTCACCTTTTGGTCCTTTTCTGCTCCGTTAGACTCAGTCTACCAAAAAGAAGCAGGAGACATGCTCTGGAAAATCTGTTCCTATCTGGACACAAATTCTGAAGTATTTCTTATGGTCAGACAGGCACCACTTTTCTCATCAGGTATTCACAGGACCCTTTCATCTTGGGCACAGCTGGGACAACAGAGAACTCAAGATTCCAGACTTGCACTCTGTTCTATTGTGTTATGAAAAAGAATTTTTCTGTCTCTTTCTTCTCAATCTCTTCCTCTTCATTCTTTTACAGAAATACCAAAATAAGGTTATTAATATTCTCTACACAAAATTGCTAATCATTTTTACTGGGATCTTTGTCCCTGCTTCCATTCACCATAGTACTTGGGCACAAGTCAAATGAGGGCTCAGATAGATCTAAGGGACTAGTTGTCATTCAAACTCATTTCACCAATATTCTCATTCATATGATGAGCAGGTGATATTCATTAGTCAGGCTTATTGAACCCAGATTCTTCTTTTATCAAGGATCCCCATATAAAGGGGCTTCTGGACATCCAACCCCACCAGTGTTTTCCAGGAATGTCTCAGTCCCATCTGAAGCCAGCCCCAAGCCCCAGCCTCACGAGGATAATAAAGAGACACACTATTTATTGGTTTCCTGCCTCGATTAAGCCCTGGGTGAAGTGTTGTATTTATATTAGTTATTCTTTTCATAAACTTTGAGGTAAGTACTACTTATCTTCAATTTTTTTATAAGGAAACTGAGACGTGGAAACTTTAAATTGCCTGAGACTTTGTGGATCATAAGTAAATCACTATTATTTTACCTCAAGTCCTTCTGTCTCTGAAACCTTTATGAGTTTGTGTTTCCCCAAAATTCTTTTGTTGAAGTTCTAATCCCCAATGTGACTGAATCTGGAGATCTTCCTCTTTTGGAATTAATTCAGGTTAAATGAGTTCATAAGGGTGGGACCTTAACCCATTGGGACTATTGGCATTATGAGAAAAGGAAGAGATTTCTCTCTTTCCCCTCCCTCTTTGCATCCCCTCCTCTCCCTCCATCACATGAGGACTCAGCAAGAGAAGGAGACCCTAGGCAAGCCAAGAAGAAAGGTCTCACCAGGAACCAAATCAACCCAGACCTTGGTCTTTGACTTTCCAGCTTTCAGAAATGTGAAAAATAAATGTCTGTTGTTAAGCTACAGGTCTATGACATTTTGTCAGAGAGCAGCCTGAGATGACTAAGACACTCATTCTCTTACCACTGCGTCTATGCCTATATCATGTGTGCATGTATGTGTCTCTCAAGTAGCTTCCAGACTATTCTATTCCTCCCCCCCGCAACATTACTGATTTACCCTTATGTGCGCTGTGCGGTATGTGGGAAATATAATGATGAGAAAAAACAGCCATGACCCCCACCGTCATGGAGCACACAGTCTAGCAGAAGAAGTAAATAGGAATCAAATCATCAGACACATATATAGCCATATGATTACTAATATCGGGCTCCCTGGCCCCCAAGTGCATCAGGTATATCTATATGAGTCTAAAGGCAATTTGTAAGTTCAAGAGTTATTTTTCCTGGAGACTTCCTATTCCCTAGGTTACTTAATAGATACATAATAGTTTCATTAAAGAGGGACCTGTTTCACCCAACCATACCACTCGTATTCATCCAAGTCTCGGGGTAAATCTGGACCCCATGATGTAGCAATTAGGCTCAAAATGAAAATTACTCTCTGGGAGAGGTAGTACATGACTGTACAGGCACGCTGAGGTATAAAATCCAAAAGCAGACATTCTTGAGAGAAATTTTGCCAACAGAATACGTGCAACTATTTCCTACGGTATCATTTTGCCTCAGGCTTGTCCTGAAGGAGAACGGTGACTTCAGAAACTCGATACGAGTTTAAAGTCTTACTACGGCAATTGTATTGCCATTTTATGAGTCTTGTGTACATTTCAGATAGTTTCAACTGTCTTGGGAAAAAATATTAAAAATGAAGCTTGGAACATTTCTTTTGAAGGAAAACATTCATGCTATTAGACTGTTTGGGGAAAGGTTACTTATGGCAGAATGATTAGGAGAATTTAAGATAATTCCGGCTCAGTGTTCCAGTTTAGAACTTGAGGTTGGAGTTTGAAAGGGCAGGGTTGGCAGAAACTTTATGACATCTTAAATAAATTATAAGAGAGCACTTTCACCATATTGAAAAGAGCATTATTTTTCAGAACCAGAGAGAGTCTTTCTCAAGAGCACATCATGCCTGTAACTACTATAGGGTGAGGGGGTAACCTCATTTCCAGGACACCTGCGGAAATGACAAAGACACCTATGGAGGGAAGTGGCTGCTGGTTTAGGTCCCCAGAATCTTTTAAAAAAAGAAATAGAAAATTTGATTGGATAGGTCATGGAGCCATGAGGCCAGCATCACTTGTAATAAAGGGCCCACGGATTGGTCAGGGTGATCCTTGTCTTCCATGGGCTATAATTCTGTTTCCATTAGAAGGCTGGAGAGGAAGTTGGAAAGAATGTGAAGCTTTCTTTTTCTGACTTTTGATAGCAAAACACCTGGAGACTTGATGGAGAAAAATTTTGTGGCCTCCCTGTCCTTGGAGTGGAAATGATGTCATGCCAGAGACAGTGCTTACTCTTACAGTGAGTCACCTTATGCTGGACAGTTCTTGAGGAAAAAGATGCATGTTTAATAGCATGTCAGTCGATAGGCTTCAGTAGGGAATAAGGATGCTGCCAGTGGACAGAGAACTCATTAAAATAGCTTAACCTATACATCAATCACACATCTCTCCTGCTCAAACTCCTTCAATGGCCTCCTGATGCCCATGGAATAAAACCTAAGCTCCTCAGCATAGCATATTTCTGTCTAAGTAGCCTTTTTTTTTTTTTTTAAGACTTTATTTATTTGACAGAGAGACACAGCGAGAGAGGAACACAAGCAGGGGGAGTGGGAGAGGGAGAAGCAGGCTTCCCACCGGGCAAGCAGTCCAATGCCCGGCTTGATCTCAGCACCCTGGAATCATGACTTGAGCCAAAGGCAGATGATTAATGACTGAGCCACCCAGGAGCTCCATCTAAGTAGACTTTTATCTGCCTCTGCTTCTTCCTATACCTGATGATCAAGGATGCCCCCATACTCTCCACCATATTGTCCTGTCTCTGGTTTTTTGTTCTCACATTTCCTCCCTCCCACCCTGCTCTCAACTTCTGGGTGCCTATTTATCTTTCAGGTCCTGACTCCGGTGTAATGCAGTCTTTCCTGTCTGACAGTATTCTTGCTCTACCAGGCAGAGCAATTTTACAGCCAGCCCCCCCACCTCCATTACAGCTCCTCTCAGGTCTTTCTGTGGTCATCGTTTGCCTCATCACAAGACTGTAAGGCCCCTAACAACATGACCCATGCTGTAGTCTTCTTTCTAACTTACTAGTTTGGTGACTGTGGGCAAACTACTTATCCCCTTTTATCTCAGTTTACTTGCAGTAAGGTGAATATTTATGCCCTATTTCTTTGTACTTTGAAAAATGAAGATAATTGTCCAGCTTGGTGATGCTGAGTGTAAAGAGGCTGTACATAAAAATCACAACAGAGAAGATTTAACGGAGAAGTTAGAACTCAAAACTAAAGTGAATCAGGAAAACTAAGCCTCTGAGGTCACTGGAAATATTGGGAAGGATCATGGGGTTGAGGTTCAAGGAAATCTGCTTAAATTTTGAGGAGACTGAAATTTCAGGAGACTGAACGATTTAAGGTTATCCATCCAAAAAATTATCTATATACACCTGTATATACTATGCTATACTATTGGTTATGTCCTGATGGTTTCCATCTTCAAGCTTTGCCCCAGAAGTTAGCTCTAAGTTCTCTCATGCCCTCTTTCAGATTATGTTCCACAGAAAAAAGACACCGGTAAGGATTTCATAAAACTCCTCTGGGTACTGGGTAAATGTACATGACTCAAACTAATTCATTCAGATAGCAATCTCTTCAAAGTGTATCCCAAGACTGCAGCTTAGAAATCCCCCAGACTGGAAACCTTGAATCCCAGCCTCACCAGCTCATGTAACACCTCAAAATTTAAATCTAGCATGATCTTTGTATAAGTGGATATCCTATTCTGAGATGGTTGGCTGATGTTTCCAAATCCACGAGGATGTCCATTTTAGCACTCATGGTGTCCTAAGAAGGATTATTGTCACTTTCATCTTACAATGTCTGAAATATCCTTAGGTTAGTCACCCAGTCAAAATGCTAACCCTTGATATTTCTGAATGAGAAGGATACCGCTAATTCAGTTGTTCCTCCAGTATCATAAAAATTACATCATAACTGAGGAAGAGCTCATTGTCACCTTCGTATTGGCCCTCCATGACCTAAAGTATAATGGCAAAACCTTCTTAATCTCCACAAAAATGCAAACCATTTTTGGATGGAATCTAGAAAAAAAAGTAGTTCTCCCCCTAATTTTTTTTTAATCTGTAATGATTCTTGACTATTTTCTTCGTCACCTTGGAAATTTGGTGCTTTGTCCAGGTTTAAAGATCATTATCCTTTCCCAATCATGAGGAATTGCTTCTTGCTAATGTTTCCAAGTAAACAATATCTGAAAGTATTATGTACATGTGGTTAAATTTTCTAAAATAATATTTTGCTATAAATAGAAAAGATGGGTGGATAGTTCACATTGAATGCTTATGATGGCATGAATCTTGAAGCATGAGGGCAGGTGAGGTCAAAGTCTATCACCTGGAAAAAGTGGCAGAGAGGTGGGAGGCTTCACAGAGGAGAATTTACTTTCACGACTCTAACACAGTCTTGGATTAGTATCTTTAGCTTGCTGGGTTCAAACTGCATTTTGCTAGCACACTGAAAGCACCCTTCTATCTGTGGGGGCCAGGGTTGGGAGGGGCATCCCATCCCATATGAGCTAAGCACATGCTATCATTAAATAAGATTGAATATTGTTTCTTTCTTACATATAATAATTCCAGACATGAGAACTAGGATTGTTGTAGTGGTTGCACTATCATCATGGGCCCAAACTCTATCTCTACTCCACTATTTTTCCAATTGACTTCTACCATCAAGGTTGCCTCATTATGCAAGATAACTGCTGGTGCTCCAATAATTATGTCCATACTACAAAACAGAAATAAGAAAGAGGAAGAGAGAGAAGAAAAAAACAAAAAAAAAAGAGGTATGGTAGTTATTGGTCTGCTCTTTAAGGAACATTTTGGAAGATCCACTCAATAATCATTATTTACATGTCCTGAATAACTGAATAACTGAAAAGGCAGCCTGAATATTCAATGTTTTATTAATTCCACCTGGAATAAAATTGGTGTCCTATTAGTAGGGTAGAAGTGGAGAATGGAGATTATTTGATAAGTAACATCTCTACTGCAGATGTATGAATCAGAATATTAAGTTATTGATTTATACCAAAAAATATTACTACATTATATTAAGGAGTAGTCAGAATTGGGATGGAAATTCAGATCAAGCCATTCAGTAGGACCTGGCTGCAGGTATGCAGAAAGAAGTTGCCAAGAACTGATCCCAATCAAAACAGGTGGCCACAACAGAACAAGAGAGAACAGAAGTGAGAGCCAATAAATAAAAGAGAACAAATGAGGAAAGGAATGTCATGTAACAGCATAGCAAGGAAGCAGAAACAAGAAAAGAAATCCAGATCAAAACTCAAAGAATGTGTAAAAGAAATACATTTGCAGCACTAAAAATAATTCTGCTATAATAAGGTTTCTCAAACTCAGTGTTATTGACATTTCAGACTGATTCTTTGTTGTCAGGAGCTGTCTTGTATTTCAGCATCCTAGTCTCTACCCACTAGATACCAGTCATGATGATCCCAAATGTTTCCAGATAATTGTGTAATGTCTTCTAACCTGAGAGAACCACAGCACCCTGTTGAGTACCATAGTGCTGGAAGCTTTGCTTCCTGTTCCGGCAGGTTTTGTAGTTCCAGCTCTGGAAATCAACTTAGTGCTTATATATGCTTAAAGGCATCAACTTACTGCTTATATGTCATGTATCTCATCTCAGGAGATGTGACTCTCAAAAGCACAGGGAGATGGAAGTGACGTAAGAGAGGTGTCATTACGGAAGGGGTCAAAAAGTGGTGTGGAGGCAGGATCTGGAATTCCAGGAAACTGTTAGAAGAAAGAATAAAGTGGATGTACAGCTTTATGAGATGAGTATAACTTTAAAACATGCTGGTTAAGTTTTTTCAAAATTAAGGAAGATTGATAAGGTTTAAAAAAATTTATAATACAAACACACACATCATAGCCCTACAGATTTCACAAGAATGCAGACTACTGAAGTACAGGTATCAACCATATTAGAAGGAATGCCTACGCAGGGGTGGGGACTAAGATGGACAATAACAGAAAATAAAATTAAATTAAGGATGAAGCCTTCTATAGTACAAGTCAGTATGCCAGGAACCAAAGAGAATAATTAAATTAACCCTTGGCATTTGCTGTCCAATAAGAAAAAAAAGGAAGAAAAACATGATACCATATATCTGAAATTCAGCTTTTCTTTCCTTTTTTTTAAAAAAGATTTTATTTATTTATTTGAGAGAGAGAGAGAGAGTGAGAGAGAGAATATGAGAGCTGAGAATTTCAGAGGAAGAAGCGGACTCCCCATAGACCTGGGAACCTGATGGGGGACTTGATCCCGAGACTCTGGGAACATGACCTGAGCCAAAGGCAGTTGCTCAACCAAATGAGCCACCCAGGCACCCCTGAAATTCAGATTTTCACTAGATGGTTAGTATCTTTAGCTTGTTGGGTTCAAACTGCATTTTGCCAGCACACTGAAAGCAATCTATCTGTGGGGGGCAGGGGATGGGAGGGGAATCCCATCCCACATGAGCTAAGCACATGCTATCATTAAAAAAGATTGAGTATTGTTTCTTTCTTACATATATGACAATATTGTAATGGCAAAGGCCCTCCTGGCACTAAGCAAGCTCATCATTTGTAGATAAGTTATGCAGTATCTTGCTGATACCTTCCGCTCCTAGGCTTTCAGTTATGTGAATAACCAAGACTCATGACAGAATGTGAACTAAACTTCTACAATATTAACTGAGCTCCATTTTGATCATTTCAATAATTAAGCCATTTTGTCACTATTCTTTATGCGGGATCTGCATTCTTCCTCCCTGAACTGGACACAGAGCAGTGGCATATCACTCTTTGCCTTAATAAGTAATTGTTACCACGAAACTTGTTCTCAAATAATAGGGAATGTCTATGGCTCAAACTGTTGACCAACATTAGCCCCTCCAAGGTGAGTAGGTGGTCATAGAGATGATGTTTCAGCCACAGATGACTCAGGTAATGAAACCTCTCTTCCATTTCCCTATCCTAGAGTGATGCTGTCCTAGCTCTTTCTGGAGCTATTCATTACAAATGGCCAAAGTGATTGAGTCAGGATGCATTGTTCAATGGCTTTATCATAAACTCAATATGCAAGATAAGCAAATGAGGAAGATCTCCAAGAATGTCAGTGCTAACCTAGAGGTACAATTAATTATACAAGAGTGACAAAAACACCCACAGCTGGCTTTTATGGACCTATGGCAATTTAAACCTCTGAATGGTGGCTGGCTGTGGCAGACATCAACATGCACCATTCAGATTCTTTCAAGAAAGGACTCACTGCTCATTTGCAAAGGCTATAACTAGTGGATACCCCCCAGCTTATATTTCCTTTAGGATTTCCTTTAAGCATTATCCTCTAAGTCTCACACTAGCCCAGAAAGTGTTCAGTAAGCAATAGAACAAGGCAGTGGTATAAGGGCCAAGTCATTCCTGCCCAGTGTGAGACTCCTCCAACAGACACCCTAAGCTGGAAAGTCCTCCCCATTGCATTAGCAGAGTTTTCTCAGCCCTCATAGTTATCGGATCCCTCCCACCTGCCCAACCATATTTCCTCTCTTATTATCTCTACAAGTGTTATCCATCCCCCCCAATCTTTAAAAACTTCTAGCCCCATCTCAGATCTGCTTCCTGAAGAATCCTACATATGACACTAGTGGTGCTGTGGAAAATTATCATGAACGCATTTTCATATTCCTAGAGAACTTGGTTCAACTCAAGGGAAGATCAAGCCTACAAAAGCCTTAAAATCGTATTAAATGTGTGTGTGCATATGTGAATTTTTCTAAAGGGGTCTTAGCTTTTAAAAAGATTCTTAAAGGCATCTGTCACATAAAATGATGATTGTCAACCTTCTCAATGACCACTCTTCCCTTCATTTCTAGTCGAGAACAGAAATGTCAAAATAAAGACTCTATTATTCAACTTCCCTACAGCACGGCAAAAATAGGTGGCCATGTCACTAAATAATGAGAGAGGATATTTATCCTCCTTTCACCAATATGATGGCTGAAGCTTCACCAGACATCCTAGAATGTGAGGTGGAAGTCAAATGTTGAAGATGACAAGACAATATATTAGAAACCTTCAGCCTTGGCAATCATGAGGATGATATTCTAGTTACAGATTGACCAGGTTTTCAGGAAGTAGAAATAAACTACTACTTTGTTTAAATCATAGTTTTTTGGGATTTTCTGTCACTTCCAGCTAAATCTAATCCCAACCAACCTGAGGTCCATGACCCCTCAAAAGTTAAAAACTATACTACAGTTCTTCAAATCATCTACTTTGTAAACTTCCTGAGGTCAAATCTATCTCTTATTCATACTGTACAACACTGTACCTGCCATCTAGTTGAGATTCAATATATATTTTGATCTTGAAAAATGTAAGGTAAATGTCTAAGCCCCACATATTGTTGGGAGCAGCACGTTTCAGCTCAAGACTTTCCATTAAATTTGTTTCTCAATTCAGTGAAAGCCTCTGAAGCTATAAATCCCAGGAGGTGGGCTTTTGTCATCAAACTGTTGAGTATGTCCCAAGACATCTATTTTAACCCCAGAATCTGATCTGGTTCCAATATTATTTCAGGGTTGATTTAAACTGTATACAATTATCCAGCTTTTTAAAATGGAATTTCCTTTTTATAATGGAAAAGATGGTCCCTTTATTGAATCTCTGTGAAACAACTAAGCAGATGACAAGCAGTCTGTCCCAAGATAGGGCTTTGGCTGGGAAATTACCACACATTAGTGAAGGACCCCTTTCTCTACACTGGTCAAATCATAGCAGCCTAGGAACTCAGAAGAGCTAAAATAAGAATATTGAGAGTTGATATTTTATGATAATCACAGCCAAGAACACCTCAAAGTTTTTCTTTCTTTTTTAATTTTTGGTATTCACCCATAAGTTCAATCTATTTCCCACTCTCCCGCTAAATACTGGTTCTAGGTTACATTTGAGGTATAAAATCTCCCCAGTTTTCTACTAGTAAATCCCATATATCATTAACATGAAACAAGCTCAGTTTGAACCAAGAGTCTCTGGCTAGTTTTGTGTCTTACAGGGAAAAATCTGAAATTTGAGTAAAGTAATCATTTCCCTCAAAGGCTTTGGAAATGAGTACTTTTCCTTTTATGGCAAGTTGTTCCAGTCACTCCTCTGTTCTCTGGCAAGTCTAAACGACAACCTAACCACTTTTGTACTTTGTTCAAATCTTGGATAAGGGAAGTTATTCAAGGACACAGTTCTAACGCTTGAAGTTCCATCACTTTCGCCAGAATGAATTACAACCTCTGCAAGAGGCAGAAAGAAAGTTACAACCCCTGGTGTTTAAACTTCCTTCCATGCCACCCCGGCCACTGCAGAAGCCTCCTGAGGCTGACCAGCTGTGTCAGCAAAGCCACACGAGTCCCCATGAGCTGACACTGCCCAACGGCTGTGTCAGGTCTCCCGTCCCAGAGCATTGGCTGTTGTGTCATGTTTGGCCGTGGTGATTCCTGTGCTGACACACACTCAAAAATGTGTCTGCTGTGCCAGTGGCAGCCTCTTGGAGCCTCACACAGTGCTTGTGACCAGGCTGCAGAAATTGCCAAAGGAAGCCTCGCACTTCAGTAATAATTTGAAAAGTGAGAGAAAATCACCCAGAACTCCGAATGTGGTCCACACCCTTGGAGACAGTGTGGAGAGAGCCAGGCTGACGGGGTTTGAATGTCAGGTCTGTCATTATTCACTTCTTGGCTGCCCTAAGTAACTTGCCCCTCCATGCCTTACTCTCCTTATTTGTAAATTGAGGATAATATGACCTAGTTCTTAGGCTTATTATGAAGGCCGAAGGAAGTAAAATTTGGCAAGCGCTTAGAACAATGCCTGGCACATGGTAAGAATTACATGTTAGTTAAATACATTTTGTGTTTAAGTTTCTTCCACTAGGGGATGCATCCAAGTCCTGATTTCTCTCACTACAGAACTGGGCCTTTTGAGTCAAGTATGGCTTCTCATGAGATTTTCATTTTGCTGATATTCTCCAGGATAAAAATTCATCGTACATAAGGGAAAGCCAGTTTAGCTCATTTCAGTTGATTCTTACAGCACCATCAGTGATGAGGCCCTGGGCCCTGTGAAGCAGGGCACAGCAGCCACCACAATGGCCGCCTTCAGGGATGTCATAATCTAAGAGAAGGACTAAGAAATTGTGTCATCTTAGGCAAGTCACTTAACCTTCTTCTCTGAGCCAGGCTGCACATGTCCCGGATTATAACTAATCTCTGAGATATCTTCCAGGTTCTCAAAATCAAATAATTTAAAATAAAAGGCCAATAGCAAAGAACTAAAGGAGAAATGCCAAAGTGCTGTGTGGGCCCAAGGGAGGAAGGATTAGCTGCTAGTATTTCTCTAGGTTCAGTTGAAATATTATGCACGCAGTCTCACCTTGAGTTGTCCTTTCTCTACTAATCCAAATCATTGAAGGCATGCAGATGAGGGTCAGAGAGAGTGTTCTTTAGGATAAATTGGTACAATTTAAATTATGAGCTATTTTCAAACTGTAATGACTGAGCTTTAAAATGTGGAGTTCATCAAACAGAAGTGCCTTCTTGGCAGGCTAGAGGAAGGTTTTGCCCCTCTCGTGAGTCATACAGGTCTCTATCTGAAGGAATCTAAGTTGCTCTGTCTCTGGCTCTTATCAACTTCAGCAAGAGCTCTGGTGCACTGGAAACTCCCCACCTGGGGTGTACCTATGAGGGGTCTTACACATGGTCACCCACCAACCCATACCACTGTCAAAACTGCTTCCTTAGGCACTGCTGTTAATCTGCTGAGTGTGTCTCCTTAGAACTTGAGCACTTTCTCTGGATTCGGCAATCTCTCCCTTAGCTGGGATTGGTGCCTTCAAGTCACAGTGCTCACCATGATGCCAATGACAGCTCCACCAACCACCCGAGCTGCCTTGTGTCACTTCCACATGGAGAGTTCTCCTCCCTGGAGCTCCCTCAGACTGCACAGTCCTGCACACTTGCACTCCTAGGTCTGCGAGGGGTCCAACTGCATAGTCCTTATTGCACAATGGGAGGAAATTGGTTCTCCCATTCATGTTAAAAACTAGTGGGATGGTCCCGCAAAACAGTGTGTCTTAGGTCCAAAAATGTTATAGGTTTTGGTAAAACAGTTCTGTTGGGTGTTACACAATGCTCTTTGTCCCAGTGGCTCCAATGTGCTATCAGTGGCTAGGTGATAATCACCACCCTGTACCAGCTGGGCTGCTCCCTTCCAAGACAAAAGGCCTGTTTTTCAGACCTTGCTGACTTTGGCAGGCTTCTTGCCTTTGGCTGAGATCTCCCTGGGGAAGTTCTTCCCTCTGCACAGACTCCTGTCAGGACATTCACCAGTTCCCCCACATGCCTAGAGGTTTCTTAAACTTGGCAGTGAACACGGTTTAAGTCCTTTCCCAGGCATACCCTCAATTCTCAAGAAAATAGGCTTCAAACAATACTGCTCAAGATTTGAAGGGAAAACAAAACAAAAACAAAAACAATATAAACTAAATCTTTAGGTAATCCTCTAGAGAGGTGGCTAGCCAAAATTAGGAGGAAAGAAAAATGTAAAGGAACTTGCTAGTTATTTCTCCAAAATCCTTCCTTCTCTTCTTCCAAGTTATGAAAGCTTTGCTGGGCATGAGATTGCTTGGCCAAGACAATTTTGGCCAGCGTCCCCTGCACCCTGAAGTCACTATGTGGCTGGGTTCTCACCCAAAGGACATGAGTGAAAATTATTGTGTAACACCTGTGCCATTTTCTTAAAATGAAATCTATACTGCCCTCCAATACTTTCCACTGAGAGTAACCAAGTTTCAGTCACGCTGAAGGGGACAACACCCAAGGGAAAATGAAGTAAAGTTATGTGGAAGAGGGATGGAAGGAAGGAAGGAGAAAAGGAAGAAAGGAAAGAAGGAAGGAAGGGAAGGACAGAAGAAGAGAAGGAGGGGAGGAGGAAGGGAGGAAGGAAAGAGAGTTACTTTCTTAAGTACCAGAGTTTGTGGGCCAAGAAGAACATCTACCACAATTTCTTTTTTTTTTTTTTAAGATTTTATTTATTTGTCAGTCAGATATCACAAGTAGGCAGAAAGGCAGGCAGAGAGAGAAGGGGGGAAGCAGGCTCCTGGATGAGCTGAGAGTTCGATGCAGGGCTCGATCCCAGGACCCTGAGGGATCATGACCTGAGCCGAAGGCAGAGGCCCAACCCACTGAGCACCCAGGTGCCCCTACCACAATTTCTTATAAAGAGACGATGTTAACCATACTGTATTATATTTGAAAGCTGCCAAGAGAATGGATCTTAAATGCTCTCACCATATACATACACACATGGTGCACACACAGGCACACATGAGTAATTAACTTATTGTAGTAATCATTTCAAAATACACATGTGGGGGCGCCTGGGTGGCTCAGTGGATTAAAGCCTCTGCCTTCAGCTCGGGTCATGATTCCAGGGTCCTGGGATCGAGCCCCACATCAGGCTCTCTGCTCAGCAGAGAGACTGCTTCCTCTCTCTCTCTCTCTCTCTCTCTCTCTCTCTGCCTGCCTCTCTGCCTACTTGTGATCTCTGTCTGTCAAATAAATAAATAAAATCTTTAAAAAAATATGTCAAAATACACATGTGTATGAAAGCATCACACTGTACACTCTAAACTTACCCATTATGTCAATTATGTCTCAATAAAACTAGGGGCAGAAAGAGACAATGTGGAGTCACTAGTAGGAAGATCAACATGAGCCTAAGAATGTCTCCTGAGAGATGAAAACCTTTCCCTGGAAATCAAACATGTCTGCTATTGGTTCTCAAATTCCGTGTGTGAATCACCTGGCGATACAGGATTTGTTGATACAGATTCAGAGCTCCATCCCCGGGGATTCTGATTTTAGTCAATCTCTGGTGGAGGTCCTAGGACCACATCTTTAAAACTCTGCTCCCAGCAGTCACAGCTGTGCCATCAAACACCCAAATTTGTTTGCATTGCCTAGAAAAACCCACAGCAGAGTGGGATCAAAGAACTGAAGAGGTCTTGAGGACAGTAGAAATCTATAAAAAGCCTCAGGAAATAATAGACTCATTTATTACCTTCCAGCCGACTTTACTTGTAGGATGCTTCTCTGAGAAAATAGCATTTCCTGAATTTCCTCATAAAAATATTTTCAACAGGGTATGAATTACTATTTCGATCCTTCTACTATTTGCTTGTTTATAAGTTCTCCTCATGATAAATACTACAAAGAAATTTCACTGCATTATCTCTCCAAATTATTTTACTTTCCTATTTATGGAAGCCTAAATCAATGAAATTCCCTCCATCTCTTTCTGCCTCGATTTCTGTATCATTCATAGAAAATAAAACTGCTTGGTGCTAAAAGCCTTTCGATCTTAGTACCTATTAGAATCAGAGACTTGGTAAATCATCAATTTCCTACCGGATCACTTATTTTGATATGTGTTGTATATATAACTTGTTAATAAGAGAGGCTGCCAATTCAGTACTTGCCCAACTTCTAAAATTAAAGGCAAAGTAGACCTAAATCATTGCCCGCCTAAGGCAGAGTGGTGCATGTTCTCAACCAGAGGTCCTTCAAGTGTGGAAATGCAGCATCACCTGGGAATTTGTTAGAAATGCAGTCAAGCCCCAGCCCAGAACTATGGGAGGAGGTGGGGGCAGAAGGGTGGGAGAGGACTTTTAGGTACTCCTACTGCTTACTATTGTTACTGGAGTTTGAGAACCACCACACTACACTTCTCTCTCCTGTATTTTCCAAACAGTAAGTACAGCCCATCACTGTCCCTTACTGTTTCTGCTGTCACTCCCCCTTTTTCCCTATCCCAGTTCAATCCCTTACCAAAAGTCATCCACGCTGTGGAAGAAGCCTCTATCTGGTCTCCCTGTATTTAATCTTGCTCCTTCTCTATCCACCCTCCACAGAGATCCAGAGTCATCCTTCTAAATGTTAATTTGCCCATGAATTTTCCTAACTAAAGTCCTTCAAATGTCTGCAGGATAAAGTCCAAATGCTCTGTCAAAAAGAGCCCTTTATTATCTGGCCCTCCTTCAAGGCTATATGCCTTGATAAGCAACACCCCTTCACCCATTCTAATGTCTCTTGCCTTTATATATGCTGTTCGCTCTGCCTGGAATGAAATACTTAAGCCAGAAACTTTGATACATAAAGTTGTTCGAGTCTATTCACTAAAGCAGAGTTTCTTCTCCTTAATCTTCCCCACTCCAACCACTACTATCATCTCATGCACACCCTGTAGCAAAACCAAAATCCTGTTTATTTGTGTAAGTCAGTCAAGTCTCGTTTCCTCTGGGCGGCTTCCCGTGATCACTCCTGGCAGATTCAGCTGCTCTGTCCTTTGTGCTCTAAGGCACTCTGAAAGATCTCTTCTGAGGCCTCTTATGGACTATTTGTAATTTATAAATATGATGTTCTTTCTACTGAGGACAGGGACTGTGTTTTGTTCCATTCTGGAGTCTCAATAACCCCAGAACCTAGCACATTACACATGGACCAAAGAAACCAAATGATGTTGTTAACTGGTAAAACCAATGAATGAATGAAGGAGTAAATGAATAGCAAATAAGGAGAGGAGAGGAAATATCCTGGGATCTGAAGTCATGTACAACCTGGACTTCTATCTCCTGCTACCTCACTGTCCAGGTTGCAAACCCATGGCCAGCAGTCATATGCTATCCCAGGACTTGTCTTATTTCATCAGCACAGCATTCACATTTTTTCAAATGCTTTTAGATAGGGCATGTGCCCTCTTTTCAGCATCTAGTCCCTTCCGTCCATTTTTATCTTGTTTCTACCAGACCCGCACATTCACGTTACCATATTGGCTCATGAAGTCATGTGAGTCAGCCACCAGCTTTATGCACTTTTCCGGACCTTTGATCCTTTGCTCCTGTTTCTGGGCCATAGCTCTCACACTGCAGCCCAGCAGCTGCCCAGGTCCTCCCTTCCACCACCGGCTAACATGCTTATACGCAAGTACACATTCTAGAACTCTCAGCATCTCTCTTTGGCACACATGGTGAGCCTGTCTGAGTTTGAGACCTCCTGTTTTTCTAGGTTGATGCCTTCTCCTGGTCCCAGCTCAGGGTTCTCATATTCCCTGATGCATGTGGGGTGAACCTTAGGGCACACATACCAACTCTGACACATTCAAATCATGTACCCTTAGAACTCTCTATCACTAAGCTTCAGTTTCCTTGTCTGTGAGTGAAAAATCATACCCTCATTATAGATTTGTTGGAAGAATTAAGTGAGAAATTATAAGTTAAAATATGTTGTTTAGTTATGCAGACTAGCAGAGCCTTATTTAATTCTATCTTCCTCAAGCTGGTTAAGGCAATGCAGTTCCAATAATATAACTAAAAAGCATCTACTATGTGTTGCTCTGTTCAAAGACATATTTCAGTGAATTCTTCCAAAACAACAACCATAACTGTGAGCTGGTACTATTATTCCCATTTTACATAAAGGGAAATTGAAGCTCAGTGAAGTTAAAATATTTGCCCATCAAAATAAATGTATGTCAGTAAGGAATGCTACAAACAATGAAAGTATTTTTCTTTTTTAAATCATCTTGCAAGGAATTAGAAGCTAATAACCCCAGGGTTGGGTCAATGAATTCAACCAGGTAGGGACACTAGGTCGGGTCACAGGCATCTTCTTGTTCCACCTTCTCAGTCAGAAGATAGCTACGACCATTTTATCCTTTTACAGATCCAATTCAGGAAGAAGTAGGGGCAGTGGAAAACAGAAAATGACTTTCTCCTCATGTTGTTCTCTCTCGTTTTAAGAAAATATTTTCTAGAAATGCCCTGGGACCTTTCCCTTACAGCTGAATGGACATAAGTGGGTCACACAGCCCAGCTCGAAGGGAGGCTGGGGAAGCTAAAATCTTACTTTCTCAGCCTTTCTGTGGAATGTTGGGGAAAGCTAAGGAACCTGAGCATGGGTTTGGATGGGCTGAGGCAGTGTCTGCCGCCAGGAGACTGGGAGAACCAGGAATCTAGTCCAAGCCTGTTTGACTTCAAAGGTTGCATCCTTTTCACTACTCTATAGTACATCTTTTGTTATATAAATGTAAATTATTTTACAGAAATTTAATGTAGTAGTAAAAAATCCAAACTAAGGTTTTTTGTTTTTCCATTCTGAACTCTTTCAAAGAAAGCCGATTTATTTCTCTAGTGACCTATGATAAAAGTGGCATATTATAAATAAACCATTGTACCTTTATGGAAGAGGACTCTCTTCCATAACTCTCTTGAAATCTGTTTTCCCTTTGATATCAAAAATATACGTGATGTTATGAAGCAAGAGTCATCAAATTGGCATTGACTTCAGATATATTTAAATGAAGAAGGATAGATTACGTGTTTTTCAAAGATCCATTTTTTTATTTTTTATCATAAATTCATGTAACCTAGGTAACAAGCTTCCACTCTATCTTTCAACCAAATATGTCTTCAACATTTTCAAATTTCAAGCCAGAATCTTTCTCTAAAGGATTTTTATGTGTGTGTTTGAGGACCAGAGTTGCATTTCAAATTATTTCAGCAGTCTACTAATATTCATCAAGATGTGAGTATAGAGAAGACTAGACTAGTTCAATCTAATTCCTCAAAGAGACATATTTACTTAACTCACTTGCATTGTTGAAATGCAATTCAGATCCAAGTTTTATTTCAGAGTTAAAATTGCCATTCAGTTTTGCAAGAAATAACTGTGTTTGCTTTATTAAAAGCAGAAAGAAGTAAATGTCTGTTTATTTAAACCTTAGCAAGAGGTTAGTTAATTTAGGGCAAAGGGAACATTTGTCATACTCATTGTCAGTGATGGAGCAGTTTTTCTGGTTTAATATTTCACATTTTGATTCATGAAATCACCTGCTCTGTGTTATTGGTATGAAAGGAAGGGGTGGGTTATAAATATTGTGTTCAGATTTGTCATCTAAAAGCAAGACATTTATAAAAGAACATTAAAATAATATTATATGCAGGGGGGCTAAAAATTCCCCCATTAAAAGAAAAAAAAACACCTCAAGTATCTGATGAAAAGAAGGTTTATACTGAAGATGGTTACAAAATACTAGATAAATGCTAACTATGGTTATTGATCTCAGTACTCCTGATGAACAGTACTAAGTTTAATGCTGTATTCCTCAGAAATGCCTGCAGCAATCTGCAACAGAAAACTAGGAGTGGTTGGGAGGAAGAGGGTGCTAGAAAGAAGAGAAAAAAAGTGCACTGTTTTGCACAACAAGAAGTGGAGAAAAGGCAAGATAGTACCTACATGATCTCCTCAGGGGCCCAGGTCCACAAATCTTAATGTCCAGGCCTTTATCCTCATGATCAGAAAGTAGCAGCTTCACTGCCAGGTAACTATTCTCATTCCAGGTGGGATGAAGAGGGAAGAGTGGAGTAAGGTCTGGCCGGCTGTCCTAGAGGCACCATTCTGAAATTTTATGACACGATTTGAAAATCATCGATTCCAGTCCCCTCATTTTTCAGCGAAAAAACTAAAACACTGTGAGATCAAAGGGGTTGTGCTAGGTGGCCCAGTTGTTATATTCAGAACAAGAACAAGTCCTTGTAGTCCTTGGGCCAATGCCATCTCTCCTGCACCTACCACTCTCTGACCCTTATGTGGGCTTCCTTTGGAATGTTAGTAATGCTGGTGCTCATCCTGAGGGGGACAGGGTAGGAAAGGGTCGAGTCACTGATGTCTAACAACCTTCCCAGGATGGATACCAGGTGAGAGGGAATTTCTTCTCTTTCATCATTCTCTATAATCCCATGTGTTTCTATTGCTACAGAGTCAGATCTCTGCTCCTTGGAACCAAAAGGCCAGAGCATAAGGAAAACTTGGTAAAGGGAACAGTGGTCATGGTTAGGATGACTGTGATGGTGAAGGTGGTAAGAAGTGTGGAGGAGAGAGAATCCAGTTTATTTTAAAATGTGGATGTTCTCGGTATCTAATTTCCTTAGCTTTGTGCCCCACATCGAAGCACAGGGACAAATGCAAAGGTCTCACCTGCCATCCTTTTACTACGTAAACAGAGAAGAGCGCTCATTATTATCACAAAAGTATACAGCTGGCCTAATAGCTCAGCCATTCCCTAGCAGGTTCAGTAGCTCTGGTTTGACTGAGATGAGGACTGGATTCCTGTTATGGAAAAAATTGGGTCATGCAGCTCGATAGGATGACGGTTGACCGAGAGTGGAGCCATGTCGTTAGTCAGAGCTCCACTTGAGGAAGCTGAGACACATCCTGCTCTGTGTGACGGCAGATGGCCTCAGCATGCCTTCATGCTTGGTCAGATGTTATTAATCTGTGACCAGAGGAGCAGGTGGCAACTCGAGTCCATGTGATTTCCTTCAGAAGTCACCCGAGCTACGGAGACGTATGAATTGTCTCAACGTGTTAGAATCTCCATAGCGCTTATTTTTAATAATTGTGCTTCTTAAGCAAATGGAAATGAGGAACGGACATTTTATCTCCATTTTCCTGGCGTCTATGAAAGACTCCATAGAATATTTAAGTGAGTAATCGCTCATTTAAATATTCACTGGACAAAAGTAATTCATAAAATAGAATATTAACTCCACATTTAAAAAAAATCATTAAACCTTAGTAGTTCATTACCATGAAATGCATTTGATTATATCTTACAGCATGAATAGGAGTTTCCCCAGTATAAAGCATTCAGCCCAACGTTTTACAGATTAAGGTGCATTAGGAATGTAAATTATTCTAAGCCAAAGACTATTTCCTTTCCAGTTCACGTCTCTGCAGCCCTAGGATGTCACCCTAGCACCTGAGAGATCAATGCCTCCGTGAGTCTTCCTGGAGGAAGGGTCCTAATAGGCCTCATCAGTCCACGTGGATATATTTCTGTAAGGCAGTTAAAAATACCAGCATCCCAAATTAAAACCTTAAATTTATTACCTACAGTTATTAAAATGCCGTGGTCAGAGGCCGTTTAGCATCCCCCAAATAGCTTTCCTTTCTTCTTATTATTTGTATTAGTGAAAGCCATTTAAAAAGGAAATCCCATTTCAATTTATCTTTGTGTTTAGATTGTTGTTCCAGCCTAGGGAAAAAAGGAAAAAAAAAAAAAACTAATCCCTTTATAAATGAAAATTGCCTTCTTGTGTTCTGAACTAATTCAATCTAAATTGTTAACTCCGCAGAAGGTGCATTCAGAAGAGAGAAATCTCATCCCAAGGGCTAGAGGGGTAACAGGTTTATCTTACTTATGCATCTGGTGCCCTAATTCACGAGGACCCTGAAACTCTGGACTTCCCACTCAGCTCACAGCCAATAGCAGCCCCCTTTTATTCAATAAATTCTGCAGTGGCAATGCAATAAGATAATAAGCTCAACCCAGTGGAGTATCCAAGATAAATACAGAGCCACAGCATAAACCTTTAGCAACTGGAAAGGAGCAGCTGTTCAATATCACGGAAAACTGCCTGGGGTTGAAGTTTGGGACGTAGGAGGAAGGGGACCTAGAAAGACAACAACTTTACTTCACCCAACTTGCGAAGGGAAAATGCAGCATTCCAAAGCAAACAGCTCTGAATCGTTAAGTATGGAGTCTGGCTTTCCTATGTGCACGATGACCAAAATCTGTTTATTTGTAGGTCTCAGACTCCCTCTGCAAAAACAAACAAATGACTGTTACTGTTTTATATTTAGAGCAAAATGCTGAATGCTCTATCTTAGAAGAATCCACCCAAGGTCTGTTCCTCCACCTTGTGTCAACAGAGAGCCCCCACGTCGATGCCCTAGGTCACTTCTTTTCCACTCCTCATGTAAAGCAGCATTCTATTTGGGATTCAGAAACCAGACCCTGACAGGAGTTTTAAACAGCATCAACGTATCTCCTGTCTACAAGGGATTCATTCCTTGCCCCACTTCCTCTTTAAGCTTAGTCCCCAGCACAAACAATTAGAAAACCCCACTGAACCAGATTGTGGCAAATGATTTCATCGTAATTTGCTTTCTAATTTCAGTTAAATTGAAGGAGGCGATATGGAAGTCAATGCTAGCATTTTCCCCAAGCCTAGGCCTTGAGTGAAGCATCCCAGGCAAGTTTGTTCCTGCCTGAATATTTGTTTCGTAGCCCTTGAGAAACTTCTCTCTAAGTAAAGCTGTTCGACAGGTTCATGTTTAAGAGCTTTGGTTAACTCCACGTTTAACCATGATTACAGCACCTACTAAAAATAATTTTAGGAAAGATCCTGCAGGGTCAGGCTCTGGCATGTCTGAACTCCGTTGTCCACCCACTCCCTCCACTATCTATGTAACAGTCAGGAGAGTCATAGATAGATAGATAGATAGATAGATAATGTCATATCTATCTATATCTACATTTCTTAAATTAAGCAATTGCCCTATATGATCATACTGTTCCTTATCTTTCCAGAAATAGAAACATAATTGGTTTCTACATTTGTCATCAGAATAAATTGTGTGGCTGAAGGGACTTGTGTTCTAATGGTCATTTTCAAGGAAAAATGCAATATAGTCATCTTAAATAATTCAAGAGTCATGTAATTATAATCATTTTTACATGGAAAACAAAACAGAAACCACTTAAGATAATTTTGGTTGAGTCATACTTCCACGTTTCACTCTGGTTAGTGGAAAACGATAATAATATACCTAGAATTTATTTTCCCCCCTATGGATGGTAACAAAACTATGCTCCAATAATATACTAGGATTTATTTTCCCCCCTATGGAGGCTAACAAAGCTATGTTCCAGTACCTTCCATGCACAGAAAAAAGAAAATTACTTCCAGTCTTTTGAGTGTTTACATTATACACATGTGCAGGGAAATTGTTGCTCCCTTAACTTCTCCATAAAGATTAAGCTTCCCTCCCGGATCCCACCCACAAAATGACAGAGAAAATTGCCAGTCCAGTAATTAGTCCAATAGAGTAATCCCGGGCCAAACCCATCACTGAGATATCAATTTAGGCCACACCGTCTCACTCCAATAAGGCTGTTCTTTATCCTTATTCCTTCCTTCCTTAAGTTGGCAGTGGGTAAGTGACAGAGACTGATAAGCTATTAAAGCAGCAGGTAAAGGGAGTGGCATACATGTATTTGTGTTCCTTGTGTAGTTCTCCTCATTGCTGAACCCTCTAACAACTCTTACTGAATAGTAAATATTAGTCCATCACTTATCTACCTCTTCATCCAACTAGGGTTCCACAAGCTTCTCAGCTGACCCTTGGTGATGGTCTAGGCATCCTGAGGTCTGGCCCAGGCAGTTGGCACTGTAGGCCTTGGTTAGAGGACCACTTCACTCTTAACAATGATCATCCTCCAGACTCAGATACCAGATTGTCTGATTCCAGATCACTGCTTCCTATCTGAGACCTTGGGTAAATTATTCAATATCCTTGTGTCTGTGTTTCTTCATCTATAAAATGGGGAGGGGCTAATAATAATAGCATCAACCTCTCAGAGTTGCTACGAGGATGAATTAATAAAGATGAAGTATTTTGAGTGGTACCTGGCACATGTAAGTGTTATACAAGTATTTACTACAAGTGCTATCATGGCTGTGCTAGGAAGGTATCCAGCCAGAGTCAGCTTACTTCTACATCATGCCAAACATGTGACAACCTCTAGATTCTATGTTATGCTAGGCCATGTAGCATTCTCAGTTGTGCCTAGCCCCAGGTTAGTAGTAGAGCAAGCTGAGATCTTCTTCTAGAATCCCAAAATGAATCAAGGAAAACTCTGCCCACATCATTTGCTTTGGCTTACCTGATCACCATGCCCAGGCCAAAGCCAGAGAAAGTAGCTAGAGCTCAGTCTCACCTCATCTGTCTTGCTTCTCACCCTCTTCTTCTCCCAACAATCCTCAAAATGCTATCAGGAACTTGTCCCTCACTTTCCCCTCCTGTCTCCCTTCCCTTGCATCATATCTTCCTCTTCCAGACTCCAGGGTTGTTGGCTATGACACAACAGTAAAAGAGTGAAGGAGAACTTACTAACAATGAGACCTAATTAAGAAGCTTTCTAAAATATCATACATTCCACACTAGTTCATAAACTAAAATATAGCCAGAACCATCTTTGAATCGTCAAGGATAAAAGGAAGAAAAGTACAACAACTATATGGGACTGGGTCTGGAATTCAGAGAAGTAGGCAGGAATCCAGGATATTTCAGCCCATGGAAGTGATTTCCTGAAGAGATCTCTCCAGGTTTCCTTCCAGTGATTTTTGGGGAGAAGGAAACACTTTAATTAGAAATAAACTACTGATTCTAGATAATTATAAATTAAGATTTTCTGGGAAAAATTGGCTGTAAGATGCATCTTTCAAAACTATCATGAACAAAGCAGGAAACACAGCACCTTAATGAGAACCAAACTGGAGTCAGGATTCTTTATAGACATTTTCTACAGGGAAGGCAAATTTCTATAGTTGATGATCAATAACGAATTTTTTAAAATGATACTCAAAAAATTAGTCTAAAGAAGGAGACTCACTCAGCTCCTGGTAGCGTCCTCCTGTGATCTCAGAAGGTAGACCACACGTACAGGTTCAAGACCTTCCTGTTCAACACTCTGCAATACCATGAAGAACCATGCTGTTCTGATACCAAAAAAAAAAATGCTTTGGGACTTCTCTAGGCTATTCCAACTAAAATATATAAATAGGGAATATTCCATAGAATATATAAATCTAGAAATCCAGACATCTCCAAGCTTCATAGCTGTAAATCACCATGAGAACCACCTGTCAATAAGCCACAGTGTCTCCTTCTAAGCAGATGTCCCTGCTCATGGTTTCAGGTATAAACTACTCTGTCTCTTCTAGTAACACTGCAGCCACAAGTGTATTCTACATTTAATTTTCTGAGGCTCTGTGTGTCCACACACAGGATGAAAATGGTAAACAGGCTCAGAGTCAGAAAGAAAACGTTGGTAACTGTAATTGTGTTGCCCATTTCTGTCTGCAAGGTCATTCATTAGCTGCAATTTTATGAAAGTGGCAGGCCTAACTCATTAAAGCCAGTGGTGTTTTTAAAATGGAAATGGTTCATAACAGTTTAACAGAAGAAAAAAGCCCTGGGGTCATGCAGAAGTTTCTTCATTAAAAGAAAATTAACCCTGAATTTGTAGCACCAAGATTTAATAAGCAATGGTAATGCTTGCCCCAAATTTATAAGATCAAAAAAGTACCATATGGCTTGATTATATGCAGTAATTAGGCTAGAATTGGGAAGTAATGGAATCACAGAACTTTTAGACCTGAAAGAGATGTAACAGATCATTTCATCCAATCTCTTCAGTTTGTTCCTCCCTACCCCTGCCCCCAGGCCTCCCTCTCCCCCACACACATTTTACAGACAAAGCAACTGAGTCCCAGAAAAAAAATTCCTTTCTCTAGGTTACATGTTTAAATATTATAACTAAAAATCTATATACTCATTTTAGCAAAGAAAAGGACAAAAGAAATTCTAGTGTAAATAACAATCTAGAACAAAGGTTTGCATTATATAAGATAAAGAGGCTAATAATCTTAACATATAAAGAAACTTCTATTAATCAATAAAATGTTTAACAGCTCAAAGGGAAACTAGAGAAAGCACATTCATAGACAATTGAGAAAAGCATCCATAAGAATTCTTGATAAATGTTCAATCTTAATAGAAAGTAAAGAAATGCAAATTGAAATAAGAAAAGTTCATGTTCACCTATCCATTGATAAAAGATTTTTAAGTAGATTAATATTCAGTATTGCTGAGGGTTACAGAGAAGAGTTCTTTTATATGCTGCTGGTACTGATAAAATTTGGTACAAACTTTCTGAACGACAGTTTAGTAATATATCAAAAGCCTTAAAAATATTTATGTCCCTTGACCTACTAATTCAATTTCTAACCATTTATCCTAAGGGCTAATTAGAGATGTACACTAATAATTATATAAAATGTAATGTTATAGGAGTGAAGAGTTGAAATCGTAGAAATGTCCAATATAGGGATTGTGTAAATATATTTTTTACATTCTTTCAATTCAGTATCACCCAGTAACGTATCATATGACAGAGTAAATTTCAAGCCACAAAAAAATTTGTAAAAAGATCAGATTATAGAAGAAAGGTACAGTGTGATTTAACACATTGTCCTGCCAATAAGAAATAAAATATAAAATATATGGAAAATAGACAACAAAATGTACAGCAGTAGCACTCTAAATATTTCTTCTTCTTTATTTTCCACAATTTTTCAAAATTTTACCAATAATAAGCATGCATTACATAAAGATAGGATCCAAGCAATTTAAATGCCAACAAAGCATCTATTAAGATAAATCTGACTTATTTTTCAATGTGGAAGTAGAATGTTGTAATCTGCAGGGACCCTCCCAGGGATATCATTCTATAGTTGGAATGTGAGCCTTCAGAAAACCACACTCTCTCTGTTAATACTGCTTCAATGAAAATAAGACAAATGATCTCTCTCTCTCTCTCTCTCTCACACACACACACACACACACACACACAAAATTATTTTCATACCGCATTTAACCTTTTGGCAGTATGTGGAGTGAGAAGGACCCTGTGTCCCTTTAAATCTTAAGCATCACTTTGTAACTTCCATCCCTGAAATAAGGTCACTGGTTTAAATGCCTTTAGCACCTGATTAATTAGTAATCAGGACAGAGTAGATAGTTTTTCTGCTTCAGAGCCAGTAATTATCATTCCTGACACAGAATTCAACTTTTGGTAGGCAGCAGGCACGCTGCTGTCACCATTATGCTCTGCACCACACTCCAAATTTATTTTAAGGTTCTGTTTGGAAAAAAAAGAAAGAATCCTTGTGAAGATTTTACACAAAGCAGCTTACTGGAGTCATTTTTTTTTTTTCTTTCTATCAGATCCCTATATTATACAGGTGACAGGACTGATTATTTGCTAAAAGCAAAGAAATTGTAGAACACTAGTATGTAACTTAGAGAGATACTAAGCATTTTTGAAACTCATATCATGATTATTAAAACAAAAAAAAAGGGAGGGGATGAAAAGATTATCAAACTATAAGAAAGATTCCTAAAGTACCATGGAAAAATTAGAAAATCTGGCTTTCCCCTTTTTAATTTTGAATGTTGTGCCTACAATCAATCACATGTATATCAAAGGCCTCTTAATTAAGGAACCTTTGGGGAAACAACTGTAATGAATGGCAAGTATCAAAAAGACAAGAAATAACCAGTGTTGGTGAGGATGTGAAGAAAAGGGAAGCCTCATATGCTGTCTGGGAAATGTAATTTGGTGCAGCTGCTGTGAAAAACAGTATGAAGTTTCCTCAAAAAATTAAAAATAGAAACAACATACAATCCAGTAATTCCACTACAGGGTATTTACCCAAAGAAAACAAAAACACTAATTTGAAGAGATACATGCACCCTTACATTCATTGCAGTAGTATTTACAATGGCTAAGATATGGGAGCAACCTAAGTGTGTATCAATAAATGAATGAATAAAGAAGATGTGATTCACACACATGTATACACACATACACACCCAATGGGATGTCACTCAGCCATTAAAAAAAGAAGAAAATCTTGCTATTCATGATAACATGAATGATGGATCTAGAGGGTATTATGCTGAGTGAAATAAGCCAGGCAGAGAAAGACAAATACCATATGAT
The DNA here is from genome assembly GCA_003697995.1 of Taxidea taxus jeffersonii. Classification (NCBI taxonomy): domain Eukaryota; kingdom Metazoa; phylum Chordata; class Mammalia; order Carnivora; family Mustelidae; genus Taxidea; species Taxidea taxus. The sequence continues at coordinate 182,650 of ML105780.1, forward strand.
TTCATTTATATGCAGAATCTTAAAAATAAAACAAAGAAACAACAAAACAAAACAGAAACAGACATATACACAGATAACAGACTGGTGGTAGCCAGAGGGGAAGGGGGTGGGTGGATAGGAGAACAGATAAAGGGGATTAAGAGGTACAAATGTTCAGTTATACATAAATGACTCACAGAGATGAAAAGTACACCATAGGAAATATGGTCAATAATATTGTAATAACTTTGTATGGTGATTGATGGTGACACACTTACCATGATGAATATTGAGGAATGTATAGAATTGTCAAATCACTGTTGTACACTTAAAACAAGTATAAAACTGTATGTCAACTGTACTTCAAGAATAACTAAATAAATAGATAAACAAATAAATATACCTGTAATAAGTCAATTGCCATCACATTCAGAGTACAGGTAACCAAATTACCAACTATAAGCCCATTTTCTCATTCTCAATGTTGGGTGCTAAAAAACACAAACAAAAAAACAAAGATAAAGAAAATCTTAAAATCCCTGTCCATGAAAGGGTGGTCATAGCTGATACAGCCAGATTGTCACAAACAAGGAAACAGATCAAGGGCATGGGTGATCCTTACTCTGGTGTTCAGAGTCGCATTCTAACTACAATGTTATGCCTCTTGTGCTCCACTGGCATTTGCTGCCTTCAAACTGGAATCTTAGGATATGGGAAGCCAGGCTTAAGACATTTTTTTTTTTAAAGTAGTTTAAGTAATTTAGGATTCTATGATTCAAAATTTCCTTTACAAGGATCTAAATTCAGGGGTGTCTGGCTGGTTCAGTGGGTAGAGGATGAGACTCTTGATCTCAGGGTTGTGAGTTCAAGCCCCATGCTGGGTGCAGAGTTTACTCAAAAATCAATAAATAAAATCTTAAAACAAATGAACAAACAAATAAGAGTCCAAATTCTTAGATCCTGGAAATGACCTTTACCCATTCCCTTTAGTTGCTGATGCTCTTGAGGGAGAGCAGGAGGTGAATGTGATGCAGAAGTCGTGGCTTGATACCCAGAAACAGTATAAGCCCCAGGTGAGAGCTGCAAGGCAGTACAGAGGCCAGACAAGGGGAGAAATGTGCTAAGGGATAGTGCAGTGACTCTGTGCTTTCCCCTTGAGTTTGGACAAAGACGTGAGCATAAGATAAACAGGTTGTCTTGGACTCTGGCCTGGTATTAATAAGGATCACTCTAGAGAATGCTGGGAAGGAGGATTCTAGTGGGAATGATCTAGTAGATCAAAGATCTACTCAGGTAGCCAGCATGGTCTACCACTGTATGTCCAGTTCTCTGACTTCCAGGAGAGTCCAGGCATCCCTCTGGGTAGAGCCATGTGACTATTTCTGGTTAATGAGTCATAAGCTTACATGAAATGTGTCATTTCCAGGCTGGAGGATTGAATGGCCAGTGGGAGATGCTCAACCTTTTTTTTTTTGGTCCTCCTGGCATGGTAGCTGGCCACATTCAAGATGGGCAGTTGAGAGTTCGTCTCTCAACCTTGGTCCCTAAGCAGTTATGATGATTCTAACTCCTGAAGATCTATAAACACATGATTGGATGAGGAATAAAACTTGATTACTTGAAGCCACAGATATTTGGAGTTGTTTGTTATCTCCGCATAACCCAATATCCTAACTGGTATATACAGTTACTTTCAAATGGATATAGTGTAGATAAAGCTTTTACTGGCCACTCAAGAAAACAAACATAAATTATAAAAGTCATAAAAAGGCCCAAAGGCCATAAAAAAATCCAAGAAGAGTTAGAAGTGAAGAATGTAAAAAGGATAGCAAAGCAGACTTGAACTGATAGATTTGGGGGGAAAAAATCTGCCTGAAGGGGAAAGGAGTGAACCAAGAACTACGAGCATAAATGCAATAAATAGCAATTTCCTTATGTTTCCTATAGTTTTTCAAGTAAAGTAAAAATAGCCCATAGAATAATTAATTTTCAGAAGTGTTTAGAAATAACCTCCTTACTTTTGTTACACCGTTCTGAAGCAAATGTGCCATTTCACCATCCTGACACTACTGTCACTATTTCTGTGAACCACCAGTTGAAAAGCTACAGGATCATGGTTTCGTTATACACACAAAATAAACACACTACTAACTAGTTAATCTTTCATCCTAAGCCAGCTTGTTTCTCAAAAAAACATCAGATTAAAATACAAAAATGTAAAGGACATAGGTTTCCACAAAACATTTAATTCTGCTTTTCCTTGTTAATAGCAAAAAATTCTCTGTTAACTTTGAGAGATCAAATATGTACTGTTTGAATCTTGTGGTTTCAGCATAAAAAGTATATTAGAATGATGATACCTTTGATAGTCCCATTTCATAAGTGGAGAAAGAGATGCCCAGAAGCATCATGAGACCAGTGAAAATGCATTTACAGATCCTAACATTCGTTGGTCATTCAATAAATATTTATTGAGCACCCACCATCTACCAGACATAGGGCTAGGTGAGCAAGACATACTTGAAAGAGTAAGGCAAGCATCAGGGAGTGATTAAAAAGACACAGTGGTAAGCCCCAGTCTTCAAGTACAGGGTGGAAACAGTGGGAGCACACAGACAGCATGTAATCCAGGACAAGGGGCCGAGGGAAGGGTTCCCGGTAGTGATTTCTAAAATGACACCAAACGAAGGAAGCCGAGAGCAAGAACTTTCCAGGAAGAGCTAAAAGGAGGGCCTTAAAAAAAGAGCTGGAGTAAGAGAGAGTGTGGACCATTGATCAGCAGCTTGGAGTCCTCAGAGGCCCCTGGAGACTGCCCAGAGATACTACCAAACAGATAAATTTGCAGGATTCAGATCTGGAAGCTCCTTTTAGACTACATAAAAGGAATTGTGCTCTTGATTAAAAACCAGAAAGCCCTTGAAGTATTTTAAGCAGAGAGCCTGCTGTGGTGGTATTTGGGCTTCAGCAAGGTCACTCTGTCTGTCAGGCCTGTCTGTGGTCTAGAAAATGGATTGCACAGGCAAGCGTGGCAGCAGAGTGGCTGATTTGGCAGCCTTTTAAATAATCCTCATGAGGTACTGTCTTCCAAACTAGGATGGTGGTGGTAAGGTAGAGAAAAGTATACAGACTGAGAGGAAAAAGAGTCAGGAGAACATCCATAGGTCAGAGGGTGGGAAGAATGGTCAAAGACATCCCCCAGGCGCTCTGGGCTCACTCGTCTGGTGTAGGATTCTAGATGCCCCATTTACTATTTATTAGGTGACCTTGAGGACATTCCCCAACCTCTTCTGCAATAGTTTTCTCACATAACAAACAGGGCTAAAAATAGTACCTATAGGTTATTTTGAGGTTAGCAGTTCCATTAAGTCCTAACACATAATAAGCCCTTGATAAATATTAGCTATTAAGTTGCAAAGGAAATGAAATAGGATTAGGATTGAAAATGTCCATTAATTTAGTGACTTTTGGGAAAATAACTCTAACATGGGAGGGGGAGAACTGAAGGCACATTGCAGTGATCTGAGGAGTAAAAGGGATAAAGGAGGGATAGGCAAATGTGGATATGCCCCAGAAGAAAGAAGGATAAGAGGCAAAATAAAAAGGAAATGTGAGGAAATATGAGGCCAAAGAGGGATTAAAAAAAAATGTTTAAAGGTGATACGTGTAAGGATTTGTGCTGATAAAAACTAGACAATAGAGAGAGTAACTTCGAAGTTTCCAGAACAAAAGGTATATGTGATGGCATAAGCTCCACAAAAAGGAGAGAGAAAGGGGGATCTGGAGCACAGCTGGGGGAATCAGCCACACAGGAAAGACAAGAGCAGCTCTTTCAGATTCCAAAAGACTCTTTCTGATACCCTTTTTCAGACAAACTGTTTGTATTTGTCCAATCAAAGAGTATTTTTATTCAACGTATCATAGGAAAGAGGACACGAAGATGTATGACACATAGGACTCAACTAAAAAGTCATATAAATGTGAGCAAAGTGAATGAACCTGGACTGTAGGTTCTTTGCAGCTCACACCCTCGTCCTCCGTATGTCAATGATAGAACCAAGTGAAGCCACTGTTCAGAGTCCTTGTGAGGTGAGGAAGAAGGGGCGAGGATGGATTAGTGAGCAATCAGGAGGGTTCAGAAGCAATATAGTAAATAATGCCAGGCCAAAAAATATGCAGATGTTCAGAAATTAAACTCAGACAGCAAGGATTTATAATATAAAGAGAACACAGTATTTGGATATAGGTAAAGGCTAGGACAAGAACTAAGGTGGATTCTTACAAAAAATATTATCTGTGTAGAATATTAACACTTCTATATTGTCTCAGAAAATGGTCTGCCAAGTTCTGTTGCATAGCCAAAGATATTCATAGGCCTAGGCTCACAATGCCTTCCAGAGTCAACATTAAATCAGGGAAGACAATAATTGAAACTTAGTACACATGGTTATTTGCAAAGCTGTTAGCAATATGGAAAGGCAAGTGCTGCTGGTATGCAATTGATTTTCTAGACCACAGTAGATATATGTCAAACTTCACACCCTTATTCATGATTGTTTCAGTCTCCTTCATAAAGCAACATATTAGAAACCTACTTGAATGAGCTTGGTTTATGTTTTTCAGAAATGTGTCTAATAGATCATGCTGTGAAATATGATGGGAACATGAAAATATCCTTTAAAATTATAGAAATGGCACAAAAATAATAACAGTGCTTAAATTTCAAAATATCAAAGCATTTTAAAATATCAAAGTTTTTTTTACCAAAATGTTGGGTAATTCATTATAAACAAATTTAGAAATCAAGTTAATGATATGCTTGTGGAAATATTTAAGGAGTAAAGTGACCTAATATGTGCAGCTTCTTTTGAAATGCAGCATAAAAATAAGATGCCTTGATGAACAGATAGAAGGATGGATGAGAGAGATGTGTAATAAAGCAAAAATAGGAAATGTGAAATGTTAATGGCAGAATCTAGGTGATAGATACAAGATTGCTAACTTCCTAATAGTTTAATTTTTTGGTGTATTTTAAAATCATCACACCAAAATGCTGTAAAAAAAAACAACAACAACAAACCAACAACAACTTGTGAGTAATTATTTCATTCAAGTTCTTCGTTTCATCAGCTACTCTCCTCTCAAGGGCATCATTTCATAAATTTGGTCTGTCTTACACCACTTTCTCATTTTCTCTCTGCTTGTTCTACCTTTCACCACTTTTAATTGTATGTATGTATGTTGTAAAAATAGAAATGTATTCCAATTAGTCTTATAGAAGAAAGGCTTTATACTACTCCCAATTTTCAAGCTACAGAAACCTAACTCTTTCTGACTCAGGCAACGTGGAAAATTCACTTATCTCACAAGTCCAGCTGCAAGAAGTGGGGAATCTGGAAGCTTCAGGCATAGTTGGATCCAGGAGCTCAAATTATGTTGTCAATTATCTACCTCTTTCTATCCCTGCCCTTCTTTTATAATGTTGGTGTCTTTCCAGAAATGGTAAGATTATTTGAGAAGCAACTGTATGAGGGGTAGGACAATAGGACTGTCTGACATGTCTATTATAAAAACCTCCCCTATTCTGAAAGATTCCCCCCTGAATCTGTGTCTCCTTGTAGCTATCACTTTATCCCTTGCCACATTTTTCAGAAGCTTCATCTGTATTTATTTTTGTTCTTCCACATCTCAGAACCACTCCTTGGTTTTCTGCAGTGTGAATTTTGCTGCCACAGCTTCAAGGAAAACTGCTCTTATAAAAGTAAACAATGACATCCCTATTGAGGAAACCGCAAAAAAGTTCAGTTCTTACTGGTCCCTCTGTGCAACATCTAATTCTACCGGCCACTTGCTTCTTTGCTTACTTTGTATTCTCCCACTAGCAGACCTTGAGATGGGACTTGGGTTCAAGCAGTTTATCTGAAAGATGATCTCAAGAAGCATCAGTGAGGATATGGAAAAAAGTGAGACACAGAAGAGAAAAATGCCAATAAAAAGGCATTAAGAAAAAAGGCCTTCCTCGGTTTTCATCTGGACTGTGACAACAATGTCCTAATGGGTCACCTTGCCTGGGTTTTGCCTGCCTGAATTCATCCCTCAAAAAGCAGTCGGGGAAATCCTGCATATCTGACAGTCGGCTCCCTGCTCCAAGTCTTTTCCTCTTCCCAGGCCCCACCAGATAAATCCTGTCTCCTTAGCATTTGGTACAAGGCCTCCCACCACTTAACCCTTCCCTTATTTGCCTTTCTTGTCATTGCTTGCCATGGTCTCCACCTATAGTTTTGTGTTTTGTTTTGTTTTAAGATTTTATTTATTTATTTGAGAGAGAGTGTGTGTAAGAGAGGGAGAGCACAAGCAGGGGAGAGAGAGAGAAGCAGGCTCCCTGCTAAGCAGGGAGCCTGATGCAGGATTCAGTCCTAGGACCCTGAGATCATGACCTGAGCTGAAGGCGGACACTTAACCAACTGAGTCACCCAGGCGCCCCCCCACCTATAGTTTTGCATTCTAGTATTCAATAACTGTGGGGCACCAGACACTCTTTCATACCTTCTCGTCTCTGCCAAGGTGACATTTCTCTGCCTAGAGCACTCTTTCCACTCTCCATGCCTGCAATGTCTTACACAACCTCCCTGACTGGACCAGGCAGACTTCCTCCATATCTCATTGCATCTTGAGCAAACTTTTACACTGGCACATTCATGCTAATGTATCAACACAATCTGTTCTTTTTCCATCTCCCATACTAGACCATAGGGACCTCAAAAATAAAGGCCATTTATTATTTAGTAGGCACTTAATAAATAATGAGCTGAACTGTAAAAATACTAATAGTACCATTATTGACAGCTCTCAGTTCAAACGTATAACATTGATTATCATTTGTTTTGGGACAGTTACAAGAGCTATTTCCTGAGGGAGTGAGGGAGTGAACAGCAAGGAGGTCTGTTTGACTCTGCGTATGAGTGTTTTGGAACCAGCCACATGCCTATGGGCTAAGTTGCTGGGCTGGTGAAGGAGGGAGGCCAACAATCCCACTCTGTGCTCCTTGGCACTCTGTGGTGAACTGGCTAGGGTTTCCTAGATCTGGAACTGGCTTCAGCCCTTAGGCTGAAGATTTGTTTTTATAGATAAGTACCGAGAATTCAAGCTGCTCTTCTGCTTACCTACTTGAACTGGATGTTACTTAATTCCACAAAAACGGCTGACTTGATAACATTTGTTGAGATTCCCAGAATAGGTTGTTAGTAGAAAAAATTTTAGTCAGTATTCACCATTCATTCATTCAATTAATATTTTGTTTTAACTCATTCTTTGAAAAATAAATAGTAAACAGTAAAAAAAAAAAAAGATAGAAATCAGTGCCATCCAAAACATCGTTCTTCAGTGATGAAAATATTCTATATCTGTGTCATCCAGTACGGGGGAGCCACTATCTGTATGTGGCTACCAAGAAACATGGCCAGTACAAGTGAGAAATTGAATTTTTAGATTTAATTTTAGTTCATTTAAATAGCCACATGGGACTAATGGCCAATAGATTAGTGCAAGATAGATAGTAAAACCTCTCTTGCCCTTTGTTTCCCCTCAACTACCAAGTCCTCCTTCTCAGAGGTGTCCATTATTATCAGTTTCTTAAACATATTTTCCATGATACTCTACACATTTATAAAATATGTGTGTTCACAAATAGCAGCATACAGTTTCCACAAAACACTCTGAATTCTGGGTTTTCCCTTGAGATCTTTTGCCACTATTTCCATATCAGAATATACGATTGCCTCATGCAGAAGTACTGTGTAATATTCCCTTTTGTATATAACAAGTCCTCTATTCATGGACATTTTGCTTGCTTTAATATTTTCCTGTGAAGACAACTTATAATGAGTGTTTCACAGATCTCCAAGACCATCCATATAGTTCATGATTCATTAGAAGAACTTCCAGATCGCAGAATATACTTGTGCTCACAGTTAAGGTTTATTATGGCAAGAAGATACATGACAGGGTCAGCAAGTGGAAGAGACACAAGCAGAACCTGAAGAAATCCAAGCATAGCCTTCCTACCATCTTTTCCTCTGGTGAGAGGACACAGACAGACTGTGCCCCTTCCTTCCCCAGCAAAACGTGCAGTAACATGTGTGCAAGGGTTCTTCCCAGGGAAACCCACTGGATACTCACTGCTAAGGTTTCCCTGGGGACTGGTCACATAGATAACCCCTGCTTAGCAACTACTGAAGCTCCAAACTCCCATTTACAAAACAGGTGTTCAGTACTCCAAGTGGGTAAAATAGCCTTAGCACTCTGGCAACATTTTGTACCCATTCAGGGAGCTGTTTACCAGCCAAGTTACCAGAAGCCATCCAAAAGCCAATCTTATAAGCAAGCCCTTCTAAGGTAGCAGCTTCAGACTTGTTATGTGTGTGCATAATGAACATCTTTGGGCATACCTGGTTTTTCACAGGTACAAGTATATCTGTAGGACAAACACCTAGACACAGAAATAACCCATCGAAAAGCATGAACATTTCTAATATTAATAGATATTGCTGACCTGCACCAATTTACACTTGTACTTGCAAGGTATTGGAGTACCCTCTTAACTGTCACAAACACAGTGAAACAAATATTTAAAAATACTTACTATGTACAAAGCAACACTAGGTATTGGGAATAGAGCATTAAAGAAGGCAGAGGCCTGGTTCATATTCCACAAGACAAAAGGCAGAAATAAACAAGTAAAGTGAGTAAGTGAACAGGGTAATTCCAAGTAATAGTAAATCATATGGAAAAAAAAAATAGAATTAGATCACAGAATATATGGGGGCAAAAGGAACTACTTTGGATTTAGTAGTCAACAAAGTTCTCTCTGATAAAATGATCACTGAGATAAGCTCTCAGTTATAAAACAAACAAAAAAAAGAGATCTCAAGACTACAGGCAGAGGCCTACCAGACAAGCTTAAGGGAATAGTTCATAGGCCAGAAGGCAGGAATGGAAGAAAAGTCTCTATGACCACAACATAGTGCTGGACCAAAGGGGAGAATAGTTCAAGTTAAAGTCAGAGAGAAGAATAGGGGCTTTCTGTCAATGTGAGAACTTTCGTTTTCATTCTGAGTGGTGCTAGGAAAAGTAACTTCATGCATGCAGTCTTTTGATCCCCTTTTGGCTACATAAGAATGGGTCTTGGGCCTTCTTTATTAAAAGCTAAAGAGTGCTCACAGCCTCACAGCCTGTGCTGGGCTTATTACTTTGTGTGGGATTATCTTTCCCTGCTTCAGACTCAGTGCGTACTCTTGGTCTGCTTACATGGGGCGGGGGGGCAATATGGCAAGTGGTCAACGCCACTACTATATCTGTCCCATGCAGCGAGGGGACGGGAAGCACAAGAAGGGCACACAGGCCAACTGCCCAGCATTGGCCACCTGATGCCCGCTACTGAAGCTGATCTTGCTCTGTTTCTTCCCTGTGTGAGTAAAGCATCACTCCATCCAGGGCTTGCCTGCGTTTTGTTTTCCTTGGCAACCCTGATATGAGGATGCATGGGGCAGAAGTATTCAGACTTCTACCTTTAGTGATGGGTAACAGATGCCACTTGCTCATCAAGTCCAGTGTGAAATTTTGGAAGACTTTTAAGTAGGGGACAAGAGTGTTCAGTAAGCAACTGTGTAGAGAATGGATTTTAGGAAAGTAAAAAGAAAAACAGAAAGAGTTTGGAATTTATTATGGCATTCCAGATGAGAATCAATGGTGATTAAACTTCCATAGTAGCAGGGAGGGTTGGAGGAAATGAAGCTAACAAGAGTGGCTGAGAGTTTGGGTGTGTGTACGTTGGGGACAGAAACCAACGTGATCTCTGTCCCTGTGTCAAACAATCCTGGGACTAGGTATATTTTCTTTTCCCTATGTTAAACACTAATGAGAATGAGCATAAACTAAATCAGCTAATTGCTTCTAATTGCTTGAGAAAACACTTGTTCCTTAAACACAACATTGTAGAACCAACTAAATAATTTACCCAAGGAAACGAACCATGTCAACTACTGTCTCAATGTACCTATTTATCCAAAGATATTAGGTCATAAACTCCATCTAATCTCAACCAGTTTCTTGCTTTGTTAGACCCACCTTATAAATCACCCAGCCCAGGCCCTAAAATCCTCTAAATATCCTCCCTAAAGTCCCAGAAGGTGCTGGGAGAGAAGGAGGAAGAATCAAAGAGAATCTTCCAGAAGATGATTATCCTACCACTATTACTGTAGTTTCAGAGTCTTAGTATGAAACCCTGGTAGAGTGAGTCCTCAGTTAACATTCAAAATGCAAACTCTTTGACTTAAACGTCTCATGCCCCAAACTCCTATTCTTCTATATAATGTACAAATATAAAGTTAAACCTCAGTACACCTTCAAAATAGGTGAAATAATGTATGTAAAACATGGACTAGCTTGAGGGGAAAATTGAACTTTATGAAATCAAGAAACGGTGTTATTTTCTGATTAGAGCGGAACTTTTAACTCACATTCAACCATCTATCTCTTAAAGTACAAGATGAGATTTTCTGATTCCTCGGGAAGTGCCTGGAAACCAACCTAATTATGTTTTACATGAATTTAGATTCTATCAAAATAGGTGACAGAACTAGCATCTGGGTGTTAATTTCCCTTCAAGTAGTAAAAAATAGATAATAATTCCAGAGAGAGCAGGGCCTTAAAAATAGACATAATCCTAAATTACACAGGCTAATGATATATACAACAAGGAGTACACATATTGGCAGGTAACCATATAAAGCTTTACTCAGGTTATGCAAAGTTCAATTTTAAAATATTACTTTTCTCTGAGGAACCCATGCTTATTATCATAGGTGTATTAAAGTTTGGGGCTGACTTTGCAATGCATCGAAATCTTTGTTCAAAAGAAGAGAAAATAACTACACTTCTCTGTGGTTTGAATTTTTTTTTTTTCCAGTAAATATTTCTCATCCTGATACACTGCGTGGACCAGATGCTACACCAAACCAGTATAAATCTTTTCAGTAAAAACACAATAGTTCCTCAGAAAAATGAAGGCCTACAAACAATGTGAACAATGTGTTTGGTATACCATCTTGCAAAATCTAAATATAGAGCTGGGTCAATTCCTTTAGGTCACTAAACAGAACGGCTGGCAAATTCAGACAATTACTTTTTGTATTTTTCCCCCCTGAACACTTTCACCACCTGTCTTCATGTCTGACCTCTCCAGTCATTTCAAGCAGTTCACAAAAGGAAGAAGGAAAAAAACCTGGCAAGCCCATATGCCAAACTAAATCATATCCAGGAGACCAAATGCCTGCTGAATCCAAGAAATGGTTATTTATAGACCTGTAATTAGTGATTAAAACCCCAGGGAGTATTTTGTTTTCCTTTTAACCTTAAGCTCCTCTCAGCTTCTATGTATTCTCTTACTAAATGTGATGCTGTACAGCTCTGCCATTTATTAGGAAACAACCCAGTAATCATTGTGGGAAAGGTACACTTCACAGTATGTCCCGTTCGCCTCATGATTTTAGTGGTCAATTATTCTTCAGAATAAGATCAGAGCCTGATTTTCCCTGGTTGGCCATCAGAAAACTCAGCAATGTTTCACCATGCAGAAACTAGAGCTATATTAAAAATAAAAAGCGACTTTTCATTAGTACTGATATTTCAATATATTTAAGCCAAAATGGTGTTATTTAAAGAATCGGGTGTTCAAATAGGAAAAGCAGAACCAGTTTTACTGTATTATCAGAGATTCAATAACTGACAAATGAGTAATGTTGGGCTAAAAGTATGCTTATCTATTATCAATTGTTCTGAATATTTAGCAAGTCCAGGAGTATACATTTGCTTAATTAAAATTTGCCCAGTAGAAACAGGCATTTTGCTTCTGTCAGTAAGAAACAGACCCAGAAAGCAAAACAAGAGATCCCATGCAAAGAATTTCAAATGATTCATGTAGATCATCTCGCTTCAAAGGAGGGAAAGCATAAAGTCTCACTGCTTAAGGCTGGGCAGTGCATGGTGACTTTATTCCAAAGAACCCACCATAGAAGGGGCGAACAAGAGAATAACTTTTCAGTGGAGAAACCTGACAAATATCAAGGTGATCAAGGTCAGTACCAACAATGATGACTCATGATGACAGTGTGTACCCCCAATAGGATATGAGACTGGTACTTCACCCAAAATCCATAACCCCAGTCTAATGATGAGAAAAACACAAACAAATTCCAGTAGAGGGGAAGCCTACAAAATACCTGACCAGTACACCTCAAAACACGTAAGGTCATCCAAAACAATGAGTCTGAAAAACTGTCACAGTTGAGAGGACCCCAAGGACACATGACAACTAAATGTAATATGGCATCCTGGATGTACTTCTCTAACATAAAGAGGACATTATGTAAAAATGAAAAATATCTGAAGAAAGGTTGGACATCAGTTAACAATGAATCAATATTGGTTCATTAGTGGTAATAGAGTAAATACATACATTAATAATAGGAGAAACTGGAATGTATGGGTACTCTCTGAACTACCTTTCTAATTTTATCTGTAAATCTAAAACTCATGTAGAAAATAAAATGTCTTTAAAATGATAGTATTGCATGGAGCCCTGGGTATTATATGTAAACAATGAATCTTGAAACACGACATCAAAACTAATGATGTATTGTATGGTGACAGCATTAATAAAAATACAGCATTAATAAAAATGTTATTATAACATTTTTATTAATGTTATCAATGTTATTTTAACATTATAAAATGTTAATATAAATAATAAAATATAAATATAACTATTTATATATTATGTTATATATAAATATTCTATAAATATAAAATATATAATATAAATTATATATTTATATATTATATACTATATATTATATAAACTAATATAAAATGATAAAATATAAATATTTATATATTATATATACATATTATATATAATATAAATATAAAATAATAAAGAATAAAATGATAGTAATATATGTGAGCAAATGAGGGCCCAGATTTTGGTTTCTAGTCCTAAAGACTCTTTGAAGAAATGGCTGATTCTTGGATTAGAGCAAGAAATAAAACCTGGAGGGGCGCCTGGGTGGCTCAGTGGGTAAAAGCCTCTGCCTTCAGCTCAGGTCATGATCCCAGGACCCTGGGATGGAGCCCCCCATGGGGCTCTCTGCTCAGCAGGGAGCCTGCTTCCTCCTCTCTCTCTGCCTGCCTCTCTGCCTGCTTGTGATCTCTGTCAAATAAATAAATAAAATCTTAAAAAAAATTAAAAAAAAAAATAAAACCTGGAGCATCTTGTAACATGAGAAAGTAAGAAAATAGTCACACACAGACACAGACACACAGATGCACAAGAACCAACTAATAGCACTTCTAACAGACAAAGCTAAAAAAATTAATCATTTAGCTTTTACCACGGTTACAAGGAGGAAAGAAATGAATATTGATTGCAGGCTGTTTGGGAACCAGGCACTGTGTTAATGCTGAGCATTCACACTACATTTACTCCCACCACGACTCTGTGAGGTAGATGTGATTACCTCAACTTTACAAATGAGGAAGTTGAAGGTCAACAAGTTTAGTTAACTTGCCCAAGGTCACCCATGACTCAAGGATGAAATCAGCTTTTAAATTATAGGATTGCCTAGCTCCTACGTCCATACTTTTTTCACTATCCACTGCTGCCTCTAATTCAAGTTCAACTTCTTTGGTTATGAAACTTTGTTCTAAATCACATACAGTTTTCTGCTAAAGAACCCATTAAAGAGTCTCAAAAAATGGATGGGGGAGGGGAACCTTACTTTAGAATTTATTATCATCATCATTCTACTAGCGGGCATGATAGACAAATTACAAACAAATATGTTGCAAAGCAGAGGAAATGATAAAGCCATCCACCCCAATCAAGGGGCCCACAGGTTAACTGTTCTTGGAACTGTAATTTGCATCCCAGCAGGGACATCTAATAGTGTGCCCTTTAAAAACGAAGAATGTTTCTGCTTCATTTCTGCTGACGTTGCCTCGAGGAGAATCAGTTTGTATTACAAATTCATGAGTAAACAGTTAATAGAAACTTGGCATGACCTCATCAGAAGAAAGAACTCAACATACCTTGAAAGGCTGCTCCCATCAAGCTGTCACTCTAGAAAGGCCAAGAGGGATCTAGCTAATCAGAGCATCGCCGGCAACTGGCCTGGTGATGCACAGTGAAAACACAACCCAGCAGGGCGTATATACGCTGCCCCAGTTGGGATTCCATTAACGACCGCACATCTCCACTCCCCTCTTTCCTGCCCGTCCCCACCAGCCACATCACGTGTTTCCGGCTTACCTTCTCACCCAAAGGAGAGCCTCAGCATCCAGGTACTGACCCCGTGACTTGTCACTTTTGTGTTTAATCAATATTCTTCCACATTGCTTTTGTTGAAGCTATTTCTTTTTTGTAGATAAGTAACTCACATTGGTTGTTTTGGGACTGTAGGAGTTTTACTTAAATGTTTTCTTCCTTTGATCTCTAAACCTAGTCTATCCTATCCAAATTCTAACCATTATAACCATTATAACCACATTTTCAAGTTCTAGCCTAAACATTGTCTTGGGAATTGTGTAGCCTGGAAAGTCCTAGAGAATGGTCAGATCTATGACTTATCCCATAATGTATTTTTCTCACTTGGAGAGTACATCCTTTCAGACCCCTTTTTTGTCCTACCAAATCGTGCTTTTTATTATTATTTAGTCAGTTTTATGTGTAGATCATTTTTGTTATGACTTTATTGACAAGCACTATATAGTATATAAAACAACTTTTTAAATTGTCTTAGAGTCAGACCATGTTATTTACCTATTTTCTTTGCATATAGAAACCCTAATCATTGAAGAATAGAGTAGTTAGTTGAAAATTATCAGGCCTTATAACACTGAGAAGGCATCTGAGGCCTTCCAAATTGGGCTTACAGACTCTGGGAAACTTTTATAAGGCCACAGTTCATGTTTAAAAGGTTTGATATACCGTAAACCAATTTGAGTTTCCATATCAGAGAAAAAGGCCTGCCATTTGGGATAATTTCTTGGGAGTGGATGAAGGCATTAATTAATAAAAATTACTAATCTTTCTGCAAATAGATTATGAAACAATTTTAAACAATTCCTTTTCCTTTCTTAAAAAAATGTGTGACTAACTTCCAAATAAAATGTGTATTTTGCCCTCCTTACAGAAATCAACAACAGTATAGGTGACAAAGTTTTATAACCAGAGTTTGAAAATTATTATTTCTAATGTTTTCCCACAGTAACAGTCTGGAGCATATTTGTTCTTATGTGATAACTAGGAAGCTAACTCTGTATAACGTTCTGGCAATTTGCCTCTCTGGACAAGGGTGGGAAAAGCAAGTATTCAGACAGGGAAAAGCCATCTCCAAGGTAACCCCCATGTTTACCCTACTTTGGGGAAGTCGTATGACAGTAGGATGCTCTGTGTCTAGGCAGATGACTGGCAGAAAGAGTTTCAGAGAGGGGTCAACAAAGCCCTTCCCAGCAAATGCCTCAGGCAGTCATTAGCTTATTAGACTTCCTTGGTAATTAAATGTCTGTGTAACAGCCCAAAGCCACATGCTAACATGGAAAATGAAAGTTCTGGGAATAAGGCCCTGTATCTAATGGCTGACAGAGAGAAATAGCCAAAGAGAGAGACGGGGTTGAGGCAAGGTTGGAAGTAGTTTCAGAAGGATGGGACAGAGCTCAGAGCTTCTCTCCCTCCTCTCTCTCTTTCTCTCTCTCTCTCTCACACACTTAAGCATCTAGTATTCTTAATTAAATCTGGATTATTTGAGAGTCATTCCCTTTCCTGTCACAAACTGTTTTAGAAGGGATTAAACACAATGCTAAAGAAGAGATTTGGGGTTCACAAACCACTAAACAAACATTACATTTTTAATATAATAGGTTAAATTAAAGCCTGCCTCTCAGCACAGAAAAACGTGGGAAATGTACATATGGGGTCTTACCATAGTTAATATTAGATTTCGTACCAAAAAAGGTAGAAGAAATAGCCCAAATGTGCCAAAGATATCATTGTATGCTACTTAAATCCCACTTAAGAGAGCTGCTAAATTAGAAAAACAATTTTAAAGGATTTTTTAAAAGATTAAGATTCTGTCATTTTTCACCAAGGAGTATGTTGTCTGGCAGGGCAGTAAAGAAAGCATATTCTATAATCAGAGCAGTAATGGGGGCCCAGGGAAGGATAGAACCCATATGTTTAGAAGTAAGAGCAGGATCTTTATAGATGAAGCATATTTGAAATAAGCAACAAAAGGAAGGAACATGGAGTCTTCATAGGTGGAGGAAGGAGAAATAGTCTCTAGGGAAAGGGGCAATGGCTAAAAATCAATAATAATAATAATATAATAAAATATATTAATGTCATATATAATATATAAATATATATGTTACATATAATTATATATAATACACAATTAATAATGTGTTATATATAATTATATGTAATATATAATTAATAATAGTGGTAGTAGTGCACTGAACTGGCAATTTGTTTAGAGCAGTGGTTGTCAAAGTATTGTTCTTGGACCAGCAGTACCAGCATCATATGGAAAATTGTTAGAAATGTAAATTCCTCCAAAGTAGATATTCAAATGTCCAGCAGATACATGAAAAGGAGCTCAACATTACTCATCATCAGGGAAATACAAAGCAAAGCCACAATGAGATACCATCTCACACCTGTTAGACTGGCAATCATCAGAAAAAACAAGAGATAACAAGTGTTGGCAAGGACGTGGAGAGAAGGGAACCCATGTGCACTGTTAGTGAAATTGTAAATTGGTACAGCCATGATGGAAAACAGTATGGAGTTTCCTCAAAAAATTATAAATAGGACTACCATCTGACCCAGCAATTCCACTTCTGAGTATTTATTCAAAGAAAACAAAAACATTATCTCAAAGAGATATCCAGACCTCCATATTCATTGCAGCATTATTTACAAGAAGCAAGATATGGAAACAACCTGCGTCCATTGATAAATGAATGAATTGAAATGTGATATATATAAAATTATATATATATGTGTGTGTGTGTATATATATATATATATATATATATATATA
>ML105780.1:200184-310249 GCA_003697995.1 Taxidea taxus jeffersonii
TATATATATATATATATATATATATATATACTATGCAGCCATAAAAAGGAAGGGAATCCTGGCATTTGTGACAAGATGGATGGACCCTGAAGGCATTATGCTAAGTAAAATAAATGAGACGGAGAAAGACAAATGCTACACAATCTCTCATACATTTGGAATCTAAAAAAAAAAAAAAAACACCTGAATCATGGAAGCAAAGAATAGATTGGTGGTGGCCAGAGGCTCAGGGCAGAGGAGGGGAAGTGGAGAATGACACATTTATTCTCCTCACGTAATGGTTTCTATTCTTACATCCTTTTAATTCTCTTATTTCACAAATGTTATTTTCATAAGATCATTCTAGTTAGAAATTAAGCATGTACATAAATATTTCCAGGTCTAGGACACAAAAGATGCAAAGCTGATTATTTCATAGCAGACTACATCATAATGAAGGGATGTTAGTATTCAGAGACTAATAATTTTTAGTTACTTTTAAAATAATTTAATGTATATACTGTAAGGAATATGTAGGAATAAACATTTACCTGAGCCTAAAGAACTGATACCATGATATACAGTGCCTAAGTGTAGTAATCTACCCAGGTTTTCTGGGATGGAAAAAAATAAAAGTTCTCAGTGGTGAGAAAGCTCCCTAAGCTAGCAAGCCAATAGTAGAAGACCATATCACCTGTGGAGAGAATTTGTTACACATGGAAAGATGTAGTGAGTAAGAGTTTTGGCTTTGAGCTGGAGGGGGTTCCCATTGATTTCCCCTGAGACAATCTGAGTCTCTAAATAAATAATAAAAGCAATGGATACTAATTCACTAAATAAAATAGGAATCCATATAATAGAATGTATATTATATATTATATATATATATATAAATTATAAATTTATAATAATAAATGAATGAATGAGTAAAAGAATGAGTGAGGGGCACCTGGGTGGCTCAGTCAGTTAAGCATCTGTCTTTAGCTCAGGTCATGATCCCAGGGTCCTGGGATCTAGCCCCACATCAGGCTCCCTGCGCAGCAGGGAGTCTGTTCTTCCTCTGCCTCTGCCTACTGCTTCTGCTCACACACTGTCTCTCTCTCAAATAAATAAATAAAATATTTAAGAAATTTTTAAAAAAGAATGAAAACTTTGATAAAAAACAGTTACCTCAAATTGCCTTTGCAAAAATTACTTATTAATTGCAAGAGGAAAAGAATAGTTTTATGGTAGAGAAGGCTGTCAGGCACCACCTTGATCAAGTGATCAAAATGAAAATCATCAGACATAGAAAATATTGAAATCATGTACCCAACCAAAAGGATGCAATGAGAAGAGCACAATATCTCTTCTGAGATGGGCCCGACAAAGATGCCTGCATCTAATCAGAAGAAAAAAAAAAAAAAAGACGACCCCATATGAGGGACCTTTTACAGAATAATTGGCCTGAAACTCAAGAAAAGATTGAGAAACTGTCCCAGACAGAAAGACACATGACAATAAAATGCAACATGTGATTCTGGACTGGATACTTTTGCTATAGATGCATTACTGAAGAAAATGAAGAAACTTGAATGGGATCTCAGAATTAAATGTTCACAATATGTCGATGCTAACTTCTCGATTTTGATGGTTGTATTATGACTCTCTGTGAGAATGTTCTTGCCTCTAAGAATTACACGAATAATTATGCAGAGATGACCAAGCGTCATGGTGGCAATTTACCCTAAAGTGATTCTGTAAAAACAAAGTTCCTTTACCGTACTTGTACTGTTTTGAAAACTTTGAGAACATTTCAAAATAAAAACCAGCAATAAAAAAATAAAACAAAAAGTTTGGCTTTGGAAAGGACTACACTCAAGGCCAGTGCTTGAAATCCAGTGTAAGATTACAAAGCCAATGCCTATCCCAGACTTTCCCAGACTTCTGGTTTTACTAATAAGCAGGGAAGGAAGTTCCAGCGGGGGTGGGGGTTTGGGGGTGGGGAACAGATCAGGAGGAAGCTAATCTGAGTCATCAAACTGAGGCACAGTGCCTGGAGGGCGAGTAGTCAGTCCCAGGACTCATCAGGCAGGGGTCAAAATTCTATTCCTGTGTGGAGTCCAGCGAAGACTGCGTGAAATCTCAGGCACAGACAGAAGCCCAGCTAGCCAACAAGATAAAGAGCAGCACACAGAAGTCACGTTCAGAGGAAGAATGGTGAGAGGCTGAGTCCCAGAGCATTCCTTCAGCTCTTCCCCTCTATTCACTGCAGGACTCTTTTTATTAGCAAAAAGCTGGGGTGGGGGGGTACTTAAAGGTCCATCAATAGGTGACTGGTTAAGGAAACTAATTCAGCCATACAATCTAACGCTTCACAACTATTTAATGGATGTGACCTAACGATCTATTCTGACTGCAGTCCAGGGAGCAGGCAATTCATCTACACCATCATGTCTTGCTCTGTTCCTCGTGGCTGAAAAGAGCAGGGCAAGCAGCAGTTTTTCAATAAATATTTGTTGAGTATATAAAGGAATAAATATTAATTTTTTAAAAAGTTTGCAAAATAGTATGAATAGTCCAATCTCATCTGAGTTTTATATGGATGTCCCAAGTTCTCCAGTTTTTATCCTTTTCCTTGAAGTATTCAAATCTAACTACTCTGGACCTAATCACTTTTAACTTTTGTTTGTTTGTGTTGATGGGGGCATATTTCCAGGGGAGGGGGACTTATGCTCTCTTAGAGGCTGCCTGTCACCTCTCAGTCCAATTCCCTGCTCAGCCCCCTGCTGGCGCTCCCTCCAGCATGTCTCTGTCCTGCCCCCCACCATGTGGCACAAACATGGACTGTCCCCTTCTCCATTCCCTCTACAGCCACGAAGAAAAGGCTGTTTTATACAGTGTATTTTCACTGGAGATCTGTAAACAAGGAAGGATTGCCTCAACTTAGTACAGAGTACAATTTGAAAAAGAGCATGGAACATCACTCATGATTCCTAAAAGCACAGGGCAGGATTTCTGGTACTTGCAGACTTCCCAATTCCTAGCATCCACATGAAACCCCTTCACCAGCTCTTTCCAGCAAGGCGTGCACTCCAGTTTCCTATTTCCCCATAGCCTGGGCTCTCCATGGTGACCCCCATGCTCATACTCATGTAGCTCCAGCAGTGAAAACAGCATCTACTTTATAACACACAGCAGTTTTGTTTTTTTCTGGGTCTGAAGCACCTCACACTCTCATTCAGCTAATCCCTGAATCTTTACTTTTCACAGCCACTAAACCAACTCACCATTATTTTCTCCCATCAATATGCAGGGATCTCCCTAAAACAATTTTTCTCCCTCCCTAGATCAATCTACTCAGAGTGAAGGCTATTTTGGAGATGGTAAATGTTCTCACCTCGTTGTGCATAGATAGCACAGAAAGAATCTAAAGCAAACCAGTAATAGTAGCAGTACCAGGCAGATAAAGCAGCAGGGGTTGACATTGTAAATACCTACAGGACAAGGCAAGCAACAAAACCAGTGAATCAGCCTGACATAAGAAATTTCTTCAAGAGAAGCAACGAAGTTCACAGGAACATTTCTTTGCCAGACATGTGCCTAATTTACCTTAGAAAGTTATGAATATTCATACAGTATACTCAGGTTACCTCAAGGCAGGCAAGTTTCCCTAAAATTAGTGTATAGATACTTGCTTCAATTTTCCTAATTAAAGAATAGCCTTCTAACCACATTCTTAATTAGAGCCCAGAAGAACCAGAGCTAGAGATTTTCATCACAGACCTCTGAGAATCAGGTATATATGTAAACTCTTCTGACCTTTCAGCAATAGCTCATTTTAAGAGACATGCTACAATGACAAATCACTCAATTTTAAAAAATGGTCAAATAATCTAAACAAACATTTCTCCAGAGAAGAACTACAGATGGCCATGAACAACATGAAGAGATACCATTAACCATCAGGGGAAAATAAATGGAAACTACAAATTGAAATAACATACTTCTTCACATTCATCAGGATATCTAAAATCAGAAAGTCCAATCATAAGTGTTGGGGAGGATGGAGAGACACCGCCAGTGAGAATGTAAATCAGTGCAGCTGCTTTGGGGAATAGACTGACAGTTTCTAAAACCGTTAAACACAGAGTTACCACTACTCCTAGCTATATACCCAAGAAAAAGGAAAATGAACATCCACACAAAAACTTGTACAAATATATTCACAACAGCCAAAAAGTAGAAATCTTCCAAATGTCTACCAACTGATATACGAAAAAACAAAGTGGTGTCTATCTACACAATGGAATATAATTTGATGATAAAACAGAATATAGTACTGGTACATGTTACATGTGGATAAACCTTGGAAACATTATACTAAGTGAAAGAGGTCATCCTCAGAAGACCATATATTGTACAATTCTACTTTAAGTAAATCCCCAAAACAGACCTATAGAGACAGAAAGCAGATCAGTAGTTGCCAAAGTTTGGGGGGTGGGGGGAATGAGGAAAAATGGGAGGTAACTGCTCATGGGTACACAGTTTCTTCCTGAAATAGTTAAAATGTTCTTTTTTTTTTTTTAGAGAGATTTTTTTTTTTTTAAGATTTTTATTTATTTATTTGTCAGAGAGAGTGAGCACAGGCAGACAGAGTGGCAGACAGAGGCAGAGGGAGAAGCAGGCTCCCTGCTGAGCAAGGAGCCCCATGCAGGACTCGATCCCAGGATGCTGGGATCATGACCTGAGCCAAAGGCAGCCGCTTAACCAACTGAGCCACCCAAGCATCCCTATTTCTTTTTTTAATATTTCATTTATTTATCTGAGAGAGAGAGTGAGAACATGAGAGGGGAGAAGGTCAGAGGGAGAAGCAGACTCCCCATGGAGCTGGGAGCCCGATGCGGGACTCAATCCCGGGACTCTGGGACCACGACCGGAGCCAAAGGCAGTCGCCTAACCAACTGAGCCACCCAGGTACCCCTAAAATGTTCTTAAAAAAAGAGTTTACTGATTTGAGAGAGAGAGAGAATGTGCACAAGTTGAGGGAGGGGCAGAAGGACAAACAGACTCCCTGCTGAGTGCAGAGCCCCATGTGGGACTCGATCCCAGGACCCTGAGATCATTACCTGAGCTGAAGGAAGATGCTCAACTGACTGAGCCACCCAGGCACCCCAGAAATTAAAATGTTGTAAAATTGATTGTGGTGATAGAGGCACATCTTTCTGAATATACTAAAAGCCACTGAACTATTCACTATAAATGGGTGAATTGGGGGTGCCTGGGTGGCTCAGTGGTTTAAGCCTCTGCCTTCAGCTTGGGTCATGATCTCAGGGTCCTGGGATCAAGCCCTGCATCAGGCCCTCTGCTCAGTGGGGAGCCTGCTTACCCCCCACCCCCCGCCTCTCTGCCTGCTGCTCTGCCTGCTTGTGATCTCTCTCTGTCAAATTAATAAATAAAATCTTAAAAAAAAATGAGTGGGTGAATTGTATGATAGGTGAATCATATCTCAATAAAATGGTTTAAAAAGTGCCAAGTGAGCCAAACAAAACATGTCTTCAGGTCTAATTTCACCTGCAGACCCTTGTTTAGAATTTTCACTTTCTTCTTTCTCATTTATTGAATGTGTTATAATGAGCATTGCATTGCTAAGCTTTTGCTGCTGTAACAAAAGCCATAGAGTTGGTGGCTTAAAGAACAGGAATTATTTCTTATCATTCTGGAGGCTGAGAAGTTCAGATCAAAGAGCTGGCCAGGTTTCATTCTAAAGTGTCTTTCAGCTTGTAGGTGGCCACCATTCTCTGAGTGAGTGTTTATGTGACCTCTTTGTGCACGTGAGCAGATGGGAAGAGGACAAGCTGTCTGGTGTTTCACCTTATAAGGTTACTAATCCCATCATGGGGGTCCCACCCTCCTCACCTCATCTAACCCTGATTACTTGCCAAAAGTCCCATCTCTAGAGGCACCTGAGTGGCTCAATGGGTTAAAGCTTCTGTCTTCAGCTCAGGTCATGATCCCAGGATCCTGATCCCAGGATCCTGGTATCAAGCCCTGCATCGGGCTCTCTGCTTGGTGGGGAGCCTGCTTCCTCCTCTCTCTCTGCCTGCCTCTCTGCCTACTTGTGATCTCTGTCTGTCAAATAAATGGATAAAATCTTAAAAAAAAAAAAAAAAGTCCCATCTCTAAATATGACCTCATTGGCAGTTAGAGCTTTGATTTTGGGAGGATACAAACATTCAGTACATAACAAGCATGAATTACTCTGTAATCTTAAAACTATACTTAAAATTCCTAAAAATATTTTTTTACATTAGAGAGAGAGTGGGTGTGAGTGGGGGGAGGAGCGGAGGGAGAGGAGAAGCGGACTTCATGCTGAGTGTGGATCCCAAGGCAGGGCTCCATCTCAGGACTCTGAAACCAAGAGTCAAATGCACAACCAACTGAGGCTCCCAGGCACAACTACTTAAAAATTTTTAAATAAAAATAATGAAATCTCTACTTCCTATAGCCTGGTTTCATTTTAAAGATTGGAATGTAAGCTTCATGAGGATGTGGATTTAGTTACTGGTGAATCCTGGCTATCTAAGAGTTGCACTCAGAAATATTTGGGAAGGAAGGGAGGAAGGCAGGGAGGGAAGGCGAGAGGGAGGGAGGGCAGACAGACTAATATAGAGGGGCCTAGGGCTAAACTTGCAGGTAGGGATTAAGAACACAAAGCTATCGAACCTACTGCAGGGGCTACAGAGGCTAAGAGTCAGGCACTTTGGGACCTGCACCCTAAATTCTACCTCCTTCATTTAGGTGTCAGTGTTTGCCCAAGCCTAACCTCAATTTGAAAGCCAGACAGTATACTAAGGTATGAGTAATTCCCCACAAGGCAATTTTTGTGCCCTTCAAGAATAGGGCAATTTCAAATGACATCAGTGTAGCAGGTCACCTACATATCGACATGGATCAGCACAATGAATTAGAGGACAGGTGGCAGAGAACCAGAACAAGCCTCTGTGTGCAAGGAGATGACCGGGTCCAGGGCATGCTTTTTGGTGGACCCTGACAGCTTGTGCAGTAGCAGGCAGTGGGGTCACAGTTGGGAGGTACCACCAAAAGCAGCATGGGATTTTGTCTGCCACTGGACAGTGCCTAGGACTTGGATCCCTCACGTGTCAAGAAACTCAAGAGTGTCACAACATTGCCAGGACGGGAGTGTTCCTGTAGGGCAAGCAGCTGGCCACATCTCTGGTTGCTCCTTTGCTGATTTCACACTCACTGCAGCTCACCTCCGAGTCTCACTTCCTTTCCTCCCCTCACACTCCACCTTGTACATTAACTTCCAGAGGGACGCTCTGACATTTTTTACTTAACAACAGCATCACAGCAGTGTCTAAAGTAATATCCAACACGATTCTGCTTTCCAGTCCCACAAGCCAAGAACCCAGCAACTGGGAAGAAATTTCCAAGAAGACGCAAAGAAATCAGTACTCTGCTTAAAAGTGGCCCTTTGAGAGAAATAATGCCTTATATTTGCAATGTCCTTTACACATAACTAAGTGCTTTCCCCGTATTTACCCTATCTGACCTCTTTGGATCCTACAGGTATTAGCATCTGGAATCTGAAGCTCTGAGAAGGAAGAGACTGAACTCAGTGTCTAGACTGTACAGGGTTTAGATGTGTGAACCCATGTAATGTTTATGACAGCTCAGGCAGGAAGGGAGTTATTACCCAGTGAGGATTGTCTTCTGACTTTGGTAACTGAAATAAGAAGCAAACTCATTAGTCTTTGGAGAAAAGCATATTATGTGTCTTCCTAATTGCCCTTCCTGAAGAAGACGGAGGGGATTGGAGGCTGAGCACAGTGGCTGTGCATGTGGACAGAGGAAAGGGTGGATGGCTGGACAAATAACGTGCAACAAGACGTGCCTATTTTGCTTCTACTATTATGTGTCACACTCAGGCAACTATCAAAATATTTTTAGAGAACTGTCCCTTAACTACTTTGCATTGTCAAGGAGACAGACCGTGCAAATATAAAGCAACTAGAGAACGCCACTAACACAAGTGGTAAATTGTGTGGTGTAGACAAGTGAATCTCACCCTGGGCATGAGGATCTAGGGCCACATACAGTTGATTGTGTAGAAGCTATGCAGTTGTATGTGGTGGCCCTGTAAGGATCCGTGTGTATGTGTGTGTACGTGCACATGCGCATGCACGCGTAGGGCTGGGGACGGGACAGGATGGTAGGACTGTGATTATACTTGAAATCTCTACTGACTGAGCAAATACATGTAAGTGTGGATTCAAGAACACCTTGGAATAAGAATGCAGCTCCCCCTGAATATAGGACCTGCATGCTTTAAATGTAAAAAAGCAAAATGAGTCAGAAAAGATAGGAGACTTTGGAAATTAAGATATACAAAGAAGTACTAGTACAATGTGGGCTGGAAAATAAGCCTGAAATCATTCAAAGCAGAAGGAAGATGAAGCTAAGGCTGAGATGCAGGCATGAATTTTGAATTTGGGGGTTTTATAGAGTAATGCCATTTTGGGCCTCTACTTTTTTTTCATGGATTTCTCTGGTCATAATCTAATACAGTCATGCAAGTACCTACTTGGAATGAAATTGTCCCTCATAATCTCTTGGACAAATAACCATGGAAGTTATTCATGTTTTCCATCACAATGCTTCTAGGCCTCTTAGGTAATTCACAGTTGAAATGTATGGACCAGGCCAAATCATCTTTAGCACACTGCTTATATTCTTACTAGGTGGGAAATTCTAAAGTGAGAACTATAAAATGTATACTGATTTCGATAACTACTCAAAGACAAAATTATATAGAAAACTAAGATTCTTTTTAGCAAGATCTAGTTAAATGGATCCTGCCATATCTGGAGTATTTAACCCTTCTGGAGGAGGAAGCCTTCCATTTTGCTGCTAAGTACCCCACCTATTCATTATACAATTGTCCTGACAAGTACCAGTGTTTATTTCTGATTTTCCAAAGAACATGAAACAGTAGTGGAAGGAATGATTCCATTCTTCTCAGAGCACAGGGCAAACTTTTTAGCTTCATAGCTTGACATCTGAGATTACACACAGACAACACTCAGTTTCCGATAACCTCGGGCTCACAATATTTTATATCCTAAAAAAGACTATGTGGTTTCCCAGCTTTAAGACAGAGGTCCTAAAGAGGAAAAGAGATGGTGAATTTTTTTGGTGTGTGTGTCCTGGTGATCCAAAGAAATGGAGACAGATCCAGGGTGCAGGAATTGTGTTGTTTCACAAGAGAAAGTAGAATGGAGGAAGAATGATGATGTATCCGTCAGCTCCTGCTACAATAATGCAGCATAACAAATATCCCAAAACACAGGGGACTGCAACATAAGCATCATTTTTTTTTCTTATACACAGGTATTTAGCTTGGCAAGCGTAACAGCTCCAGGCCGTGAATTGGCTCCAGAATGCACATTGGGACCAGACCTACCCCAGATGTCTTTCATCTTCCTTGGAAAAGTGACTACCTAAAGCAGGTTCTTCCTGACACTCAGCGACTAATTACATAAAAACAAGAATCAAACGTGAGAAAATGTTGGCACTTCTTAAGTATCTCTTGAAACATAAGAAGCAGAAAAAACATACGAATCATGACTTGAGAAGCACAGTTCTCTCCAAAGTTCCTAACCTCACATATTTGCTCCCAACTTCCACATCTACTTTTATGATGGGCTTCTCAATTTTCTCTACTCCTTAAAATATACTGACACATGGCTAAATTTATAACTCCAAAAATGTCAATATTAAAGAAAAGAAACAAAGAAAGAGAAAGGACACACTTTGATAATAAATAGTAGACCTCTCTTTGTAAGTTACTCATTTTCTGTGAGCTTCAATCTCTACAAAATGTGATTTTTTTAGTGCAGACAATATTGGCAGCCTAAAAGCAGAAAAGCAACTCAGAAGGGAATGGAATTCTAAAGTCTTGAGTGCCTTGCTGAGAGAAATGTTAGAATTACACAGATTTAGCAACATCTTTTCCATAAATAAAAATCACAACTAAGAGAATTTCTAAAGGCCTAGGCTGAACCCAAAATAAATATGCTAAGAGATACTTATTGGGGGGGAAAAAAAAAGAGAGAGAGAGATACTTATTGGGACAACTGCCCTGAGAAGGAGATTTCACTTTGAAGCTGAACTTATGTTCTCTGAGGCTAGGTGTCAAGATAGGGAGAGACATTAGGAACAGGAGTGAGGAAGGCCAAGAATCATTTATAGGACTCGGTTTTTTTCTTGGAATAATCACAGGTGCTGCTAGAACTCTATCCCCATCTCTGTCGAGCTCTGTCTCTTCCCCACGAGTGTGGGGTTTAGGCTCCATGAACATGAGTGAAGAGGAGGGGTCAGAGGGAACGAGCCAGCACAGCCCATTCAGGGGTGCCAGGTGCTCTGGTCTACTTGGGTCATGGGAAGGGGCCAGGTGCTGCGTTTAGCCCTCCACAGAACTAGTTCACCTGTCAAACAAACAAACAAGCTGCTGTGAGTTTCTTCCGACAACCACTTACCTCAGGTGATGCCTGGCAGAGCATGCTGGTAAAGCACCTGGTCCTTGTCACCTCTGCTTGTGTGGTTCAGTGTTGGAGGTGTTACTGTTGTGGGCCTCCAGGCTCAGGGCAAATACCTCAGCCTGCAGACACAGAGCATTCTTGTGGTAATCACCTGAGCCCTATCAACTGCTGCAGGACAAGGAGGCTCCAAGGCCTGGAGAGTCAACCTGGGAGGAGGCTCCTGGTAGGCAGCAGACCCTGTTCCCTTATATGGGACCAAAAAGAGCAGGGAAAGAGTAGCCTCATGTTCACACTCTCATATTGCTGCCCTGAAGCTGGAAACCAGTTCCCTGATAAGGTGAGCAAAACTATGTCCTAGTCCTTTAGGACAACTTTGCAGGATGTGGATGAGGACAGACCCCTAGATCAGAGAGAAAACCAGGAAGAGTAGGCAGCTGGATGACTTCTATGCTCTGGCTGTTTTCTTGTTTCCTTTTCTCATGTTCTCCCTCAGGACTGACTAAAGTAATTGTGTCTTTTCGTGCCAGCTTATCTCAATGGTGAAACTTTCCAGAGAAAACAGGACTTGCCCCAACCCAAAGCTGCACGTAGCAGCAGCCATCAAGGCATGGGAGGCGGTGGGGTCAGAGCTGCTCTGTTTAGGTGGATTCCCCTGGTGCAAACCTGGCTGTGTTCTCATTTTAAGGGAAGGAGTTCTCTCTCACAAAGGATGGCATGTTATTTGTTTTATAGGGAAGAAGGTCTTTTGGTAGCCAAGAATATGGTCTCTGGAATAAGACCTATTACTCAGTGTGGTCCCATCACTTACAGCTCTGTGATCCTGTATGAGCTTCTTAATCATCTAAACCAGTTCTGTCATCTATAAAGTGGAGATAATTATTGTAACTTACAAGGTTGTTGTAAAACTTAAATAAAGTAATACATGTAAATTTCTTGGCATGAGGCCTAGAAGGATGGAATATATATTTATCATCATTACTATTATCATTACCATTACTCCTTATGTTTTCTGGAAATTTGGAGAACAGAAGCAATATTCTCACTCAAAAAGATGTGGGATGAAAGGAATTGCTAATTCTTCCATCTCCCTCTCCTACTTCTTTCCCCCCAATCATAAGTGAACTGCTGATTCTAAATAATTTAATAAAGGTCACCCTTTCCAGGGTGGGAGAGAAAAGCTACTAAACGTTAGTGAAGCTCTTTTGTAAGACCAGTCTGCTCCTGAGATGAGCAGGAAAGAAATCAAGTGTTCCTCATGCCTTATGGTGCAGAGCTAGGGCCTTACCATTGATTAAATTCTCAGGAAAACAAAATGAAAAACAAATGACCCTTTCACCAACACTAAAATTTACTTGTAGAGGACAAACCTTCTTTATTAAACATACAGTTTAAAAGCCCATGATTCACAGCACATAGTGAAGGACTGTCCAGAGGAAAACTTAAATTGGAAAAGTTACAGCCCCCACCCATGGAACTGAAACTCCTCTTTTCCCATATGCAAAACAGTAAGGTTCACAAATTAGAGAAGTGAGAAATGATCCAAGGGAACAGATGTTTAACTTTGAGGATGGGTACTTTTAGATAAGGAGAAAAGGACAGGGGTGTCTGGGGCAGGAAAGTGGAGAATCTGAGGGGAGTCAGGTCAGAAGAAAAAGGAAATGTCACCAGAGACATCTCCCAACATATTTTGTATGGTACCTCAAACTTCATCAGGATTTCCCTGTGAGAACCAGTAGAAAATCCAAAATAACTCCACTAGTCTTCCAGTAAGGAGAACTACTTACATCTGCAGAGTATGGAATGCCAGTTGTGGTGAGACAAAAGATACCGGGTGGAAAGACAAAGGAAGGGGACCTGCTTGGTCCTATCGTCTCCAAGCACAGCAGAGGCAGTGGCCAACTATCAGGTGAAATGCATCTTGAAATTCCAGGTGATGAACGGTACAGGTTAATGAAGTCAATAAACTCAGAAAAGGCAGGAAGACTCGATGGGTCAGAGAAACACTGGTGGTGAGGGGTGGGGGAAGATAGATATTAAAAAATGAGGAAAACTGATATGAAACAATAGCTATTACAGAAATAATAGTGAGCCAAAGTTTGCTTGACCAGAAGAAATCAGGCAAAGAAAATTACGTAGGTAGTTTTACCAAAACTTCTAGTAACTGATAGCAAACTTACAGAAATTGTTTCAGTGATCAGAAAAAGTAAGATAGTGCTTACTTCATTTCTGAATGCCAGTATAACCTTAATACAGCAACTGGTTAGTGACAGCAGAATAAAAGAAAATTTCTATCTGTCTCATTATAAACATAGATTCAAAAATATTAAGTAAACAATAACACATTAAATTTATGGGTTTTTTTCTCAGCACATTTAAAAAAATAATGAGAATGGTTACTTCAGTCTTAAAGTTTCAGTTTCAGGTCAAAAGGAAACAACTCTAGATTTTTGTAAATCAGAAACTTCCAGTTTTTGCCAGCCTGACCAGATACATTATTCCTTAGTACAAAGATCAAGGGAACAAATAAAGTGCACCTAAACAGGACCTTAAAACCACTTGCCTGATGCTTCCATCACCATGTTCATCCAGTAGGAACGGCAAGAACAGCACAACCCCTCCTTTAAGTGCATTTCCTCCAAGCCTCACAGAACATACTCATTTATATACCATTGACTAGAACTTTGTGAAATGTCCACCCCCAACCTGAAATATAGCTGGGAAATGTGGTCTTTGTTCCAGTCAACCCTATTCCCAGTTAAGTCAGTAGATCCCCTACTAAGATAGAGAAAGAGAGATGTACAAATAGGCAGAAAATGGGTAGAAATACAATAGTGAAAATGTGAGAAGGGGCCCCTAGGTGGCTCAAATAGAGAGAGAGAGAGGTGTACAGATAGGCAGAAAATGGGTAGAAACACAATAGTGAAAATGTGAGAAGGGGCCCCTAGGTGGCTCAATCAGTTAAACGGCAGACTCTTGATTTCAGCTCAGGTTGTGATCTCAGGGTCCAGAGATTGAGCTCCACCCCCCAATCAAGCTCTATGCTCAGCAGGGAGTCTGCTTGTCCTTCCTCCCCCTCCACACCTCCCCACACTCACATGTGCTTGCTCTCTAAAATAAATAAGTGAAATCTTTAAAAATGTAATTTAAAATGTTTCAACTGATAATAACGATGATACGGTACATAGGAATAAATCTAAAAATCAACAACAAAAATATGTGGTCAAAGATGGAGAAATTATTAAAGATTACTAAAGAATGAAATAGAAAATTTGTATGTAGTAGTAGATATAAGTAGATATATATGATAGCCATGGGTAAAATGACTCAGCACAGTTTATTCTCACCATATTAATAAATTCAAAGCAATTTCAAAAAAAATTGAGCTGGATTTTTAATGAAATTATCATGTTGAGTCATAAAATCCATGTGGGAGATTAAGAGGTCAAGAATCAATTTTGAAGAGAAATTAAATGGCAAGAATTATCCTACCAGATACTAGATAATAATTAAGTTGAAAAGGAGTAGAAACATAGACAAATGAAACAGAATACAGGAGCAGAAAAGGATCTGAGCATACAGAAACTTAATATCTGGCTGAGGGGGAATAACAGAGCATACAAATCAGTGAGTATGTTAGGTTTCTCCTGAGAAACAGGAGCAGAAGTATCCATGTGTACATCCATACATCTATCTGTCTCTATCTATAGTTCCATTGAAATAGATTGACTTTAAGGAATTAGGTCACATGGTTGTGGAGGCAGGCAGGTCCCAATCTTAGTAAGTAGGTAGGCCAGTGGGCAGGAGACCCATGGAAGAGTTGATGCTGCAGTTTGAGTCTGAAGGGCAGTCTGCTGACAGAATTCCCTCCTTTTCTGGGGAAGTCAGTCTTTCTCTGTGGTTGGATGAAACCCACCCACCTACAGTCCAGAAGGTAATTTGCTTTACTCAAATTCTACTGATTCAAATACTAATCTCAGATTTAAAAGTACCTTCATGGAAACATCTAGAATACTGTTCAGCCAAATTTCTGGGTCCTGCAGACTAGCCAAGTTCACATATAAAATTAACCATCACAGTGGAGTAAGAGAGACCTACTCCAAATATGATGCTAGGATAAATAATTATCCAGATTGGGGAACAAAAATTAAATCCCCACTCCCTTCACTCCAAAAATTAATTCTAGATGAATTGAAGACTTAAGTGTAAAGCAGTAAAACTCTCAAACACTGAGAAAAATATAAAATATTTTTGCTGCCTGAGGGTAGAGAAGAGTTTATTAAACACAACAAAAGCACTAATTTGTAAAAAATCAGAAGCAACCTCGTACCTATCAAGGGGAACGGATTCTTAACATGGAGTATATTCAATCTTCATTCAATAGTATATTACATAACAGCTAAAATGAATGACCTCTAGATCATAGAATACATATTTATCAAGTAGATAAATCTCAGAAACACAATGTATGGTCTGACACTATACAAATGCAACATGGTGTTATATACTACATATAAGTTATGTGGATGTACATATATACATTAATGGAGTCACATATCAAAATGTGAATGAGAATGTTAGACATCCATTTCATGACTGAGGTCACCCTTAAAACATAAGGGAAATGAATGAGATCTGGGAGTGTGACAAGAAACGCTTCACCTGCATTTGTGATATTTGGTTTAAGAAACAATATGAAGCAAGAAGAACATAATGTAATTTAATAAAGCAGTGTGATGGGACATAGGTATTCTTCATGTTGTTTGTTATACTTAAATTTTCAAAATAAAAATAATAATTTATTAGAGACCTATAATTTTTAAACTGCCTCTGTCACAAAAAAGCCAATATCTATTCCCAAAACATAATATTTTGGATGGAGTATTAAAAATGTAAAGCAGTTTCCCAAGTCGGTGAAATGACTTCATTTAGCTCACTCTGAACATCCTTAATTTCCACTAAGAACACATTCTCTTTAACATCACACAACTTGTAGATTCTTAAGAAATGCTTTTGTTGATATGAATTTAGAGACCTGCCAAAAAACAGAAATAGAGTAAATTGTTAAAGGAAGAGATAAATACCCATAGTTTTTGGTCAACTGGAAGAAAAAATACAGTTAGTTCTTCTAACAAAAATTTGTGATATGTATTCATTTTATTTGTGTATACATTAACTACTATAACTGGCATGATATGTAACAAAACTTTGCTAATGTTCTCCAGTTAAATTCTATGTGCTAAGAATTAAAGAAATTGTCACTTTCAACTTTAAAATACTTGAATTAATATCGTGAAATAGTTGAAGAAGTTTCGGTAAAACTTAGCTTTCTCCTCTCTTCATCTCTTGCATGGACCTTAAGATTTAACCTTTGTGTGTGTTTGTGTGAAAATCATCAAGCGAGGCATCCTGACCAGTAGAAAAACCACAGGTTGAGAAGTGAGAGACAGTTGGGATCCATTCCAAGCCCTACCACTTTCTACACGTGTGACCTCACTTGAGAGATTTCCCCATATTGAGCTTGAACTTCCTTGTCTATCAGATCTAAATAATACTACCTTTCTTACAGGGTGAAGGATCAATGTGTATGCTCATGTATAAAGTGTAAACAGCAGTCACACCATGTATGATAGCAAGTTGGAGTGGTTTTCACCAGCTTTCACATGCAGCTGTGTGTATTTCTACCCATGTTTAAATTTGGCAATAGCTTTAATCCAAGCAAAGTGAGTACTGTCCAAGTGAAGAACATTGCTTAGTCATTCAGACTCAATGATTTATAAGTAATCCTTAAAGGCACTTGGAAACATTGGGAAAAATGCAAAGTCTTAGCCTAGGCTAATTCTCTGATTTGGAGCAATACCTTTCACAGAAAGACATGCTCATCTACAAGTAGGCCATAGTATGTACATTGTTAGAAGCACTGAAGAAAACTAAATGATTTCAATTTCTGCACTCATTTTCTTAACATTCTACTCTACAAGTCTCTATGTCCTGTCATGTTCATTGTGGCACTAAACATGGAGGGAGTCACTGAGCTTTTCCTTGAAGAGAGAATTTGCTCCAAAAATTGCAGGTAGCTGATAGCACCCAGATGCACCCACCTTGTTCACTGACCATAGCATTCAATTCCAGCCAATGGCTGAGCATGGGGGATGTGAGAGCCCAAACATTTCTGCCTAACATGGGCCTTCTCTGTGGTCCATCATCCCACCAGAGCTGTCTGTTGGTCTGGCCAAGATTTTCTCGGGGCTGCACCACAGTGCAAGTCTCTTCCTACCCAATTCTCCCTCCTTCCTAATCTCTGGTCAGAGTATACTTGCTGTATACCCCAATCCGAAGCCTTCCCTACCTACTTCTGCTCTTTCTCACCTTCATCTTTCACTCCAGTAAATCTCCTGTACTTCTTACTGTTTTAACTTCTGCTTCCTGGAGGACTTGAACTGACATTAAGAGAAATAAATATTGTTGCCTCAAAGGAATTTATTTATTTATTTATAAAAGATTTTATTTATTTATTTGTCAGAGAGAGTGAGCACAGGCAGACAGAGAGGCAGGCAGAGGCAGAGGGAGAAGCAGGCTCCCTGCTGAGCAAGAAGCCCGATGCGGGACTCGATCCCAAGATGCTGGGATGATGACCTGAGCCGAAGGCAGCCGCCCAACCAACTGAGCCACCCAGGCGTCCCTCTCAAAGGAATTTAGAATATAGAATATAAATCTAGTAATATATATACATATGTAACCCATATAAATTATATAACAATGGAATCCACATGTAAAATTTAAAAGCACATTATTATCAGTCTACTGAAAAACAATAATAATTTATTCCCCCCCAAAAACCTAATAAAATTCAATGACTTAATGGATATATTTCTCAGTCTTTCTGTCTTTCTATGGTATGCTGAGAGCAATGGGACAAGGTGGGGCATTAATTCAGAAAAAAAAAAAAATCCAACCTTTAATTATTGGATCCCACTATTGCTAGCAAGAATAGTAACTGTAGTTACTCTGACCAGTGTTACCTGACACTATTGAAATCCTTTCCTTTTTGAAGAATTATAGGGTATAATTGACTCTTACTTTTCAATGCCAAGAGACCATTCTTGAGATTTATTGATGGCAAGTTGAATTGATACAAGTATATACAAGCAAACTATAAAAGTGGTGTTTGAGAAAAATATGGCAAGATATCCAACATATTTATTTATTCTACAAACATTTGCTACAGCTTGTGGGCAAGGCTCAATGTTAGTGCTACACTGTTGGAGAGTCATAAAAATGAAGCAAAAATGCATTTCCTCAAGGAGCTTAGAGTCCAGTTGGGGAATTCAAAATCATTTGGCTATTTCCTTTTCCTTTGTATAGTCCTTTTTAAAGTCATACTTACAAATTTGGAAATATTTGAAAAGCAAGGGAAAGTAGCCAAAAGAAAAATACATTAAAAATAAGCTTGAATCCAAAACACTAATTTATTAAAAAGGCAAAGATAAAATGGTATGGGAATTCAGAATAAGAGGAAATACTTCCATCTGGGTTGAGAGCAGAGAAGGAGAATATCATAGAAAACTTCACAGGGAAGATGGAATTGAAGATGGGAGGTACAGGATTTGGGCATCAAGTACAGACAAAATACTGTGATTTCAAAGAGGGAAGTAACAATGTGAGGCAAACACAGCAGCAAGGACATGAGGAGTTTATGGAGGGTGGGATGGGGAGGACATTAACTCAGTTTTTCTGGCACAAAAGATCAATCAAGACAGGGTAGGAGAGGGAAACTGAAGCTGGAATTGGAGGGCCTTGAGGGGTACATAGAAGGCCCTTATTTTATACCATAT
The DNA here is from genome assembly GCA_003697995.1 of Taxidea taxus jeffersonii. Classification (NCBI taxonomy): domain Eukaryota; kingdom Metazoa; phylum Chordata; class Mammalia; order Carnivora; family Mustelidae; genus Taxidea; species Taxidea taxus. The sequence goes on from ML105780.1 coordinate 218,540, forward strand.
GTCCCAGTGTTGGGAACAGAAGAATGCTGAAACAAATGCACAAATGTGATTTTTTATAAGATTATTTGTTTGTTTATTTTATTTTAGACAGCAGTGGGGAGGGACAGGGGAAGAGGGAGAGAGAACGAATCTCAAGCAGACTCCCCACTGAGTGTGAAACCTGACGTGGGGCTCAATTTCACAACCCTGAGATCATGACCTGAACCAAAATCAAGAGTCAGTTGTTTAACCAACTGAGCTGTCCAGATGCCCCTCAAGTGTGATCTTTTATAGTAAGTGAGCACCAAATTAAAATATCAAAATTGTCTTGGACTTCAATGTCACAAAGAGGCACTTTTCTATCCATTTGAAAAAACAATTGCAATAAAGAACAAGTGACTTAGCCTGCCTGAAGAGAAATAATGTTAAAGAACTATGCATTTCATTTAGTTAACTTTGTAAATATGTATTTCTATACCAGTTTTGTCCTGGAAAAAATTTTTTTGCCATTATCTTTCTCCATAAAAATGATAAGATTTTCATATCTGATGTTTATGTGCAGAGGACACAACATATTCAAGACTTCACTTAGCTTTGAGTAGCAGATTTAGTTTCTGAATTATGTCAGTTAGAAAGCTTTAACCTCTAGTGATTTAAAAATGGAAGGAAGGAAAGAAGGGAGGGAGGGAGCAAGCCCAACTCAATTAGCTTAAGCAATAAAGAATTACTGCTTTATGTAGCCAGGAATCCAAGGCAGAATTTTTCTGAAACTCATTAATTCATCAGCTCAACAACATCATCCAGAAACCCCAATATCCATCCTTCTGCTTTGCCACCCTCAGCATGCAGCTCCCTTTGGGCTAACACCCATCATGGTAACAAAATGGCTGCCTCAGTTCTAGGCACTAAATCTTGTTCAGCAATGTGCAGCTGAAGAAAGGAGGCATATGTCCGCTTTCATGAGCCAGAGAATCTATACAAGAAGCTCCTCATCAATAGAATTTTCCTTCCCATTTCATCGGTCCATTGCTAGTTTGAGTTGACAAGCCCCTTCTTAAGGCTGAGACCCATGAGGATTAGCTGTGGCTCAGTAATACAGGAGTGGACATCTAAAAAATAAAATCAGCCACCAAGAGTGATAAGCCTTAGGCTGACAACCAACAACACCTGCTAGATCATGTATCACTATATTGCTGTATGACTGTGTATGACATTTAACATCTCTGAGTCACAACATCTTCATTTTTCATAAGCTGCACATGTTACTTTTTTCCTTTTTTTTTTTTTAACTCAACTACAGTTGAAACAATGTTACATTAGTTTCAGGTGTACAATGCAGTGATTTGCTGAGTCTACATATTGCGGTGTGCTCACAAGTGTAATTCCTATCTCTCACCATACAATGCTATTATATTCCCTGTTCTGCATCTTTCATCCCTGTGACTTATTCATTCTATAACTGGAACGTTGTACCTCGCACTCTGCTTCATCCATTTTGCCCTTCCCACCACCCATCTCCTCTCTGGCAACCACCAGTTTCTTCTCTGTGTTTTATGGGTCTGTTTCTGCTTTTTGTTTGTTTGTTCTGCTAAGTGAAATAAGCCACATGTTACTTTAAAATTTACTGTTAATTATCCCACACGAAAATTTATCTTTCAGGGCACCTGGGTGGCTCAGTGGGTTAAAGCCTCTGCCTTCAGCTCACATCATGATCCCAGAGTCCTGGGATGGAGCCCCGCATGGGGCTCTCTGCTCAGCAGGGAGCCTGCTTCCTCCTCTCTCTCTGCCTGCCTCTCTGCGGACTTGTGATCTCTGTCTGTCAAATAAATAAATAAAATCTTAAAAAAAAAGAAAATTTATCTTTCTTTTCAAAACTCTTTCTTTAGTTGTATGACTTGTTTTTGTTTTGACTGAAATCCAGTAAATTAGTGAGTTAATGTTGCAAAGGATTTCAGATAAAATTATGATGAGCAGAAAACAAAGTGATAAAGCATTTACTATTCATACACAGAAAGGGGGCTGATTTCACATATATGTACAAAAGACAGAAAGAAAGAGAACTCTCTCAAATTGGATAGGAAAAATTCCAATTAAAAATGGTCAAAGTTTATGAAGAGACAGATACTGAATGAAGAAATACAATTGAGTTTTAAGCTCATGAAAATGATGAAAGTACAGTTGTGATGAGACCATTGATCATGAAAGCTATACTGTCATGCCATTTTTTTACCTGTTGGATTGGCCACGGTCCAAAAGTTTGATAATGCCTTCTACGGGCAAAACTTCAAAACAGCAGGAACCACATGTGTTGCTTGCAGAACCGGAGACCATGGAGGCTCCTATGGGGATAAATTGCCTATAGCTTTCCAAATCACAAATGAATATGCTCTGCTCCAGAAAAGCCAATTTCAGGAAATTATCCTGCCTTTGTATCTCTGATAGCAAGATAATTCATTGCAAATTTATTTTTTTAAAAATACTGAAAAATCTAAGTGTCTATCAATAGAGGATTGGTTAAAAAATAAACTATACAGTGTCAAAACAAAAATAAAATATATACATACAGAGAAATGGTATGAACATGAGAAAAAGAAAGACTGAAGTGACAATATATATACTAATGTGAAAATATCTCAAAGAGGCGCAGTAAAAGAATGCATGTAGTATTCCATTAGCTCCAGAAAAGGAGAAATAGCTTAGAAATGAAGTACTTGATTACGAGTATGGAAGGGATCTTGACAATCGGGGGACAGAATTGGAAGAAAGATCTTTTTTACTGTAAATTATTTTCTGTTTTTTTGAGTTTTTAACTATTTGGGTGTACTGCCTAGTCAAAGGTAAATAAAACACTTTTAAACTGTTATGATAGGTACTTTCTAAATTTAAAAGGTTGCTTCATATGATAACTATCTTTCTGTGATTGACTTATTTCACTTAGCATAATACCCTCTAGTTCCATCCTTATAGGAATGTGAGAGGCAGGGCAGGGGCGGGATGCAGTGCAGGGGGTGGGGTGGTGGGTGGGGTGGGTGGGGTGGGGGATAGGAAGGGGAAAAATTAAAGAAGATGGGAACTGGGAGGGAGACAAACCACAAGAGACTCTTAATCTCAGGAAACAAACTGAGGGTTGGTGAGGGGTGGGGTGGGAGGGATAGGGTGGCTGGGTTATGGACATTGGGGAGGGTATATGCGATGGTGAGTGCTGTGAACTGTGTAAGCCTGATGATTCACAGACCTGTACCCTAGGGCAAATAATACATTATATGTTAATTATTTTTTTAAGTAAAATAAATAAATAAATAAAAGGTTGCTTCATACCTATCTCACCAAATGTCATAGTATTCATCATAGGTGGGAAAAAACCCTAACTATATATATTTAGAAAAGGTACATTTGCTTAATTTAAAAGAATATATAAATAGCCCTTCTGAGTTAAAAACAGTCTTTTGCTCACTGATTATTGACTGTCCTAGGAAAAACACATATGGGGTAGCTGATAATGGTTCATAAAACTGTGCATCTCGAAAGTGATTATGTATAGAAATCCAAACTTTAGTATCCTGCCATCACCTGCTATGGCAGACATGTAGTTCGCTCACAGGAGAACCTTCAGGTCAGGAAAAGTACTAATCTATTTCCGTTTCTTGGTTCATCTGCCACAAGCCAGCAAAACATGACTTGACCCTTGATAAAGATCAACCCTGAGCTTCACTTGTATCATTAAGGAGATTGGACTTTTCTTAAAGATGGGAATCAACACCACAATTTAGGTGAGTACACATAATATTTATTTTGAATACAGGGCAACAAGAAACTCCCCTGATTTTAGGTATAGCAAGCTCTTCAGGAAAACTATAAAACAGTGGGAGTGTTGTCCAGAACAGTCTGGTCAGCCTCTGCCAGAAATGGAACTCCCATTCATACATTTCCTGTTGCATGCTGCCAGTGAAAATTTACTTTGTATCCTTCATAGCCTCCTATTTACAAATGAATTCATTTGCATATTATCTACATGTACTTCCTTTGTGATAAAGTATACACATTATAAAACATGTACAAGAAATAGCAATTTTTAAAAGACCAAGAGAAAAACATATATAAAAGTTCTAATCTTTTCTTCCGTACTCCAATATCATGTACTACCTTTGGTGTGAACACTCTAACATACCAAAAAATTAAGTAATTAAGCTATTTTGTCAAAATTGTCATACTATTAGACATTCTTCTTTGTGAGTAAAATTAATATCTGTATCTAAACAGATATGGTGACTTATTTATCCAAAAGAATTCATGATCCTAAACTGCACAGAAAGCTGCATTCTACATGCTTTGAATAAAATAAAGATTAAGAATTCCTATTCCTTGGGACACCTGGGTGGCTCAGTGGGTTAAGCCTCTGCCTTCGGCTCAGGTCATGATCTCAGGGTCCTGGGATCGAGCCTGGAACCGGGGCTCTCTGCTCAGCGGGGAGCCTGCTTTCTCCTCTCTCTCTCTGTCTGCCTCTCTGCCTACTTGTGATCTGTCAAATAAATAAATAAAATCTTAAAAAAAAAAAAAAAAGAATTCCTTTTCCTTGCCCCTAACAAGCATAAAATTTAGTAGGGATGTTGAAATCTACACTTTAATGTAGAATCTATATTACTATGAAGTGATAACAACAGTATACTCAAATGCCTTCAAGTTTAGAAGGCAGACAAAAGATCATTCCAATAGGAATTTGCAAGAAAGACTTGACTAAAGGGGCTAGGTTACATCTTTGCTTTGAATCATAAGAAGCTTTTTGACTGATAAAAAAGGATATAGGCAGAGCTGTCATTCTACTTGGGGAGAATGGCAGGAGCAATATGGTAGTAGGATCAGAGGTCTCCAAAGGACAAGGAGAGGTAAGCTGGAAATGTGAACTGGGAGTCCGGTTGTGGAGGACCTCGAATTATTGGCTAAGGCTTTTTGGTGTTTATGTAATACACACTAAGAAAGTCCTAGAGAAGATGTGATAGAATTGAAAGACTTCTAGAGTAAGAGTTAGGGCACCTGGTTCTAGTGCCACATTCATTTGACATAAAAAACATTTCTCAATTTCTCTAAACCTCATTTCCTTTCCTAGATGAAAGCTTCCTTCATTACTGATACTCTATAATTCCTCAAAGACTTTTGAGCATGCCTTGGCTTAAGCTGGACTCTGGTTAAAAGTATATCATAATAGCCAGAGAAAGGTCATGGTGGCCTACACCAGGGAGGTGTCAATGGAAGAAGGCAGTAGTGTCTCTAGCAAGAGAATACTGCTGTGCTACAGGCTTTACTTACAGAATTGTTCAAATCGAATTAGAAAAGAAGAAAGAATGTGAATGACATTGCCAAGATCCAGTTACTGGGTCACACTGAGTGATTGGAAACAGGACAATGGGGGAGAGAAAAATGCAAGAGTATTAAAAAATTGTTAGCTTACATTACCAACAGAATCTTAGCACCATTCACAGAAATTGGGATATTAAAAAATATGTATTCTAGAAGGAGGAGGTGAGAACAGTCTGGGGCTTATTGAGTTTAAGTGGGCAGAAGATTATTGAGATCAAAATGTCCAGCAAGGAGTTGGTAACTTGAAATTAAAATGAGTGATGTGAGAGTTACCCCTAAGAAGGAAATACTGAAAATCAAAATATAATAAATAAACATTTTTAAAGAGTTTATAAAGACATAGGGAAATGCTTAGAAAATCTTTTCAATTAAAAAAAAAACAAGTTATATATATTCTTAGTGACAATGAATGCTAATATATGTTCATAGAAAAAGGTAGAAATATCAGTTATTCAGTTCATATTAATAATATATGAGCAATTTTTATTCTTTTTACTATTTTGGTATTCTTCCAGTTTTCCATGATGAACATTTATTAGTCTTATAAACAGAAAAGAGAAACAATTAAAAAGAAAATGCAAAAAAATAAAATGATGACCAAAAAGTTGCTATTAAATCTTGGGAAAAGACATTTTAAATATAAATTTCTCTGAAAAACAGGTCTGTTTCATAAGTGCTCATACTGACTAAAAATCACACTTAACTGAAGTCCAGTGGGGCATAATGGAAGAATCAATTATCTCAATTCTATATAGGTCCAGTTGCAAAGAATGAGCTGTTGACTCTCATATTCCTGGTAGAATCAAGCACATTCTACCTGTCTTCCACCATAACAGGTTCCTGTATACTTAAAGGAGAAAATATATCTGGACACAGAGAAGACCTCCGAGGGAGAAAAGATAACACTAAGTGTAAGGTAGAAAACATGAGTTTCAACAATACTGCCCTATTAAATTAACTCTATCACCAGGCACTAAAAGTGAAACTTCAGTTTTCATTTTATGGTTTAGTACATGTTGGAGTCATCCTGTTCAACCCCCTGACAAAAAGCTATATCAAGTATAAGGCAGAGTCTTAAGCTATATAAGAGATTTTCATTTTTATTTTTTTAGTTTATTTTATCTTATTTAAAGATTTTATTTATTTGACAGAGAGACACAGCTAGAGAAGGAACACAAGTGGGGGAGTGGAAGAGGGAGAAGCAGGCCTCCAGCTGAGCAGGGAGCCCGATGCAGGGCTCCATCTCAGGACCCTGAGATCATGACCTGAGCCAAAGGCAGATGCCCAACAACTGAGCCACACAGGTGCCCCAAGACTTTCATTTTTAAAAGATGTTATTTATTTATTTATTTATTTGAGAGAGAGAGAGAAAGAGAGCACAAGCGAAGGAGGGTAGAGGGGGAGAGAAAGAGGGAGAAGCAGACTCCCCTCTGATCAGGGAGCTGGACTGGGGGCTCCATCCCAAGACCCTGAGATCATGACCTGAGCTGAAGGCAGAGGCTTAACTGACTGAGCCACCCAGGCGCCCCAAAGAGACTCTTTTATTAAATCTAGAATTAAGCAACCTAGTTCGTTAGGTCAAATGTAACCAAAGTATAAAAACAGTAAGCTGGTTTCGTCTACTCAGGCTCACATTTATGGTGACACTAACTATCATTAGGCTAGAGTAGACTACAGTAGTCAACAAGATACAATTTTCCAGGATTCCTCAGGAAGTGGTTCGTATTTTCCCTTCCTAGGTATTTGAAAGGGGGCAATTTGGACTACACCGAGTGGCCTGAGACATTCATTTCTCCTAATGAGAACTCTCCCAGGGCCACTTGGATATAGATAAAAACTTAAGTGGCCCATGTGATATCATGAATTAAAAAAAAAGTGATAGAACCAATAGGCATTCCTTGTATAATATTCAGGTGGGAGGTAGCTCAGGTGCTAGGTGTTCATCTAGAATTTCTTAGCCCAGTGGGTCAGCCTCGACTGCTGGCCCTGCATCAGAAGCACCAGAGTGATGTCCAGCTTGATACTGAACTTAGCCTAGAATAATTCCTCAAAACAACCATTGCACCATAATTGACTTTCTAATATCCTCTAAGTGTGATCTTTGTTGAGTTTGGCAAAACAAACATAGCACATTAGAAAGAACACAAGTTTTGGACTAAGGAGACATGGATTTAAATCCCAGGGCCACCATGTGTTATCACCTTACCATATGATCCTGTAATAGTCATTTAATCAGTTGGAACCTAAGTTTTTGCGTCTGTAAAAGAGGTAGGAGGGAATTCTACCACAGGGGGTAATCATGAAAATTAAGTGAGATAACAACATACAAATGTAAATGTATCAATACAATGCTAGTGAAGCCAACTGTCATGTAGCAAAGAACTACTGTATCAGTCCATTTCTCCAGAGAGGCAGAATATAGAGACACACATATATACATAGATACATACCCACAATATGTTGTGGATACTTTTTTAATATTTCAAATTGAATGCAACTTTTTCTTTTAAATACAAATCTAATAAAACCACCTATTCCTTTTGGAGAGAGATTTATTTTAAGGAATTGGCTTACATGATAATGGAGGCTGAGACGGCCGGAGATCTGAAGTGAACAAGCTGGAGACCCAGATAGAGAGCTGATAGTGTAAGTTTCCAGTCCAAAAACTGTCAGACTCCAGCCCCTACAAGAGTGTTGTTGGACTGAGTTAAAGGCAGGAAGAGACCCATGTTCCAGCTCAAGTAATCAGGCAGGAAGAGATTTCTCTTACTCACAGGAGGGTTAGCCTTTGCGCTTGATTCAGGCCTTCAACTGATTGAACAAAGCCCACGCACTTTAGGGAGGGCAATCTCCTTCACTCAGATTCAAATGTTTGTCTCATCCTAAAACACGCTCACAGACATACAAAGTAATGGGCACTTAGGTTGGCACATAAAGTTAACCATCATTACAAAATCTTAGTGATTTACAAGGAACATTCATCCTCCTAAGACCAGTGACTACCCCAGGCATCATCTCAGAGCAATGGCAGAAACACGGGAGAATGTTCACTGCATGCACAAACACATGTAAGCATCTGTTCCCATCATGTCTGCTAACACTTGATTAGCTAAAGCAAGCCTCATGGAAAGTTATACATTAATGGAGCATGGAAATATATACACTGATGGTAGGAGAAAGCTGCAGAGCCATAGGGCAGAGGGGTTGGATACAGCAAATGGCAATAACTGAGGAAAATAATGCAGTTCACTATGGTAGCCCAGTGCCTGGCACCTATTAGATATTCAACAAATTTTATGTGTGTGCCTTTCCTATCTCTCCACTCTAGTTCTACTTGTTGTTTTCCCCAAAATTTCCCATTCCTTTTTGCAATATTCTACATTTAATACAAATACTGTCGGCCTTGAACAAAGCACAGATTGGGGGTGCTGACTACTCCCACCTCCAAATAGTCAAAGATCTACATATAACTTTTGACTCCCCTAAAACTTAACTATTAATAATAGCCTACTGGTTACTAGAAGCCTAACATAAACAGTTGATTAACATATTTTGTGTGAGTGGTACCTGGCTGGGTACCAGTGGGTTAAGCATCCAACTCTTGGTTTCAGCTCAGGTCATGATCTCATGGATGGTGAGATCCAGCCCTGGGTCAGGCTCGCACTCAGCAGGGAGTCTGCTTAAAGATTCTCTCCCTCTGCCCCTCCTACCACTTGTATGCACTCTCTCTCTCAAATACATAAATAAATCTTAACAAGAAATATATTTTGTGTGTTGTATATATTATATACTGTATTCTTATTGTAAACTACAGAAAAGACAATGTTATTAAGAAAGTCAAAAGGAAGAGAATATAGCACTGTACTGTATTTATTGTGAAAAAATCTGCATGTAAGTGGACCCACAGAGTTCAAACTCACAGTGTTCAAGGGTCAACTGTATACTATTTTTGAGAATTAAGATAAAGCTATTTTAATAAGAAAATGCTCTTTCACCCAATGGAAGGCTTCAGGTGCCAGGCAAGTTGCTTCTTTAACCCACAATCACTGTTAGTTCATTTCCCTGAGATGTTTTACAATCAATTAGGAATGTACAATGCATGGAGGTAATTTGCATCCTATTCTTCAGTGTGCCCTACTTCACATTTGCTTATGTGGAATTTCACCTGCTCTTATTTTGCTCAATTAACTGTTTGTTCCACAATTATCTAATCTATTTAGTATGTTCTGGAAGTCTTTAAAGCTCTTTTCTCATCTTTTCCCTGACTAAATAATTTATCGTCTGTTAACTGTCTTAACTATTCAGCCCTGCTTGTCAAAGAGGTCTTTGAAAATATGAACATTTCAAATCCCAGTGTAGAAGGCAAAGATGTTGTACAATTAATTTCTTTTCATGCTGTGACTTGCCTTTTTCTCTTCCTTGTTTTACTAATCTCTCAACTCATTTTTAAATCCATAATAGAATTTTAAGTCTCCCCACAATGCTGCCAGTTTCTTTGTGTACTTCTTTATGGAACAAATATGAAGATCTTATCAAGATGTCAACAGTCAGAGTTAATAACTTGAGGCAATGTGAAAATCACTTATAAAGAACTGAAGGGTTCATATGGAATTTTAATCTTTAGAAGCCAAAGTCTAACATGAATGTGTACTTAACCCTTAAGATCTCTTATTTCAATGGAAGAACATTAATATTTATTATTTCTTTTAGCATCTATCAGGTACTGTATGGACACAGTCAGATAATTTATTTCAATTTGATTATCACCACAACCTTACCAAATTGTTATTTTTATATCTGCTTTTACAGATGAAGAACTGAGTTAATCTCAGTTTGAAAGATTTGACCAGGACTACCAGCAAAGATGTGAATGTCCTAATAATTGATTCCCAAATCTATCTTTTCTCTTCTAAATCTCACTTAATAGCTCTTTTTCATTCTTTCTTATTCTACGATTCTTAATGATTAACACAAATTATCACCATCCTTTAGCTATATTGAAAATTATTTCATTTCAGAAATAAATTGAAGGAATAGGACAAAAACATCACCTTTTTCAAACTATAATCTTCCCTTTAAAAATTATGATATGCATTAATATAGGAGTTTCTCCCTTTCAATTTGAGGATCAATCCTTTATAACATTAAAACCAGTTATAGGGATGCCTAATTGGTACAGTTGGTGGGCATCTGACTCTTGGTTCCACCTCAGGTCTCACCTCAGGTTGAGATCTCAGGGTCTCTGAAGGGCCATGAGATGGAGCCCTGTGCCCAACAGGTTCTGTGCTCAGTGAGGGAGTCTGCTTCTCCCTCTTCCTCTGCCCCACCCCCTTCTCTCTCTCTCTCAAATAAAAAAATAAATCTTTAAAAAGTTATAAAACATATATCCCCCACACCGTCTGCAAATTCACCAGGCTTACTTATTGCTCTCACTATACAGTATCTGCAAACATTTTTGGTCACACATCCCTCTTAGTAAAATATTTTGCATATCCATCTCCAATGTAAACATATTGGCTTATAAATCATTTGTATGGCTACTTTGATCTGTATGCTAAATTTTTCATAAGGTTAATGTTTTCCCAATTTTTAGAAAGTTTTTAATATCTCTTCTTCCACCTCTTCATGGGAAGGATAGTTAGAGACCAGTGCTGAATTACAAGTTCCTCAAGGTCTTCAACAACGTTTTATTTGCCTTTATTTGACTCTTCAAGACCAGGATCATGGTAGGCATGGAATTGAGGCTTTTAAGATAAAGAGTGAATGACAGAGCTGACTTTTTAAGATAAGATCAGAGCCAAGCCTTTGTTGTACTTCTCCAACTCCAAAACAGCATCTCTTGCCAAGGACATATCCGACCTTACATTCTTTCCCCAAATAATAGGAATTTTTCCCGTGAAATGAATCTGCCTTGCCACTACAACACTCAAATCCCCACTCTAAGATGGAATGGTTCATAGGAAACAGCACTGAACGGAAACTTCCAGATTTGAGTTTCAGGTCTGTCACCGGCTAACTTCCTACATTTGTACAGGTCACTCCAACCCTCTGAGTCCCTTTCTTATCATGTATTAGAGAAACTTGAAATAAATAATTATGAGTAACACTGCAGCTGCACCAATCTAAATAGGAAAATTCTTGTGATTTTTGTCTAAAAGAAAAGTTATATTGTATATACTTAAATATTTATATAAACACCTTGAAAAAATAGTTACTTGAACCAGTCTAATGTAAGAAGAAAAATCCAAAAGTTGTTCTTCCTTCTTCATAATCCTTAGAAAATAAGCAAATGATGCCTAGATGCCTTAGTGAGTAAGAATGTGACTTGGTTTGATGTTCTGCTAGATCTAAACGTACTAAGAATTGTAAGAGATTATCACCCTTAAGAGACTCCCAAAAAAGCCAATGTCTATATTCCATACTCTGTTCCCCTATGAAGCCTACCCTTTTGGTGGAATCTAAGGCAAGATAAACACAATCAAATTAAAATTAATAAGTGATGCAGTAAGAGCCAAGTCATAAATTTATTTGTGTTTGTCTGTTTCTTTCTGCTCAAGGAACAATGCAACCTGATTAAATTATAGAAATGCTATTATAGGAAAAGATAAAAGATAGTGGGAGGGGTCAGGGAAGGAGAAGCTCTTTCTTAGAATAGCTGAAAATTTCCATTTCAGAAGAAATAACATTTATTTATATAATTAAATATATATAAATTGTTCTGCTAGATATACATTGTATATAAAAATTGCCTCGGAGTTTTATCAGACTTTGATGTTTTAAAACCACACTACTACGAAAGATTGAAATAAATTATACTGTATAAATGGAAAATTCCACCATCAAATGGCAATTTTCTGTCAGAGATCTGCCCTTTATCTCTTGAATTAGATCTAGCTGCCTTTCTGAGAAACTGAAGCAATCACCATACAAAAGAGAAAGTTTAAATACTCTAGAGTTTCACAAAGCAGGCCTCTGACTTCCCAGTATTTATTCCTTTGACAGAAAGTAAAGTCGCACCCAGAAGAGAGGTAAAATCAAAGAGGGTAGATATTAATGTCTCTTCAGAAAGACCCACAATAGAATCCTTCAGCGCTTTTCCTCCATGTAGTGGTTTACTAAAGGAACGCCGCGATTAAATATTCTCTGTGAGAAAGGCTGCTCACTGGACAATCTCTCAAAAAAATAAAGCAGATTGGGAAAAAATTTTCCTTGTTTAAATGTTGCATTCTTTGCAGGAAGGGTTCTATTGCTTTTTTCTATTCTACCAATGTGCTTCTTACCAAGAATGTGAGACCCAGACCAAGGAGTGCCCAAAGTCAACATTTGGGTATCTACTAACAGCCAAGAGCTTTCTTAAGTGTGGATAAGCCGGTATTACCTCCTTTTTACAGCTGAGTAACTGGAGGCTCAGAAAAGTTCAATAACTTGACCAAATCCAAACAGCTGGAAAATGGCCAAGGTCTGCTTATCCCAAAGCTCACTACCTTATGTGAGTATGTGGACAAACTGCTGACATTCTGGGTGTTCCAGTTTTGTTTTCACCTCAACAATGGTGGAATAAAATATAAATTCTTCCAAGCATTCCTGTTATCTCATACAAGATTAATCCTCACTCTCGACTTGCCTTGATGTTGTGGGTATTTTTTTTTTTTTTTTTTTTAGAGCACAACTTTTTTCTTCTAAAACCAAATCTAACAAAGCCACAATTCCTTAGTTAATCATGTGTGTACATAAAGTTTAAAACCAGAAAAAGTGTGTTACCCAGATGTATAAAGAAGACTATGGTAATATAGTAACATTTCTTACTATAGTAATAACTTTCTCCTGAAGAACTTGCAGTGTATCCATATCTATCATCCCACTCCTTACAACATCTCTCTACAAAATCTAATTACCACATCTCATGATTAGTCATGGTTTCCGAAGACTGCTTTATCTAAGCCTGCTCATTCAAAGATGTGGGAGGATAGAAAGATCTATTTCATTCATTGTCTTAGCCTTTGCAAAAGCTTTTCCTAAATATTTTAGCCATTCTGACTGGTGTGAGGTGGTATCGAATTGTGGTTTTGATTTGTATTTCCCTGATGCCCAGTGATGTGGAGCACTTTTTCATGTGTCTGTTGGCCATCTGGATGTCTTCTTTGCAGAAATGTCTGTTCATGTCCTCTGCCCATTTCTTGATTGGATTATTTGTTCTTTGGGTGTTGAGTTTGCTAAGCTCTTTATAGATAAAAACAAAGCTGAAGGGTGGAGAGTGTATGTTCTCGTTGAATGTAATTCTAATCCATACCTATAGCCCAGTGCTTCTTTCCATTTCGATTCTGCTGCCTCCACATCTCTTTCCTCCAAGAAAATTAGGACAGAATCTAGATTCATGATCTAGTGAGTTTCTCCAACATTCTCACAGCATACAACACATACGTGCCTGTGTGTGCGCACACATACACACAGTGTTCATATATTTTATTTACTCACTTATGTATTAGAAAGGCTACAATAATACGCCTTTCCTTACTCAAGCCTGGTGATTACACTTGCCCAGGAAAGCAGAATTTATCATTTTCTTTGAGATTCCATAAGCTTTGAATTTCTCACAATTTTCTTTCCTTAAAAGCTACTGAGTAAAACAACACAATTATACAGAAAAAGGGGGAGGGGGTGCTGAGACCCATGTCTTTAAATAAAACTAGACTAGTAATTAGACTCTGAAATTGATAATGAAATGTCCCAGGCCATTTCATATGTACTCATCTCATTCAACATGTCCTTAGCCAGCTCAAACATAAATTTTCATGGCATTTAATAGATATTCAGTGCAAAAAGGGAAAAGGGTTAGAACAAGATATTTTCAGTCTGAACATAAGTAAAATAACACTGAGCTTTACTTCCAGTGCACCATGTGGCCCCACTGTTATGGCTCAGAGTTACCTGGAGTAAGAAGCCTCATTGCTCTCCCAAAGCTGGTTAACAGGTTACCACGTGAGTTAGTAATGGGTTTTTATTACTCGTTATCTTATTATCATACAGAATAACACTGATGCAGATTACCCACACTGAGACCAAGTAATGTTTACTCTTACTGAGACACATATACTTCATCCATTTGCTAAAAAGCTGTCCCTGTGCTTGAAAAAGAGTCTTACAGAAAGGAATGCAATCCAAACTAGAAATAAGAATGCTGGCTTGGTCTCCAGTTTTTCTTTTAAATGAGAAAGCTATGAGTTTAGAAGCTTCTTTATTACTTCTCTTCCAGATACCTATCAAATAGGATATTACAAAGAAGGGGGCCTACAGGCCTCACAAGAGGGCTACAGAACTTCCCTAATTTTTATCTATCATTGTGATTATTACCAGTGAGTCCTTTGGCAATACACAACTCCTTTCTACATGGTACAAATGACACTGGGCAGAGCTATGTTCGTTTTCTCAAGACCTGTGTTACTTTGCTATGGCTACATAACAAAGTACTACAAATTGGGTAGTTTACACAACAAAAATTTATTGTGTGACACTTATGGAAGCTGGAAATCTAAAACTCAAGGTGTCAACAGGCTTGGTTCCATCTGAGGGCTGTGTGAGGGAAGGGTCTGTTCTAGCTCACTCCTTGGCTTATAGGTGTCTGTATTCTCCCTGTGTTTCTTCAGTTCATCTTACTTCTACGTGCATCTCTGTATCCAAATTTTCCCTTTTTACTGGAACACCAGCCATACTGGATTAGGGCCCACCCTAATCACTTCATTTTAATTTGATTGCTTCTGTAAAGATGGTGTCTTTTTTTTTTTTTTTTTAAGATTTTGAGAAAGAGTGAGAGTGAGAGTGAGAGAGACATGTGCTCAGTGGGGAGTCTGCTTCTCCAGCTGCTGCCTCCCCCCAACCCTGTTAAGAACTCTCTCTCTCAAATAAATAAACCTTTTTATTCAAGATGTGTGTGTTCAAGTGGTGGGGAGCAGAGGAAGAGGGAGAAGCAGACTCCCCACTGAGCAGAGATCCCAATGCAGAGCTCGATTCCCAGACTCTGGGATCATGACCTGAACAAAAGACACTTAACTAACTGAGCCACCCAGGCACCCCAAGATTCTATCTTCAAATAAGGTTGCATTCTGAGATATCGGAGTTAGGACTTCAACATGTGAGCTTGGAGTAGATGCAATTCCACCCATAAGAAGACATTATTACTTAAATATTGGGTATAGTTTAGGAGAACTGGGCCACATTTTATGCAGTAAGTTATTGATCTTGATTATCACCAAATTTTAAGGAAAGGCTGGTGTGGATACAGGAGAGTCAAATAGCATAAGGGCCCAAAGTCTGCCCTCAAAACCTAACCAATCTAATTTAAAAACTGGATATATGTACAAAATAAAAATACAATCTGCTTGTGATGAGTAATAAGATAAAATTTTATAAACTAATGACATTTTTCTATTTCCTTTCAATTTTTAAAAAAGATTTATTTATTTGAGAAAGAGAGATCTTAACAGGGTTGGGGGGAGGCAGCAGCGGGAGAAGCAGACTCCCCACTGAGCAGGGACCTGGGACACATCAGGGCTTGTATTTCCTTTTGATTTTAATTATGCATTTGCCCCCTCAACCCAATCTGACTTGTTTGAGCAACCACAGTAGCAGCTGCAGCCATGACTTAATTAGAGTGAGTAGAAGCCAAATACAAATAGAAAAAGCACCTGGAAATTGCCTGTAGTTGTAGTAGGCCAGTATCGGAGCTCAGTGTACCATAATACAGCAGTGGAACCTTCACATCTGGTTTACTCGCTCTGGATGCTAGCTGCTTTACTTGTGCTAGCAGAACTGCTAACTTAACTGCCACCTGTTATACAGGTCATTTTAGTTGGTTTCCTAGCACTGAGAAATGTGTTGTAAATTTACAAATGAGGACACTGAAATATAGGGTCCCTTGGTTGATCCAGCCAAAGTTATACCAAAACTTGGCAGTAAGACAATTCTAAATCTTGAGTGCTTCTGCTTCTCCACACTGATCTGCTTCTCATTAAGTGAAGGGAGAGGATGCAAATTTTATGTGGAAAAGTTTGTTTTGTGCAGTTTTTCAGCTCATCTATACCTGATCCAGGCAACTGTCTTGCAAATGTATTTTGTGGGCCACAAGGTCTACTAGTGAAAGGTTATGGGTGAGTCAAAAAAAAAAAACTCTCAAAGTTAATGCTCTTCCAATTTTGAGTCAGAAGCTACCTACCTATTTTGTTACCCGAAAAATACAATTATATTAAAGATAGCCAATTCACAAACTGGAATACTTTAGGACTGCTTCTGCTCCCACAGCCTTGATACAGAGTTTACGAATCTGTTGCTATAATTTCATGCATTCCCCCTAAAAATACCTACTTTTCTGAGTCTTAGTTCTCATGACTGTAAGGAATAAATGCAGAATCAGAGCATTTGTGGAGGGGACAAAAGCAAGAAATACAATAGAATAATCATAGGAATAGCTGTGTTTACACACTCGTGATTCTCAAACTAAAAGACTCATGTTCCTAGGGAGGCCCCAGAATCACCTGGTATACTAGATTATACTCCAGAATGATGGTGGTGATCCCCTTACATCCCCTGTGACCTTTCACAAATGTGACTATATCCTCCTCCCATTGAAAGGTGGTGTCTCTTTCCCTTCTTCTTGGGATGGCCTATGACTCACTTTGACTTCCCTGCTTTTTGAGTTTTGGACATAAGTCTTCAGAGAACTTACAACTTCTGTTTTAACCTTCTTGGAAGTGGTGCATCATGTAAAGGAGCAGGGGCTTGATTACTGACTGACAAAAGGCCATGAGAATTTTCTCAGCCTTCTAGACATTCTCTCCAAGGCCCCAGAATATCAGTGTGGGTGAAGCCATCTTGGATCCAGCAGAACTACCTAAATATATTAGACTCTGGCAAAAGAGGGGTTGATATAATTTCTATATCATTTCCTGAGCCATTCACTTGGCCCTTGTTATTCCTCATGAAGATCTTATCCCTATCACTCTCCAATCTGATCCATAGTGACCTTGTTGGTGACCTCTATGCCTGCATACCAGCCCCCATCAAAGGCATGCAGGATCTCTGTGGGAGCATCTGTAGTGAGCTGAATCAGGTCCGAGCCATGTTTCCCAAAATTTTCATGTTGCTCATCGTCCCCCCCATCACCATGTAGGATTGAACAGGCATATCATAAATTACTGACAATTGGGGAAACTAAATGAAGTAACATTGCAGCGCTGAAAACAACCAGAAAGAGGATGGTAGACATTCCTAGTCTCAAAAAGCCTTCAACTGATGTGGAGCAATTAGAACTCTAGTAGGAATGCAAAATGATACAGCTACTTTAGAAAACCATTTGGTAGCTTCTTATAAAGTTAAACAAGTGTTTACAACGAAATCCCAAAACCTACTCTTACATATTTATGCAAGATAAATCAAATTTTATCTTCAGGTAAAAACATATTCACAACTATTTATAATTGCCCAAACCTCAAGTGTCCTTCACTAATAAATGGATAAAGTATCCCTAGCAGGGAACACTCCTCAGCAATTAAAAGGAGCAAACTGTTGATACATACAATAACATGGATAAAGCTCAAATACATTGTGCTAGGCAAGAGAAGCCAGGCTAAAAATTCTATGTATTCTAATTCCATTTACATGCTATTTTGAAGAAGGCAAACTTGTGACAGATCAATGGTTTTCAGGGACTGGGGATGGAGGGGAAGTAGACTACAAGGGGATACTAGGAAATGTTGGGGTGAGGTGATAGACTTGATTACATGACTGTTGCATTTACAGAATTCTTCTAACTGTACACTAAAATGAGTGAATTTTATCTTATATAAATTATACCTGAATCTTTGACATTAAAAAAAAAAAAACAAAACCTCTCCAAACATGGCAGGGACAATGGGCTTTATATCCCCAATGCTTATCATCATAACGAAAATATAGTTGGTGTTTAAATAATATAAACAGCCTCCTGGCAGTACACTGGGATTTCTCAATGGTCACCCATCTCAGCCGGTTCCAGCTGCTTACCATGTCTCCTCTCTTCTTCTCTCTACTTTCTTCCTCTTGCATTCTTTTTTTCCTCCCTACTTCCTCCAGTTTCTATTTGCTTCTTATGTTGAACTCTTCACCTGTTTAAGATTTAATTATTAGCTCCATTACCTTGAACGGTAACTAACATAGAGAAAGAAGTCAAGAAATATTTTTGAGAAAGGGAAGGAGGAAAGAAAGGAGGGAAGGGTGAGGAAGATAAAAAGGAAGAAAGGAAGGAAGGAACAGAAGGAAAGGAAGTCTTCCAAACTTTGCCCTCAGGACCTTAGTTTCTACCTCCGATAAGCTTATAGAGCATTTTTTTCCCCTTCCAAACAAATCAAATTTCCCTTCCAAAGAAGAACACTTGGGCAACTGTTAAAGTAATGTTTCTACCCTTAAACACACACACACACACACACACACACACACACATTTGCATCTTTATCTTAAATATATATGTTTGTGCATTGAATTTTGTTATATACTCATTAAAGAGCTTTATCAGGGGCCAAAAGTAATAAATTTTGACTTTCAAAAGTTAGAAAAGATATAGGATCTTGAAAGGCAGTAATAGAATGGCCAACAAATCATCTCATCACTATATGCACATCTAAGGGGACCCTTTTGTTTTCTAGAATTACTAAATAACATAAATAGAATAAGATGCTAATTTTGTCAGAGGAATAGTAGAATAAGATAATGTGGTAAAAGAATAAAGAAGTAGTTCTGGTAAACTGCCTCAATATCCCCAAAGCAAATGGGATCATGGGAGGGGACTAGGTCACAGAAAACTCAGACAAAAACACATAAAAATTCTCAATTTTGTGAGAATGTTTTTCTAATATATCCCATTACACAGCATGACCAGGAAGCTTCCTGGCATAACTGAAAAGGGCAGGGCTATGCCTTACAGATAATGGGTAACATAAAGGATGTATTCTAATGGCTTGATATAGGTCTCTTTGTAATCATAATGGAGAAATGAGATCTAGGTAGAAATGAAGAATGAATAAACAACCAATCTCTGTCCTTGGAGCTCAAAGTTTAGGAAGGAATTGCACACCAACAAAGGGTGACTGTTCAGTATAATACTTGGGGTAATAATTGTGATCGGTATGGAGAACCATGAGAATACAAAAAAGGGAGATGATCCAGGCAATCAAAGAAGACCTAAGAGAAGAGATATCTGGGGTGGTTTGTTTACTTGTTTTGTTTATCTTGTGTGTGATAATACCTTCTAAAATTTACTCTCTTAGCAACTTTCAAATATGCAATACAGTATTAGTAAGCATTTTATATTTAACAATCATGTTAAACCATCAAGAAAATGTAACTGAGAGCCACAAGATACCACTTCACACCCACTAGGGTGACTAGAATAAAAAAAGACAGATAATAACAAGTGTTGATGAGGATGTAGAGAAATTAAAACCCTTACACATTGCTGGTGGGAATTTACAATTATAAATGCTTTTGAAACAATTTGGCAGTTCTTCAAAAAATTAAACATGGAGTTACCATAAGACCCAGCAATTTCACTTATAGTTACACACCAAAGAGAAATGAAAATATATGTCCACCCAAAAACTTGTACACAAATGTTAATAAAAGCCAAAAATTGAAAACCACCCAAATGCCCATCAATTGATGAATGCACAAATAAAACAGGATATATCCATACAATGGAATATTATTTGGCATTAAAATGAAGTATTGATAGAATATAGATGAATCTTGAAAATATTATGCAATGTGAGAGAAGCCAGGAGCTGGAGGAAGGGAGGAATGGAGAACTTCTAGTGGACATAGGATTTCTTTGTAGTGATAAAAATATTCTAAAATTGATTAAGAATATAAATTATCATATGGTTTCACTTACTTGTGGAGCATAAGGTATAACACAGAAGATATTGGAAGATGGAGAGGAGAAGTGAATTGGAGGAAATTGGAGGGGGAGACAAACCATGAGAGATTATGGACTCTGAGAAACAGAGGGTTTTGGAGGGGAAGAGGAAGGGGGGGTTGGGTGAGCCTGGTGGTGGGTATTATGGAGGGCACATATTGCATGGAGCACTGGGTGTTGTTCATAACAATGAATTTTGGAACACTGAAAAAAATTCAGTTAAATTTTTAAAAAATAATATAAATTAAAAAAACATTGAATTGAATAGTTTAATGGGTGGATTTTGTGTTTTGTGAATTATACCTCACTCAATAAAGCTATAAAAATTTCTGAAGAAAGTAAGACAAAGTCAATGTTTCTTAATCCTTGGGATGGGGGGTGGATAGAGGGGAGAACAGGATATTAGTTTAAGTTCTTCAGAGCAAAACCTAGGAAGGGCATTCCAGGATAGAGAAGAACATTGTCCAAGCATGGAAGCATTAAAGAGTGTATTGTACTGAGGGATTCTTGAGAAATCCAGTATCTTTCTAGATGAGCATGCGAAGTGTGGAGTCATAAGAGTTGAGACTGCGAAGGGCTCTGTATATTTGATAAATGAATTCCAAATTTGTCCTGAAGGTAACTGAGATGAAATGTTTGTCAGCAAGAGAGTGAGCCATGTTCTAGGGATAATTTTTGTGGCACATGAAGTGAATTGTTGAGGCAGTGACTGGAGGCAGAGAGATCAGTGGAGGGTAACTATAATAACCTTCACGGCAACTGTCAATGAGCTGACACACTGTGAGAGTAGTTGAGATGAACAAGGGGGAAAGTATGTGAAAGTTAGTTATGACAAAGTCAAATAGACTTGAAAAGTCACTTATGATGCTAAGATTTCTAGGTTGAAAGATTAGACCTATGCTATTATCTGTTTTAATCGTTATAGTAAAAACCAGTAAAGAGGGATGCCTGGGTGGCTCAGTTGGTTAAGCAGCTGCCTTCGGCTCAGGTCATGATCCCAGCATCCTGGGATCGAGTCCCACATCGGGCTCCTTGCTCGGCAGGGAGCCTGCTTCTCCATCTCCCTCTGCCTCTACCTGCCACTCTGTCTGCCTGTGCTTGCTCTCTCTAACAAATTAAAAAAAAAAAAAATTAAAAAACAAAAAAAAACAGTAAAGACCAAATTTGGGGTGTAGTGTCCATGAAAATGTAGCAGTGAGAGCTCCCACTGCAGGGAGAGTAGTGACTGAGGACTCCAGAGGCTCTGAATCCCCCACTGTGTTAGCACCAAAGCTGTGCTTTCTCCAGGCTCAGTCAGTTACTGATGTGGTAAGAATACTAAGGCAGATCCCTTCCTGCAAAAGGTGAGACTCCTCTGAGAGGCAAATTTGACTCAAGAACTTCTTGCTGCAGCTTTCTTAGAATTAGGCAGCAATTCAAGGTTCAGCCAGTCCGATCCTTTTTCCTTTCTTCTCTCCTTCACAGAGGTCAGACCTGCACTGGCCTGACAGCTCTTTCAGCCTCTTCTAGCTCCCTCCCAGTTTGCTCTTATAGGTTGCTAATGACTGCATGTGCCCCCCACCAAATTTACATGTTGAGATCTGAACCCCCAATGTAATGGTGTTAGGAGGTGGAGACTTTAGAGGGTCATTAGATCAGAAGATGGAACCCTCGTGTATGAAAATCCCCCAGAGATCTCCCTCACCCCTTCTTCTATGTGAAAATACAATGAAAAGATGGCCATCTGCAGCCCAGAAGTAAATCTCTGTTGTCCACAAGCCCCCCCCCCCGCCCCATCTACGGTATTCTGTTACAGCAACCCACACTGAGAAAGAAATCAGTACTGAGACGTGGGGATGCTGCTGTAACAAATAACCAAAAATGTGGAAGTGGCTTTGGAACAGGGTAGCAGGTAGGGTCTGGAAGAGCTTTGAGGTGCATAACTGAAAAAGCTTTCATTGCTGTGAAAAGCCTATTAATGGTGACTGTACTGACAGTTCCCAAAGAGAAGAGGAGAGCTGCACAGAAAGTCTCTCCATCTTCCTGCGCAGTGTCTAACCAAGAGCAGAAGGTTGGTAGAAATGTAGACAGTAAATGCCGTTCTATGAGGTCTCAGACAGAAATGAATCACATGTTATTGGACAATGGATAAAAGGTAATCCTTGGGGCACCTGGGTGGCTCAGTGGTTTAAGCCTCTGCCTTCGGCTCAGGTCATGATCTCAGGGTCCTGGGATCGAGCCCCGCATCGGGCTCTTTGCTCGGCAGGGAGCCTGCTTCCCCCTCTCTCTCTGCCTGCCTCTCTGCCAAATTGTGATCACTCTCTCTGTCAAATAAATAAATAAATAAATTAAAAAAAAAAGGTAATCCTTGTCATAAAATGGTAAAGACCTTGGCTGAATTGTGTTCATGTTCTAGTATTTTGGGAAGGTAGAATTTGTGAGCAATGAAACTGGATATTTAGCAGAAGCAATTTCTAAGCAAAGTGTTGAAGGTGCAGCTTGGCTCCCCCTGACTGCTTATAGTAAAATGTGAGAAAGGAGAAATGACTTAAAAATGAAATTGATAAGCAAAAAGGAACTAAAACCTAAAGATGTGGAAAATTCTGAGCCTATGGTATTGTAAAAAAGAGAGAGAGAGATAGTATGATAGAAAGAGAACACTAAGGGTGTGGCCAAGTGATCCCTCACAAAGAGATTAGTCTAGTGTGAACCACAGACCCAGTCAGCTATTTCAACAGAAGCCAAGTGCCTGTGTCCAAATGGAAGAATGATCCCAAAGGCAATTCAGAGAACATCAGAGTTTCCATAGCCACCACAGGCCCAGAGGCAAGGGTGGGGTAGATAGGGTAGAGAGGTGAGGGGACCTCTTGTAGAGAGGTGAGGGACTAAGTGATTTCAAAGTTAAAAGACTGGTACCTATGGGACCTCGATGCACATGAGCTGCCCAGTGCTGCCTCACATCACAGCTTCTATTCCCTGCAATCCAATGGAATTCCTTAGCCACCCCAGGCATAGTTCTGGAGGCCCTGGTGCATCACAGGCTATACTGGTTGCCCCTAAAGAGGGTGCAGGCAGCACACTTTGGAAGCCTCCATGTGAGGTTGGGGTACAAGGATGACTCCACCTGGAACTCAAGGGACAAGGCTTTCCAGAAGAGCCTCTGGCTCAGGACTCCAACACAGGAGACCTCTGAGGCCCAGGCAGAGAGCTGATGCAGGGCTCCCCCACTGAGCCATGGGAATGACCTTGCCTCCTCAATGGGCCTTAGAGTAGAGCAATCCTTCAGTCAAAGAGGATTATTTACAAGCCTCAGATTTCATAGAGTTTGCATGTAATTTGGACTTACTTGGGATCTGTTAATTCTTTTCTTCTTTCCTATTTCTCCCTTTTGAAATGGATATGTCTATTCTGTGCCTATTCTACCATTATACCAGTTCATCTCAGGATGAGTTGTACTTTGAGTCGCACCCATATCTGATTTAGATGGTATTTAGATGAGACTTTGAACTTTATACTTTTGAGTTGATGCTGCTCCGAGTTAAGACTTTTGGGGCTGTCGAGATGGAATGAATGTATTTTGTATACAAGATGGATATGAACTGGAGGGAGAGCAGTGGTGGAATGCTATTGATTGTATATTTGCATCCCCCCAACACTTATATGTTGAAATCTCATCCCCCAGTATGATGTATTAGGAGGTAGATTCTTTGGAAGATGATTGGGTCAAGAGGATAAAAGCTTCATAAATGGGATCAGTGCTCTTACCAGAGAGGCCCCAGAGATCTCCCTTGCCTCTCAGCCCTGTGAGGACACAGCAAGAAGATAGTTATCTACAAAGGAAAAAGCAAGTTCTCACCAGATATGGAACCTGTGATACCTTGATCTAAGACTTCCCAGCCCCAGAACTTTGAGAATTACCTTTCTATTGTTTATAAGCCACCTCATTTAGATATTCTGTCATAGCACCCCACATGGACTAAAACAGCTGTTTTCTCCAATTAATTTCTTGCAGTCTAAGCTCTCTTCCTGGTATCTTCTTCTCTGAGAACCCAAAATAATAAATGGGGGGAAAGAGCTGAAAATAATGCTCCTTATTCCTTTAGCTTATTTTCATTGAAATGCAACATTCATTCAACAATGTTTGTTTTGAGCACCTATACATACAAAGATCTATAGAATAACTGAAAGAATATTACCAAGAATTTTTTGGTTATAGTTGTTTTCCAAGGTTCTGTGGTTTTGTATTATATGTTAATGACTTGGCCTTGGTTCAGTACACTTTTTATATTGTGGAGGAATATTTGTTATTATATAACAAGAAACACTGTACAATACTAAGAGAAAGATAACAAAGTCAAAGCTTTAAGGTTGCCCCAAATATTTTTTTTTTCAAAATTTATTTATTTGGCAGATAGAGAGATCACAAGCAGGCAGAGAGGCAGGCAGAGAGAGAGAGGGAAGCAGGCTCCCTGCTGAGCAGAGAGCCCGATGCGGGACTCGATCCCAGGACCCAGAGATCATGACCTGAGCCGAAGGCAGCGGCTTAACCTACTGAGCCACCCAGGCGCCCCTGCCCCAAATATTTTAAATGCATTTTTGTACAAAGAGAGGAGCCCAAAAGAAAATAAAAATAACAAAGAAGAATGTTGATTTCTGAGTGGCAGAGTTTTGAGTTATTTTCTATGTTTACTTTCTTCATTATATTCTTCTAAATTATCCAAAATTTATGCAATAAACATTTTGGTAATGAGCAAGATTTCTATTTTTTGAAGTTACCTATAGACAGGACTAAACTCTTAGAGGAAGATAAGAAAAGATTATTTTCTAGTTTCAGAGACCTTGGCTAGACTCTTTTCGTGTGTTGCCATGGGAATGAAAATAAAAATAAGAATTGCTATAATTTTTTAAAAATCTAGAAAGATCCATATATAGTGTTGAATCTCCTCAATTATCTGAATCATCCCTCTGTGGTGGTATGTGAATGTCTTCATAAGTCTTGTTATTAAAACCAGGTTTGAGAACTTACCCCTACAAATTGTGCTATGAACTATGAGAAACCACCCTTTTATTTTATTTTATTTTATTTTTTTTAAATAAAGGTTTTTATTTTTTTATTTATTTTATTTTTTGTTGTTGTTTATTTATTTCATAGACAGAGATCACAAGTAGGAAGAGAGGCAGAGAGAGAGAGGAGGAAGCAGGCTGTCCGCAGAGCAGAGAGCCCGATGCGGGGCTCGATCCCACGACCCTGGGATCATGACCCCAGCCGAAGGCAGAAGCTTTAACCCACTGAGCCACCCAGGCGCCCCAGAAACCACCCTTTTAAACATAAGAATAAATACACTCCCAATGCTCATTAACGCTGAAGGGATATTTGAATTAAACTCAATTCAGTTGAATACTTAAACTCTTCCCAAAAGAGAAAGTTTGGGGGCAGTGATATCTACACCCCAGGTGTATTTCAGTTCCCTTTCCACTACACCCCTGCTTTTTTTTTTCTTTTTGATCTTTTGCATAAGAATTCTTCCCTTCACCCTGGCTCCTTTTTTGCCCACAGCAAGGAAGTAAGATGTGGCACAAGCCTGTTCCTAAAAGATAAAAAGTAAAGGACATTACACTTTTATCCTTGGGAGATTTCATTTTGCTTGCTTCATTATGTCCCCAGCAAGCTAGTCTTTCAACATTTGTGCCATTCGATTTTTCAACCAGAATCCAGTCAAGAATAAAATATAAATGTTTTAGAACTCTTGCCAACACCCTGAACAACCATTCAAATAGAACTCCAGTTTAAAAGATCCACTAAATAGAGAAAAATGAAGGTGACCATTCAAGAACTTAGGAACAAAAGAGCTATTAAAGTGTAAGAAATAATAGCATTATTAGAAATATGAAATCATCTCCCTCTCTTTGAAAAGACTAATTTAATTGTGTTAAAGACTATATTCTGTTTGAAGTACAAATCTCTGGGCCAAAATCTCCAGCTTTAACCTCTTGCTAGATTTTGAGCCAAGATCAATGGGTCCAGGTAGCTCCTGGTGAATGTGAGAGCCATTTGATTTTGTGATAGTGCTAAGGAGGGAAGTACATTTGGAAAATACTGTGTCTACTCTGAAGGAATGAGAGTAATCTTTTTCATATTGCTACAAATTTGACTATTGTTCTCACTCTCAAATTAACATCATTTTAAAAAGGTAAATGTTTCAATTACACAAAACCAATAGGACTTGAAATGTAAGCGATCTCATTTCATAATACACAGCTACAAAAACGGCAAAAGTAAAGCAGGTCATTATTATAAGGTTCTACCTTAATCACACACAAGTAATATAATAATGGACTGAGAATTATGGAAAGCCAAATTCATTCTTTCTTTCTTTCTTTCTTTCTTTCTTTCTTTCTTTCTTTCTTTCTTTCTTTCTTTCTTTCTTTTTCTTTTTAAAATTTTTTAAATTTTTAAATTAACATATAATGTATTATTAGCCCCAGGGGTACAGGTCTGAGAATTTACACAGGTTTACACACTTCACAGCACTCACCATAGCACATACCCTCCCCAATGTCCATAACCCCACCACCCTCTCCCTACCCCCCTGCCCCCAGCAATCCTCAGTTTGTTTTGTGAGATTAAATGTCTCTTATGGTTTATCTCCCTCCTGATCCAATCTTGTTTCATTTATTCTTTTCCTACGCCCCCAAGCCCCCCACATTGCCTCTCAACTTCCTCAAATCAGGGAGATCATATGATAAATCTTTCTCTGATTGACTTATTTCACTAAGCATAATACCCTCTAGTTCCATCACATTATTGCAAGTGGCAAGATTTCATTTCTTTTGATCACTGCATAGTATTCCATTGTATATATACACCCCATCTTCTTTATCCATTCATCTGTTGATGGACATCTAAGTTCTTTCCATAGTTTTAGAAAGAAATTCTAATGTCAGACACACCCTCTACTAGTTGTGCTAATTAAAGCAAACAAACGGAACTTTCTTATCTCTTCATGTACAAAATGGGTTTAATAATACCTGCTCTAGCAATTTAAAGAAATTGAAATTTTAATAAGAAAATGGTATAAAAGTGCTTTGAACATCATGAAGTGTTACTCAAAATAAAGATGATTATTACTTCCAGCTACAGTAAATTATTAATATATAGCAAATGGGAAGGGTAGCAATATGAATCCATACCCCATTAGCAATGTCAAATCGATGGTAAGGGACTCAGGACAGAAAGAATTAGACAGATGTTTTCTCTCTCACACACACACACACCATCCCTAATCAATCAACGTCAGCTATGAACATTGGGTGATAAAAGAAAGAATAATACTTTAGAGCAAATTAGAGATATCCTTTAACTCACTAAAGAAAAAATTCTTAGTATTTACTATTTCAGTAGATAAAATATTTCTTTCTTCTTACATGCATACATGAGAAAAATAATAAAATTAGAACTCTACTTCATACCATTCACCAACACAAAATCTACATGACAAAAAGAATTTTTTTCATTTAAATCAACCAGAAAAAAAAATAGATGACTAATCTCTTATATGAAAATGAAGACTTTCTGAGCACAAAAGCAAAGTTAAAAATCATCAAAGAAGTCACTGATAGAATTTAATGAAATGAGAACTTTATGTATGTCAAAACAGCAAAATCAAATCAACAATTACAAGTCAGATGACAAACTGGGGAAATACCTGTAACATATTAACAAAGGATTAGTATTCCTTTTTTTTTAAGATTAGTATTCTTTATTTTCTTAGGATTAGTATTCTTAACATACAAATAACTCAGAATCAATTAACAAAGTAGACATTACAATAAAAAATTTGATGACAGTTCACAAAAGAATATAGTCAATACAACATATCTTTAAAATGTCCATTATCATCATAGTGAAAATGGTAAATTAAAATAAAGCATAATCATTTTTCTCCTGTCCACTTGGTAAAGGCTTCAGGGAAACCCAGCACAACCATAAGTGGCTGATGGGGATTTAAGTTGTTACAGCATCTGCAAAAGGTCATTTGGCCATATACATTATCTCACTTGTGTAAGATACATTTGCTGAATGCTAAAACAAGTCAGATACTCTGGTACAGACTGGGGAGGCAACAAGTCACGCAAAATCCCATCAAAAAGCTCACGATCCGGTGGGGGAAATAAGTATTAAATTGTTTGACAAACAGTTGTAGTGATATATCACTGGTAACGGTTGACCACTGAAAGAAAGAAGTAGGCTTGAGATCTACTGTGGCTATCGAATTCGTAGACCTTGATGTGAAATATTTGTTGTTAAGAACAAGTCTCTAGCATGAGCAAGCGACCAAACGGGGCACCTGAGTAGGCAGTGCCTACTATTAATCAGGGCAAACCTCAGAGATGAAACAGGTTGGGAAGGGAAGGAAGAGACTGGGTCTGAAGATGTTAGGTGCACCATGCCTGTGAGACACTGAAAGTGAAGATGTGAAAAAAACAGGTCAGGAAAAAGCTCTGAATGGGAAATAGAAATTAGTGAATTGTCAACAAATGGTTTATATTTAAAGCCAAGGGAGTAGATAAGATAGGCTAAAAAAATAAAATGAAAATAAAATAGAGGAAGAAAAAGATGTTGCTGGTGAAAACTGTTGAATTGTGGAGCAAAAAAAAAGTACTGTGGGTGCAACCTTTCTGAGAAGTCAGAAAAATACAAGAATAAAAAGTGTCCTTGGAATTTTGCAACCTGGAGGTCATTGGTGTTTTAGCCAAACACTTTCAATCACTCTTCTTCTAGGAATTTATCAAAGGAAATAATTAAAGGAACACAGAAAGCATTAAGTAAAAAGATGTCACAGAATCACTTGTAATAGGAAATTATTGTAAACAATATAAATAAGTGAAAATAAGTAATTATGATAAGTAATTATAATAAGTAATTAAATTATGTTTCTTCTATAAATAGAATACTATTTAGCTATTCAAAATGCTTTTGAGGGGCGCCTGGGTGGCTCAGTGGGTTAAGCCTCTGCCTTTGGCTCAGGTCATGATCTCAGGATCCTGGGATCGAGCCCCACATTGGACACCCTGTGCAGTGGGGAGTCTGCTTCCCCTTCTCTGCCTGCTGCTCCTCCTGCTTGTGCTCTCCATCAAATAAATATATATAGAGATTGCCTTCAAATATATATCTGCATATATATTTGAAGGAAATATATTAAATTCATCTCTGTGTAAAGGTATAGATGATTTCTAATTTACTTTGTTTTTAATTTTTTTCTCAATATTTCTACTATGACTATGTGTTTCTTTAATAGAAAATAAACTAGAAGTTATATACATATTTTAATAAGCTGCTGTTTATTACCTCTGAGCTCCCTAGAGTTTTTAGTGATATTAAAGCAAATTTTCACAACTCAAACATAAGTTTCAAATGATGTGTCTGACCCATTCAAACAGGATTTTTATAACAAATGTGGAAAACATTGGTCCAGGAATTTTTCACATGTGTAAAAAGTCCAGAAATAGCAAAATTAAAGCTACCAAGTCAATAAATTGTATTTAGTAAGAGATTATTGCACATATATTTCCTGAGCTGTGAGTTTTCAAACTCAAAGACTGATATGAAACTCAAAGACATGAAGTTACAAGATGCCTTATACAGTGAAAATGAGGAAGCTATTAACCCTTTACAATGATTGATTATTACAATTGGAGTTTTTAGAAGGCAGGAGACTGGTTAAAGGTTGTCATCTCATACTATCTTTAAAAAGATGACTCAAGTTCCTTTTATGATTGTCAGAGGACTTTACAAGTTAAGTTTATCTTATGTTCATGAAATAAGCTTGTTAGTTTTGCTTATGTGGCTCAAATGGTTTTGTTTGCATGAATCTGGTCTCCATTTTGTATTTAATTTTAACACATAAAATAAGTCTATGTTATAGGAAAGAGATGGGAGAGAACGAATGAGCCACGGGTCAGTCAAGGAGAAATTATAATGTTTAATAACCAAAATGCAATTCAGTAAATTTAGAGATCAAATTGACTTTATTCAACAATTCATGAATCAGGCAACATCCTATCTAGCAATATAAAGGAATTATACCAAGCTGTGGAAAAGAAAAAATTTTTATAAGTTGGAAAGGGTACCAAAAAAGGAAATTATTGGCAAAGAACAGATTGTTTCAGACAAAGTCCCCTTTCTAAGGGGAATGGAAAGGGCCTATGGAATAGATTATCTCACTGGTACTGACCAGGTAATTCCATGTTGACTGATTTAAGGTTATATTCCTTGGGGTTTGAAACTGCAGTTAGATTAGGTATTAAGTCTTGGTTTATTGACATGGGGTTTAGCTCAAGTGACTCTATTTTGGGCCTGATGTCTATCCTTCTAACACTAGAAAAGAAATGATTTCTTAAGTTTCTTACAAGTGCCAACCCCCTCAGCTCAGAGGGCCAGCCCCTTGCATGTCTATCAATGCCTTGGGAAGAATTGCAGAGATATGCAGTGAATGAGCAAGCATCACATCTCAAGTCAGGACACCTGCATTTCTATTTCTTTAGCTAATTCAGCTACTAAAACTGTTAACTGGTTGAAAAATGAGGAACTCCATACCAAGAGTTAAATTTCTGTCTCTCTCTTTCTAATGTGGTATAAATTAAACTAGTAAACAACAGCAAAAAGAAAAGGACAATAATTGATCTAGGCTCCTGGCTTCAAAACTCAATGTTCAAATCCATTGCCTATTAAAATGACACTTTGGGAGGAGGCTTACACATTTAGATAATAACTTCTAGCTAAAAAAACAAAAGAGCAATAGAGTACATTTTGAATGGGTCATTGAGTTTCAGGCCCGGAGCAAATCACTCTGTTAAAAAAAAAAAAAAAAAGTCAGTTTTCCGCAATGTTAACATGCTTTCTAAATCAGAATTGGAAGTTTGCAATTAAAGACAATATTTGGAGTCAAGAATCTCATAATAGTTTTGAGTGTTGTGGAAAGGGAGGTGGGTGGGGGAAAGGGTAACAGGGTGATGGGTATTTTTTTTAATTCAATTTAATTTGTATGTGTGTGTGTTCCAAAATTCATTGTTTATGCACCATAACCAGTGCTCCATGGAATACGTGCCCTCCTTAATATCCACCATCAGGTTCACCAACCTCTTACCCCCGCCCCTCCAAAACCCTCAGTTTGTTTCTCAGAGTCCACAGTCTCTCATGGTTTGTCTCCCGCTCTGATTTCCCCCTACTCACTTCTCTCCACCTCCCAATGTCCTCTGTCTTATTCCTTATGTTCCAAAAATAAGTGAAACCATGTGATAACTGACTCTATCTGCTTGACTTATTTCACTCAGCATAATCTCTTCTAGTCCCGTCCATGTTGATACAAACGTTGGGTATTCATCCTTTCCTATACTCCATTGTATATGTGGGCCATATCTTCTTTATCCATTTGTCTGTTGAAGGGCTTCTTGGCTCTTTCCACAGTTTGGTGACTGTGGCCATTGCTGCTATGAACATTGGGGTACAGATGGCCCTTCTTTTCACTACATCTGTATCTTTGGGATAAATATCCAGTAGTGCAATTTCAGGGTCATAGGGAAGCTCTATTTTTAATTTCTTAATGAATCTCCACACTGTTTTCCAAAGTGGTTGCACCAACTTGCCTTCCCACCAACAGTGTAAGAGGGTTCCCCTTTCTCCACATCCTCTCCAATACTTGTTGTTTACTGTCTTGTTGATTTTGGCCATTCTAACTGGTGGAAGGTGGTATCTCAATGTGGTTTGGATTTGAATCACTACCCTGATGGTTAATGATGATGAACATTTTTTCATGTCTGTTAGCCATTTGTATGTCTTCTTTGGAGAAGTGTCTGTTCATGTCTTCTGCCCAGTTTTTGACGTGATTTTCTGTTTTGTGTGTGTTGAGTTTGAGGAGTTCTTTATAGATCTTGGATATCAGCCCTTTGTCTATAGTCTCATTTGTGAATATCTTCTCCCACAAACAGGAAAAAATATACAGTGGAAAAAAGACAGTTTCTTCAACAATAGTGCTATGAAAATTGGACAGCTATGTATAGAAGAATGAAACTCGACCACTCTCTTCCACCATACACAAAGATAAACTTGAAATGGATAAAAGACCTCAATGTGAGGTAGGAATCTATCAAAATCATAGAGGAGAACATAGGCAGTAACCTCTTTAACATCAGCCACAGCAACTTCTTTCAAGACATGCCCCCAAAAGCAAAGGAAACAAAAGTGTGATGGGTATTAAAGAGAGCACAAAATATGATGAACACTGGGTATTATATGCAACTAATGAATCATTGAACATTATATAAAAAAAAAGTAAATAAAAGAATACCTACTTGCAAAAAAAACTGTATAGTAAAACAATTATAGAAAATAGACAAAAATTTTCATTACATCACCCCCATAACACACATACACACACACACATATCTATCAAAGATAGATGCCTGCCTCTTTGTTCCTGGGTTGAAGAAACATTGAAAACCTGGTGGCAAAAGTTACTGCCAGCATAAAACACAAATTTTGAGATAAGAAGATCCAATATTTTGTTTCTGAGATTAAGAAGTATTTACAAACACCATACTTTCTGAGCACCTTCATAGGCACTTTTCTCTTCCACCCAACCATATGCCATCAAAAGTTCTCTAACACCACTTATTAAGATAAAAATCCCTTCCTTTTACTTCAATCTACCTTAAACTAAGGTTATCTTTTATTATCTGCTTTACTTGCTTCCAAAGAAATCCTGCATTGAAGCAAAGAACTTAAAAAAATTTCAGTTATAAGTTCATCTGTTCTGTAATAATTTCAATCATAAAGGTTAATAAGGACAATCACCTTTTTTATGAAAAGAAAAGCATCTGCTTCTCCCTCTCCCTCTCCCTCTCCCTCTTCCCCTCCCCTCTCCTCATGCTCTCTTTCTCCCTCTCCTTTTCTCTCACATAAATAAATAAAATCTTTTTTAAAAAAAAGATATAAATGATAGTCAAACATAATTATGCTATCTGAAAGGAAAAACATCAATAATAGCAGTTATCATACTATCTTAGCTTTTACAACCAGAAAAAAATTAATCTGAAATGGACAGAAATGAAACCCAGAACAGCTAGGCTTTAATGATGGAAATGAGGAAAAGCACCTGGTTAAGAAAGCTGAAGTGGATTGTACCACAAGAAAATCAAGATGTACATGAAGCAAGGGTAAGGGATTTTTTTTTTTTTTTTTTTAGGAAAATGGGGCACCTGAGCTTAGGAGGCTTTGTGGGTATAGGGGTTCTGCACAAGTCCCAAATAATAAGGATGAGGCAATAAGGCTTCATTGATTTCTATAAATTTCCATTGCCCAGCTCTGCTCTCAAACAACTATTCCTATTGGCAACTTAGAGTAGTAAGCCCCCAAATCAATTAATCAACTAAGTACAGTATAGGGGGAGAGTTGCTCATTTTTATTTTCATAGATCATGTTAAAATTAAACATTATGCAAAGCATTCAAACATTTAAGAATCATCTTATTAAACCACCACCAAGTCTTGGCAACCAAGACACAACAAGGAATCAAAGAAGAAGAGGAATTTTAATAGGACAGCAGCTGGTGTTTTTTGCAAGAAGCAAATTTGTTTATAGGTATTGAGTAGCAAACTAGAAAGTTCTTGTAGGGCTCAAAAAGGGGCCAAATACTGACATAAGTTTAAATTACATATCCCAAGTACCATGAGGCCAACTCCCCCAACCCTAGTTTCAATTATTTCTATTCTGCTTTCACTCTTTTGTTTCTTCTGATAAAACACAAAATTCTCATGTTCCTTCATTATGGCACTTACCATAAGCTGGCTTGTACTATGGTTAATTGTCTTCATTTAAACAACTGGAGAGCAGGAAAAGGTTACGTAATTATCACTAACACACCTAGCAGGGTCCCTGATAGTAAACACTGTTTCCATAAACTGTGACGTCGTAAATCATATTGATGGTAGTATTTCCCTAATTCTTACTGGTAGGTCCTTCTTCTCCAGCTACTCCCCACTAAACATCTGCTCTAGCTTCTTATCTGGCTCTGCTGCCAGCCTTATCAAGAATGGCCTCACTTTTCCCATCAGAATCTGCCATGAAGAAACTGTTTACAAAGTATGATTTTCATAATACTCTTCAGCTGGTTCTAATGTTGTGTCTTGGTATTGAAAATGGTCTTTTGAAAACTAGCTTTTCCTTCACATTTTAGAAGTTATTCCTGACACAAAATTTTCCCAATCTCCTATAAAACCTAAAAACTATTAAAACTGTCCAACAGAGTCAATAATCTTCCTAAGGTTTTATGATGTTAAAGACTTGAGCTCTGTCACATTTCACCTCTAAATTTTCTAGCTTTGCAAATTCCTACCTCTTCATAACCATTACTTAACTCTCTCTTAGGACATGATTTGGTCCCTAACAGGTATTGATTCTTCTTTCTGGCAGTTCAAAGATACCTTCATGCATAGCAAATGACAAGTTTTAATTTATTTTCTCTCTGCTAAAACAGCTGCTAAGAGAAATGACATTGCTGAAAAGTGAATCCAATTCTTCATTGGCCAGTGAATCCGTGTGCTTGAGAGGGTACGCTGAAAGCCTATCAGTGACCTGGAGAGAACACAGAAGCCCATTTTGCTTGAAGAGATCCTTGACAAAAGAAGCACACAAGACCAGTGCTTCTTAAATTTTAGTGTATATATGACTTACTTGGGGGTCTGGGCAAATGCCCACTCTGACCCAGCAGACCCGAGTCATGCATTTCTTCCATGCACCTAGGTGCTTCTGTTACTCTTGGTCCACACACACCACATTTTGAGTACCAAGAGTCCAGACAGGGTGCTTTGAACTCTTCCCCTGAAACCTTTTCCATTTTTCTTTTCTCCAAAGCACCCACCCCACAATGCAATAACCTACTCAATCTTCCTGCCACGAACTGCCCCACTTCAGTCCCTTATATCACTTTCTCATCATTCTGCATGGGTCCTGTAGGGGCCTACCCTTAGTAGGCTGCCACATTGCAAGACAAAGCTAGTCAACTGACTCACAAGAAATATTAATAGCTGTTTTTTGACTCATGCTTTGTTTTATAATTCTGTAATTGATCCAGGGGTGGTGAGAGAAAGAGTCTAGAGCTAGGATAAGGGCTTTTTCTGGGCTCCTTGAATAGCAACCCATTGAAGCTACCTAAATCCACCTGTGTCAGCTGATTCACTTTTGCTCTTGCATTATACTGGAAATTTCCATTATTTGGCACCTCTCACGTTCATCTGCCTGGAGCAACTACGATTCTCCTTATTTTCTCCTAACCCCTAGGTTGAGATGCTGTGACAGCTTACTCAGGAACTGAGACTGTTAGAAAGGTTGAAGAGCTCCTGAAATCCTATCAGACTTGGCAATATTACAGGGATAAATCAGACACAGAAGAATGTTCAACTTTTGGTTGAAACGAGAATGTCTTTATCTAAATTCCATTAAACCTGGCACCTCTCAGGGAGTTCTCCGACAGGAACAAAACTCAAACACAGTGTCTGCAAGCCTGCCAAGTTCCCCTTATCTGAATAACCTTTGATTTAGGGCTGGTCTATATCATTGACTTTAGAAAATTACCTGCCATTCCATTTTTGCTTCTTGTGTAATTTAGGTTTTGTTATTGTCAAGTTCAAGTGTCATTTACAGCATAACATTAAAATTCCTTTATAGTCATTCTTTTAACCCCCATAAACATACATGTCCATGAATGAGAAGGAGAAGAGATTTTAAAATTGAAAAATTTAAAGACTGCGTGATTAACTGTTCCTGTAGCCACACAGAAGAAACCCCAATTTTGGATATATTTTTCCTGGGAAATGTTCTGAAGCAGAGTTGAAGGTTGGGTCCTCCCTGAACTGGATGAAAGTGTCCTATTTCTTAGGTTAACCATCAATGGAAACAAAGGACACATCAAGTCAACAGTAAGTGAACCATATCACCGTGCAATGAAAAGTAAGAGGATTACCAGAGTGGGAATCAGAGAAAGTAGGATATTTGTCTCAGGTTTCTTCCTTAATCCGTTAGCATGATTCTGATTACAGCTCCCATATCTGCTTCTTTAAACAAAGATTATCTTAATTATCCTAATGATTTTTTCAAGAATTACTTAGAAAAGCCATGCCTCACTTTCCCAATGAGGCAAACAAAAATAGAATCTGATTTTACAACATGGACAGAATGAACTCAGCCACATCCCATGGTCAGCAGAGCACTGACAGGCACAGACTGAGCCTCCTCTCCTGAACTCCTAAAGGCAATGAAGTGCTTCCTGCATTTCCGGTTTTGGAACTCCCCAATTCCTTCTCCATTAGCACAGAAAAGTCAAGACCCAAAATGTCAGTCTAAAATGGCATTCAGTGGGCAAAGGAGAGCAATGGGAGGCTCCCCTCATGTGCCTGAATTCGTCTGAAGCTGACCGGCCTTAAAAGCTGCCATGCTCCATCTCACAAAATCCCAGTCACCTGTGTGATGAATTGTCAAGAAAATTCCCAGCTAACTTCAAGGCTCTGGCTTGGAAGGAATAAGCAAGAAATCATTAGTTACAGAGCACACACAGCAAGCATGTGCTGGGAAGTTATATAAATTCGACTAACTCTCTAAATCACAGATTTAGAGCTAGTATCCTGGGATGACCTCTTAGCTTCCCACCAGCAGCCTCTGTGGGTATGAAAAAAAGAAACAGTGAAGCTAACGCAAGTTAGAAATCCATTGTGATGATTCCTCAGTGACCCTGGAGGATAGAGGGCCCTGTGGTGGAGAGCCCTGGAAATCCGCAGCTGTGAGAACTGCCTAGCAGCTGGGACACATAATCCCAGAGTCAGGAGTAGCTCTAACAAGCGTGAGCTCCTTGCAGGTGCCCTATGTCATCCTTAATAAATGCATGTTAGGTGTCTATCACGTTCAGGGTTCCAGTCAGACAGAAAGATAAGTATAGCAACGTCCTTTCCCTGTTATCCTCTTGTTTACTGTATCTGTAAACACCACTCAACCCCGTGGTCCCCCAGGAAACCCTCAGTGAGCATCTGTTGAAAAGGCACATAGCCCAGAACTGAGAATGGGAACATTTCAATAGATTAAAGGACAAGAGCCAACAGATCCACTTATAAATTAAAAAAAAAAAAAAAATTGGAAGAAAGAATTGTAGACAGAAGTTGGCTTAGTGAGTATGGAAATTAATCAAGTTACCATCAGTATTATCTGGATTTCAAAGACATGGCATTTTCAGAAATTGCCTTCCCTTAATTACAGAATGCCTAAAGTTTTCCTTTCTGAAAATCACCAATTCAGGGAATAAAAGATGTTCTACAGGCAATGTATGAAAACTTATTTCTCCTCTATTCTTGAACTAACATGAAATCTGGTCTCTTCTGTTTGAAAACACACCAAAATGTAGCTTTACAAATATCACTAAAACTTTATTATTTTATACCACTTCATCAGAAAGTAGGCCTAGGGTAAAATAACAGAAATATTCTTTACTCCTCACTCAGCAAAGACCATTATATGCCTAAGGCAAGCAATTGTTTGCCAGACTGAACTATTAAAATATTTTATGACTCAGAACCAATTGTCAACAATATAATGCAAATATTTTAGAAAGCTTGATTACCTAAGACTGGCTCATGAATGAGAAGTTCAAAGTATATTTATTTAATAAATATAATAAATATGTATGTTGATCAATAAAATATTAGAGGTGGATTAGGTTTTTTAAAGCATCCATTGCAAAATGGAACAATAGCTATTGCCATTATAGGGTATTTTGCTGTCCAATGTCCTCTATGTTAGTA
This sequence comes from Taxidea taxus jeffersonii, assembly GCA_003697995.1. Taxonomy (NCBI): domain Eukaryota; kingdom Metazoa; phylum Chordata; class Mammalia; order Carnivora; family Mustelidae; genus Taxidea; species Taxidea taxus. Next base: position 256,638 of record ML105780.1, read on the forward strand.
AAGTAGAACATTTACCCAAGTATACGGAGAGCCAGCCATACCTTAGAATAGGTAAAGCCAAGGATCAGCAAACTTTTTCTGTTAGAAGCTACATAGTAAATATTTTAGGCTTTACAGGCCACAGAGCCTCTGTTGCAACTACCCACCTCTGCAGTTGCAACACAAAAACAGCCACACACTGTTATAGAAGTGTGAATATAGAAGAATGAATGTGGCTGTGAGCCAATAAAACTTTATTAACTAAATAAGTAACAGGCCAGATTTGAACTATAGACCATAGTTTGCTAATTCCTGAGTAAAGCCAAGACCTAGTATAAAAATCAGATTCAAAAATGTTGTCAAGGGGTGCCTGGGCAGCTCAGTCAGTTAAGTGGCTGCCGTCAGCTCAGGTCTTGATCCCAGAGTCCTGGGATTGAGCCCCCCGCATCAGGCTCCATGCTCAGTGGAGAGCCTGTTTCTCCCTCTCCCTCTGCCTGCCACTCTGCCTACTTGTGCTCTCTGTCAAATAAATAAATAAAATCTTAAAGAAAAATGTGTCATGATTTGCTTAATAATTTTAGCATTTGAAGTTTATTCCAGCTGCATTTTCCATATATACTAAACTTGTATTTTCACAAAAAAGTAGGGAATAAAAATTCTGATTAAGCATAGAATCAGGTTAATAGTTTTTTTAATTAAGTATCCATTAAACAAGCATACATCCCATAATATTATTCTATTAGATTATATAGACAGTTGAATGAAAAGCAAAAAATTGTCTGCCAAAACATAATGACACATTTCAGGATCTTAAAGTAGTGCTGAAATGTAAGCATAAACAACTTTCATTACAGAGTATTGTTAAAATATATTTTCAAAAAGGGCAAATCATGACTCAAGCAAATATAGAATGAACACATGTTAAAAGATTTTATTTAACTCATTATTTAATGAGAAAAACAGTAAGATGCCAAAACTCATCCAAAGAGACTTTAAAAAGGTGCATGTAGGCAATATGACAAGAAAATGTTAGGATAAGATTACCGGGTTAGTAATCTGGTTAATTACCAACAACAGAGGTTGTCTGTTCCACTAGACAGAAATTATTCACATATCTACCTGACAAAAATCTACAAGTTAAACTTTGTTCTCCAGAGTTGTAAATGGCGTAGTCAGTAGAACACCAGCACTGCATGGGAAAAAACACCCAATGATCTCCTTTACCTGTTTTGAAGTTTCACATAATTTTCCTGACACTATTGAGGATTACCCTATATCTTCCCCATATCTATGAAACATCTTGAAATGTATTAAATATATTCTAAATCTTATCTTATGGTCTTATATTTTTCCCCATTAAGAGAATAGAATTAGGAAATAGGTGACCTTCTGTGTATCAGAGCACTATGAAGACTCAAAGAATTAATGACAACAAACAGCCTTCTCCCAAGTTGCTCTGCATACCCATGTCCTTGGGCTTTACCGTTATGAGGGTCTATTTACACAGCCAACAGTGGACAGCTGAATGGATGATGGTATGTTAGCACCATGGAAGAACTGCAGCTGTTGCCATCATGTTGTAGAAACATCTATTGGCACGAAAATATGTTCATGATACATTCACAGGTTAAAAAAAAAGTAAGCTACTAAATAGTGCATATAGGCATTTCTTTCTGTGGGTTCATTTTCTAGGTTTTCTGCATTACTTTTAGCTTAGAAGTTTATAGTTTTAAAAGTTTAAGGTTCTCTCCCCATTCCTTAAACATAGGTTGTGCTTAATGACTTCCTTGCAAAATGTCCAATATGGGGAAGGGGAGGGGAGGTAACTTTGCAGTGGAGAAACATGAGAAACACAACCTGAGCCAGATGATCAAGGTCAGTATCAACAGTGATATCCCATGTTGGGGGTATGTACCCTTGTCATGATGTGATGAAATGGCACTTTATCTCTGTGGTCTTCCTCCCCAAAACCCATAGCCCCAGTCTAATCATAGAAAAATTGCAGAATAACCGAAATTGAGGGACCTTCTACAAAATACCTGAATTATAGTACTCAAAACTGTCATGGTATCAAAAACAAGAAAAGTGTGAGAAGCTATCACATTCAAGAGGAGCCTAAAGGAGACATGATGGCTAAACGTAATGCAGTCTTTTGGAACAGACAAAAGGACATTAGGTTAAAAGCTAAGGAAATCTGAATAAAGTATGGGCTTTAATTAATAATAATGTATCAAAATTGGTTCATTAATCATAACAAATGTACCATACTCGGTAAGATGTTAATAATAGGGGAAATTAGGTGGGGGTATATCCAAACTCTCTGTACTATCTTCACATTTTTTTTCCCCATAAACCTAAAACTATTTTGGGGTACCTGGCTGGCTCAGTCGAAGGGACATGCAACTATTGATCTTGGGATTCTGAGATCAAGTCCCACCTGGGGTATAGAGATTACTTAAATAAATAAAAGTTTTTTTAAAAATTTAAAACTAGGGGCACCTGGGTGGCTCAGTGGGTTTAGCCTCTGCCTTCGGCTCAGGTCATGATCTCAAGGTCCTGGGATCGAGCCCCGAATTGGGCTCTCTGCTCATCGGGGAGCCTGCTTCTTCCTCTCTCTCTGCCTGCTTCTCTGACTACTTGTGATCTCTGTCTGTCAAGTAAATAAAAAAAATAAAATTAAAAAAAATTTTAAACTATCTTAAAGTTTAAAGGTTTATTAATTTTTTTTAGATTTAAGAATCTCCATTTTTGCATCATTTTTTCACTTAAATTTCTTTAAAATTTTTCATTTATGTTATATCTCCATAAGGTATTTTAAGCAAGGGAGGGATATTCTGTGAATTTCTGCTTCTGTATTTTCAAAGCTGCCTTCTCAAGTCTCAAAGTCTCTTTTCTCAGGAAAAGAATACTTCTATATGTATCATACCACAATTTTTTTTAACTTTGACTTAATCATTCCATTTAAGAGAATTTTCCACACAAATACGAAAATTTGTTACTTTGATATAATGAGATTTAGGATTCTTCATAAGGCTCACATGGTTGATTTCCTATCACATAAACTATCATCAGTAGTAATATTTTACTTTTTAAATACCATTCTGATACCTAAGTTAAATCAACGTGGTTTTATTGATAAAGTGAAAGGTGATGAAAATATTAAGTGCAGGTTTTGCTTTATAAACATTCCAGTACAGTCTAATGTGACAGCGGAAACAGAAAGTAAGTGGTCAGTGGTGCCTGGGTGGTTCAGTCAGTTAAATGTCCGCCTTTGACTCAAGTCATGATCCCAGGGTCCTGGGAGGGAGCCCCACATTGGGCTGCCTGCTCGGTGGGAACTTGCTTCTCCTTCTCCCTCTGTGGTCTTTCTCTCTATCAAACAAATAAATAAAATCTTAAAAAAAAAAAAAAAAAGCAAGAGGTCAGAGTTTATTTCTGTCTTAAACTTCACTCCATACTTACCAAGAAGTCAAATTATCTGTGTGCTAAGTTATTTTAAGCATAAACAGTATGATGTATGTGTAGCTTAATTTTAATCTGTATCCCCACAGTGGCTTATTAGTGGTTGGAAGACCCCCATTCAGAAATCTACATGACAGAGAAGTCCATTTCCAATGCCACTGTCAAAATCTGTATCAGAATATCTGTTAATTAAGATTGAGTATGTGTAGAAAATAATTCCCATGGGTGACATAAAAGATGTTCAGTGGTATGTTACCTAATTATACAGATCACACCACCTTTGAATGAAGTAGGTATAAAAAGATGGGAAGCCCAACACTCTAAGCCACTTATTCCACTGGGTTCTGAGTCTTCCCCACTCACCAGATGACCTTGTGGTTTGACCACACAGAGCATTGGTTGGTCCACTAGACTGGAGGATCATTGTTTGTGTCCATGTCAGAGTGAACCTATAAAATAGTAAAAGATAAAATTTGTCAATCACCTACCGTGTGTCCGGCACTGACTGTTCTAAGCCTCATACATCTACAAACTCATCCAGCCTCTCTAAACTGTCTAAGATATGCAAAGTTATACATCACGAAAAAAGAAACTGAGGCACAGAGAGGTTATATAACTTGCTCAAGGTCTCACTGCCAGTAAGTGATGTGAAGGAGAGAAGCTTTCCTAACCCACAGAACTTTATTATGTCCTGTATTCTAAATGTTAGAAACTCTAAAAATAAAAATATCCTTAAAATGTTGATTGACTTGATTATATTATGTGACATGATCCTTCCAAGGTCACACTTTTCTCTGTTCTTCCCAAGCAACATTTGAATTCCTTTCCTTTCAAATGTTTGTTTACTGTGATGCCCCTTCTTTTAAAAAATGTTTATCTAAATCTCTTTTTCAAATGTGTATTTGACCTTTTTTACTGGGTCTCCTAAATTTGCAAAAGGAATACTTTAATTGCTTTTAAAGTGCTGTGTTAAAAACAATTGCATGATAATCCATGGACTCTGGTCAAAATGATTGATCTATCATTTTATCCTCTAAAGTGTCAAATACCATTATTGGTCTTTCCACACCACACTTCGGTGTAGTCTTGGGCTGATCCAGCAAAACAGATCTTGACAAAGAAGAGATAGGCTACAGGAAAAATATCATGAAAAAAATAGTAATTCCCAAACCCTTCCTTGAGCAGTTTTCACCTCAAAAGGCTTTCATCTTTTCAAGTAGGAATCATACTGAGCCTGTCTTCTGTGTTTGCCTGTTCTGTCTATCCTCTGTTATCCCTTCCCACCACTTAACATATTTTCTGTAAAGATTTCATAAATTAATTTTTCTAGGTAGCCTATTTTCACGTGCAGGCAAGACCCACTTTTTAAAAAAGATACTACTTATTTACTTATTTCTTTTATTTGAAAGAGAAAGAGAGAACAAGCAGGGGGATATGCAGGGGTATGGGCAGAGGGAGAGGGAGACAGAATCCCAAGCAGACTTTTGCCCAATGTAGGGCTCGATCTCATGACCCTGAGATCATTACCTGAGCCAAAATCAAGAGTAAGACATTTAATGGACTGAGCTACGCAATCCAAACAAGACCCACTTTGTATGGGCGTCCTCTGTCCAACATTCAGAAAAGTGAAGCCCCACCCTTGCTCAGTTATTTTCAACCAAATGGACTCCATTCTGCATAATTTGGTGTACCAAAGGTAACTCAGAGTATTCACCTGATGACTTCTAAGACCATCATGACATGAATCACCTAAGAGGAAATAGATTTTTTTTCTAATAGAAAAATTTCATCCTGTCCAGATAAAGTCTGGTATCTAAGGGAAGAAGATGTGTACAAAAGAAAACGAGGGGCACCTGGGTGGCTCAGAGGGTTAAGCCTCTGCCTTCGGCTCAGGTCATGATCTTGGGTTCCTGGGATCCAGTCCTGCATTGTGCTCTCTGCTCAGCAGGGAGCCTGCTTCCCCCTCTCTGTCTCTGCCTGCCTCTCTGCCTACTTGTGATCTTTGTCAAATAAATAAATAAATAAATAAATGATCTTTAAAAAAAAAAGAAAACAAAACAAAATTTTAAATGACTCTTCAGGTGTCCAGGAGAGTCTGGAAACCTTACTGAGTACAGAGAGAAAAATGCAGAGAGACAGACAGAACGAGACACAGAGAGTCAGAGACAGAAGTTGGGGACAAGCCTTGTAGAAGTATCTTTTAAAGGCCCCAGGAGCAAAAATTCCAGTCTCCATTCCTTAAATGTGTACAGGCCCAGGTGCCCCCACCAGACTATATTAAGGATCAACAAACTGTGAAACACCTGGTATTATGGAAAGAGTATCCAATAACCTCAATAACCTTTCTACCTTGTTCCTAGACTTAATGAGCCACCCATGCAGTGAGCCCCTACCAGCTTCCAGATTTCCTTCTTCAGACATGCCAGAAGTTTCTACACACTTCAACATAAGATTAACTACCCAAAACATTATTATTGAGGTTCCTGAGAACGAGGAGGTCACACTTATGGCTCGTGATTGCCACTCTGCTTCACAGTGAATGGAACAGAGACTGATCCCCGGGAAAACCCTATTTTTAAGACACTAATTCCTTTGCTGTCCATTCCTTAACTTTTAAATAATAGGAAGTAGATAAAAATAATCGTTCTCCCCAGATAAGCCTGAATTACAAAGGACTGTGAAATAGAAAAATTATTAGTCTGGCAGGAAGCAATGAGTAAATGTTGAGATCAAAACTGGTTTAATTATAATGTAATTGTAATGTAATTGCTCTTTCATAGATAACAAGAATGTCTTGTCCCTAAAAGTAAGTTAAGTAAGCAAATAAATAAATAAATAACACCTGCTTGGATAGTTACAAATATAAACTTATTGAATTACAAATGATGTTAAAGAATTTTTTTTTTTTTTTTTAGAATCCTAAGAACTGTCTTTGGGGAAGGAGTGCTGAAATACGTTTACCATACAAAATATTATTTTTACATGTATGGTTAAAAAGTACAAAATGTGTTGAATCTATATTAAAATATTTTGATTAAATATAGCAGTTGATTTTTTTTAACCAGAAAGACAGTATGCCACATAAAGTGGGTGCATGAAAAAAAAAATTACCTTAAGCTCAGAAAGAAAATGTTATCTTTGCTCTGCTGGTAAAGACCAGCAACAAGCCAGTAATTGATAATAGGCTTGTGCTTGAGGCTAGCCTCTGAAAGTAAATAAGAGAGAGAGGAAGGGAGAAAAGATGTTCGTTTACAATCTGCAAATAGCAAGACGTCAGCTCTAGAAAACTGGAGAAGGGAGAGGCCTTATTACCTCCCTCTTCTTTAATAAAATATTCATATTTTATCTCACTTTTATTTCTCAAACATCCATTGCAAATTTGAGGGTGTTTCTTGTTGCTGTCGCTGCTGCTGCTCTTTTAAACACCCCTGTTAGGAAAAACTTATCCACTATGACATGGAAGTAAGGAAAAAGGATGGCTGTGTCCTTTTGCTGTCATACAGGAACTTTGGCTAACAAGTCAGCTGCTTGGGGGATTATACTTTTGTTTGACTTACTATTTACCATTGATTAAAGTTCAGACTTTTCGACGTTAGGTATTAACTGGTAGCAAACTGATAATTTGCAAATGATTCTGATCTGGCAGAGATGTAAATAATTTCTACCCTGTAGAAAATACACCCCCAAAATATTAAAGTTTATTGTCCCATTTGACACCTATTTGATATTCTTATTTCAGCATTCTTTTTTAAAATCTCCTCTGATCCAACTTTGCCATCCCACTGGTTCCCTCTTTAATGAGTTAAACATATCTTTGACTCATTCTATATTTGCATGAGAATTATATTTTTAACAATTTACGTATTATATTTTGACATTTTAAATCTAAACTTCTAATTTTAGAAAACATTGTATAATAAAAATAAAATTATATTGGTTTACATAAGTTTTAAGAAATATGATTTTATATTGTACTCTACAGTTATAGGTGCAATTACTATAAGAAATGAAATTGGAAATCTTGGGCATGGCATATTTGTTTCCATTTAAGAATTTGAATTTCTGCACTACAATTGAAGAGTTAATATTTTATGTAAAACATGATATTTCTTTCATTTGAAATGAATTGCAACTTCAATGTGTTGTAGTGGCAAACCTACATGTTCTTTACGAATACCATCCTAACAGGACCCAGATGATGGGAAATTATATGAATCCACAGCAAAATTTCCACTTGAATTTGAGCATAAAATCTTTCACATTTTCCAGTTGTTTTTTAAATTGATTGTATTTTATTTGGCTATCTCTTGATTTTTTCTAACATTATTAGTTGGATTTTTAGAAGTTTGAATTCATAAGTCCTAAAAGAATACTGATTTGTATTTATCTAAAGTCTTCTGAAAAATAGCTGTGTTTATTTGACCTGTTATTAAACTAAGGACACCAATAATCTATATGAAATGTTTTTGACCCATTATTTTGACTGACTGTGACCCATATATAGAAGCCTGTATATCCATGTTTTGTCGTTGATAATCACCAAGAGTTGTAACATAGGAGTTACTGCTATTCCTGAAGCAAAATTAAAGACTTTGATGGTTAGGGTGCCTGGGTGGCTCAGTCAGTTGAGGGCTGAACATCCAGCTCTTGGTTTTGGTTCACGTAGTGATCTCAGGTGGTGGGATAGAGCTCTCAGACTGGCTCCAAGTTCCACAGGCAGTCTGATTGAGATACCCATCCGCTCATGAGCACGCACACTCTTTTTCTCTCTCAAATAAAAAGATAAAATCTTTAAAAAAAAAAAACAAAGACTTTGATGACACTAGCTTAATACGACCCTAATTGGGAGATTTGTATTCATATATTCTAAACTTGGTATAATAATGTAAGTCATGAGATGCTGGGTTCTTAAGGGATGCTATAGATTGTAAAATAAAAAAGAAATTGTAACTCAGAAAAAGCAGCAAAATAAATTTAAAACCTTGAAAGATCAGGAGATGATTTAGCAGAGTTTAAAATATATATAACAAAATATATAAACTATATAGACTCTGATATTCTAGAAATTCAGTAATATTTATATATATAGTTTCATTATATGTTTTTATTAGGGATGATGATGTTATAGATGATGTACAGAATTTCAAAGATTGAGCAATTTGCATTTTATTTTATCTCAAACAGACTAGACTCCTCTCTCCAAGTTGACAATAGCTACCAAGAAAAAACTAGCAGCTAAAAGCTTCTACTGTTTTAAGAATTTGGATTATCAGCTGATAATATGCCAAAGCCCTCAAAATGAAAGCTAATGGGAACAATTGAACCAAATTATCAATCACTTAGTAATTATATAGCCGCACAAAGACTATATAATTTCTAGGACAAAGCAATTTTCTGCAAATCCTTAGAGTAAATGCACTTTAAAAGGAAATACATAGAAATGTTCAGACTTCATTGTAGTCATTTTATTGTTTGCATTAATGTTATATAAATTTATGTTGGAACTATGATATTGTTAGTAAATAACTAATTACATTGATTGTGTTAGGAATCTAGAATTCTATAAAATATACATAAAAGTATACTATATACTGTATAGTATAAAAGAAAGAAGGTAATATTTTAAAATCAAGAATTAAGTTAAGGGGGTGCCTGGGTGGCTCAGTGGGTTAAGCCTCTGCTTTTGGCTTAGGTCATGGTTTCCTGGTCCTGGGATGGAGCCCCGCATCAGGCTTCCTGCTCAGCAGGGAGCCTCCTTCCCCTTCTCCCTCTGCCTGCCTCTTTGCCTACTTGTGATCTTTCTCTGTCAAATAAATCAATAAAATCTTTTTTAAAAAAAGAATTAAGTTAAGAACACCCTACTGATTGAATGGGACTAGAAATTTCCTATAGGAAATATGCCCATGAGGCAAAATTATCTCATGTCTTTATAAAATTTAAAAAACAATAAAAAAGACCCCCCCCCAAAAAACCTTTATTTTCTAGCTCCACTTTGTCACTTCTAAAATGTCACTTCTAAAACCCAGCAATAGGTTCTACAGTTTCCAATACTGTTTTCCCCAGGCTTCTTAGAAAAATGGCTGATGCCATGTCTGGGGCAGGAAAGTACAAGGCACTCTACTTGCCAATGAGCAAGACAGCTTTCAAATTATGGGGTCATGTCAAAATTACACCAGAGCCAATTAAAATGGGGGTCCCATTGACCAAAGTTATGATAATCTGGCTTCAAAAGGAGAAAAGTGGCTCAAGTTGACTGTCATACTTTAAATCTGAAAAGCCATAAATCCATAATGATACATGGAAAAGGCTAACAAAAAATAATTTGAGAGAGAAAAACAATAACAAAAAAGTGTTTCTATTCAGTTTTATATTCTATCAAGTAGATCTTACTGAATCTTTATTATATCCATGAAGAATATAGAAACAAATATAAATACATCAGTAAGAATCAGTTTTCTGAATCATGGAAAATATCAATGGAAAGACTCCATAAGGTATGACCTGGAGTCAGACAAAGCCATGTAAAATATATTCATTCAACTAAAAGACTATGAAGGGTTTGTAAGAACTGTATGATTTGGGGATGTGTGGGTAGCTCAGTCGTTTAAGCATCTGCCTTCAGGGCAGATCATGATCCCAGGGTCCTGGGCCCCGCATCAGGCCCCCTGTTCAGTAGGCAGTCTGTTTCTCCCTCTGCCTGGTGCTCCCTCTGCTTGTGCTCTCTCTCCCTCTCTCTCTCTCTCTTTCTGACAACTTAATAAATAAAACCTAAAAAAAAAAAATTGTATGATCCGAAGAATATAAAGGAATGCAAGATTCCGTCAGATCCCAAGACTTTGTATTTCCCAGGAGACCAGAGAGAGAAGGAGATGACTTGGGGAGGGAACCGGAGAATTCTATGGTTAAGCAGAAGAATTAGACAATAGGAATAACCAGAATCCAGGGGAGTAGGCTATAAGATTACCACTCTTTTGAAGTTATTAGAATAATTGAAAGAATAATCATAAATGGGGCTTGGTAATCCCTGAAAAGATCAAATGGTTGATGTTCCAGACATATACTTGTGATAGTTAGTTTTATGTGTCAACTTGACTGAGCCACAGAATACCTAGATATCTGGTTAAACATTATTTCTGGATGTGTGTGAGAGAGAGTAAAGCAGATGGTCCTTTTCAGTGTGGGTGGGCATCATCCAATTGGCTGAGGACCTGAATAGAACAGAAAGGTAGAGGAAGGGAGAATTCTCTCTCTTTGCTTGACTGCTTGAGGTGAAACTAGTCTTCGCCTGCCCTCAGACTTAGAATTATGCTATCAGCACTCCAGTTCTCACGCCTTGAGACTAGAACCTACACCATTGGTCTTTCTGGTTTTAGGCCTCTGGACTCAGACCACACCACTGGCTTTCCTGGGTCTCCAGCTTGCTGATGGCAAATTGTAGGACTTTTCAGCTTCCATAACTGTGTGAGCCAATTCCATAAAATTGCCAAATATAACACTAATACAACACTACAACAAGGCAGTTTGGAATAAGTGCATGGAGACACAGTACAAATAACCTGAGGACTGTGTTGTGAATTTGAAAAACCATTCTCTAATAGCAGCTGTAGGAATCGTTCTGTCTTTACCTCCTTTCTTGTTGTAGTATGCTGCTGCCTACCAATAAGTTCCTTCTAACCTATTTCTTACCATGCTTACCTTCCTCAGAATTTTCTTACAGTGAACAGTGATAGTGCTAGGAAAGGCAGAATTAAGACTAAAATATATATACATATATATGAATGTGTAGACTTTTATATCCAAAAAGGAGAGAATATGATGACAAAATCAGTCCCTATATAATTAACAGAAATGTATATTAAATGTTCTAAAATTTAAAATCTCAACTTGTTTTAAAAAATCCTTTATGTTTACATATTTTCATGGGCCCTTCCATGTCATACTGTTTTTTGTTCTTCCAAAATAATATCATGATTCCCTATCTTTTTACAATGTGTATCTGAATTTTTTTCAAATCTATATTTTCTTCATTTACTGTCTCCCTTTTTCAAATATATATTTTAATCTTCTAAATTCACATTTGACCTAATTTACTGTTAATAGTCCCATTTTCGAAATTTATACTTGAATCACTTATAATGTTGGAAGAACTGAAGTGTCTGATTTCTGACTGATGGATGCTCCCTTGTTTCCTCCTGCATGCAAATCTTATACAGATAACAAAAGATTAATTTTCAAAAGCCTGAGTCTATAATATTTTCCCATATCAATGGCAGAGCCTGGGCATAAAACCTAGTATCTCATCGATCAATTGTCTGATGACAGGGGATAGGGTGTTTAAGGTTCAATAAGTTATACAGTACCTCCTTACTACTAAGGAGTGGTTTGCTTGGTAGAATTTTGCTAAGACTTGCCCTCGTTCTAATAAAACCTTGGTACATAGTGATGGGAGACAGACATGGCCTATAAGATCTTGAATCACCAGAAGTTCCTAATATTTATTGAAAGAAGTTAACAATTGTTGAACAGCTCTGGTCATAGCACAATGCTATTTTACTATATTAAATATTAATATTCTTACTGACTAGATCAAAATCAATCAATAATCAGAATTCAGACTATATTTTGTACAATAATATTGGACAAAGTGATTTTCAACTACCTTTATAAGCATTTAAAAAATAAACAGGCTAAAGTTTGTCATTGTATCAATAAAATATCTTAAAACTTAACATATTGATTTTTCAAAGTTTTTTTTTTTAAGATTTTATTTTATTTATTTGTCAGAGAGAGAGAGAGAGAGAGCAAGCACAGGCAGACAGAATGGCAGGCAGAGGCAGAGGGAGAAGCAGGCTCCCTGCCGAGCAAGGAGCCCGATGTGGGACTCGATCCCAGGACACTGGGATCATGACCTGAGCCGAAGGCAGCTGCTTAACCAACTGAGCCACCCCGGTGTCCCTTGATTTTTAATCATGTAGTCCAATTTTTAAAAAATGCAAATGCCCTTGGAAAGCCAAGAGACCCCAGTTCCACCTCTCTTCCTATATTACCTTGGGCAAGTCATTCAGATATTTAGTACTTTTATCTATCATTACTGTTTTGCAAAGTATTATGGTGAAGACTCAATAAGAAAAGACATGGGACAGTCCTTCAAAAAGTTAAAAACAAATAAATAAGGCTACAGCTCTCAACCTTTTTTTTTCCTACCAAAGTGCATGCAGCAGGCAACATTTACACTATTAACTCCTATGGGAATATTCATATATTTTACAAACACTCACATAGCCCTTGCTATATTCCAGACAGCATTCTCAGAAATTTATAAGTAACAACTCATTTACTCCACAGCTCCCAAAAGTAGATAGCCTTATAAGTTTTACTTTACAAATGAGGAGACTTAAGCACAGGGAGGTCATATAACTTGCCCAAGGTCACACAGGCAAATGGGTCACAGAATTAAAATAAAAACCTAACACTGTAATTCCTTAACTACCACAGGAAGTTGTCTCTAATGAAAAAAAGTTAATCATGCTGTAGTTTTTGTTTGCTGTTTGCTTTTGAGTTTTCAGCAATTATACAAAGTCACAGGAGGAATAAAATCAGCTATTTGCAGACCCCAAATGGTAATTTTTCATGAAAAAAATAAAAAGCCTATTTTTAAAAAATTAAATTTTTAATTTTTTTTATTTTTAAAAAAGATTTTATTTATTTATTTGACAGAGAAAGAGAGAGAGAGATCACAAGCAGGCAGTGAGGCAGGCAGAAAGGGGAAAGCAGACTCCCCGCTAAGGAGAGAATCTGATGCAGGGCTCTATCCAGGATCCTGAGATCATGACCTGACCCAAAGGCAGAGGCTTAACACACTGAGCCACCCAGGCACCCCTAAAAAATTAAACCTTCTTTAAAACATCAGTTTTTAAAATTAACTCCCCCTTCCCCAACTTCAGGGTAATACTAATAAGACAATCACTTGGGAGGCACATGGCAAAAGGAATAGAGAGGGAAGTTTCTGAAGTTAGAATTCAGAATGACTTAGCACTGGAATCTTTGAAAGATCTTGTAATTGAGAGACATGAGGATTTCAGGTCAAAGAGTAAGTTTTTTGATTTTCCTCATTCAAGACCTACTGCTGAATCATTTCCCACAGTCAGGACCTCCAGGGCCTCTCTTTTATCTGTTCTACACCAGAGGAGAGGTAGTGGGCAGAAAGCAGAATAATGCTTTTCAGACGAAAACAAAAAATTCCTAGGGTCTTTTTTTGTTTTCTTTCTAATCAGAAAGATAATGTTTTACTCATAAAAATACAAAAAGAGGGGACGCCTGGGTGGCTCTGTGGGTTAAGCCTCTGCCTTCGGCTCAGGTCATGATCCCAAGGTCCTGGGGTTGAGCCCCGAATTGGGCTCTCTGCTCAGCAGGGAGCCTGCTTCCCCCCACCTCTCTGCCTGCCTCTCTGCCTACTTGTGATCTCTGTCTGTGAAATAAATAAATAAAATTTTAGAAAAAAAAAATACAAAAAGAGATCTTTCTTCCCAAGCAGAGATTCTAGTAATAGCTGCTGGTAAGGTATTTAGTGAAGTTTAAGAACAATGGATTTCCTCTTCAGCTAGAATTATCACTAGCAGTCACTCCATTCTGTGCATATTTCAGCAAAAGGTAATGTTTCAGAAGTGATGCCCTAACAATCTCGTATCCTTAGGAGAAACAAAGAGCTGTAAACACTAGAGCAAGAAGAATAACTCACAGTTATTATTATATAATAACCACTCATGCTAGTCAATGCCCATTATGTGTCAAGTCCTGCACTCATTGGGGGACAGCGAGATAAATCATGGGACATGTCCTAAAAGAGGCCCCATGGCAGTAGTGGAAACAGTCGTAGGAGTATATAACAACAGGGTGATGTGATTCGTGTTCTGACAGAGGCATATAAAATATTGTGGGAACACTGCAGGTGAATAACTCCATCATCCTGGGGAATCACTGATGAAATGACCTTTAGTTTTGCCTTGAAGGGCAGTAGAATTTTAATGGATGCAGAAGGGAGGCAGAAGGTGTCAATATTTCAAGGAGGAGGAACAGCACGAGAAAGGGCACAGAGGAATAATATGCAATAATTTGTTTGTGGGACTGATGATAATTCTTAAGTGGTTGGAGAACAGCACCCATGGGAGGAGGCTGGTGGGAAATGAAGCTGGAAGAGAGTACGGGGATGACTCATGAAGAACCTTGTAGGGCATTTTAAGGAGTTTATACTTTATGCCATAGACAAATAGGAGATTTTTTTTTTAAGTTTAAAAGCAAGTGAAATCATACTTTTAAAAAATTGCAGTTTTCAAAGATCACTCTGGTGATAATGTGGAGGTTAGAGTAAAGAAAGAAATTAGAGATGGGAAGACCCATCAGAGGGCTGTAATAATCCTAATAGAAGATAATAAGGAAGCCAAGGAGGTTAAGATGATGATCCGGAGCATTTCTACTTATTATAGAATCAGTGGTAGGCGGTGACCATTTGGTTAGTTGACATTAGAGAAAGGATGACTCACAGGTTCATGGTTTGTATCATTGATACCACTAGCTAAGCTAGGGAGTATACAAAGAAACAAATTTAACCAGAAAGTAAAAACTGAAAACCTATCTGGAACTCGGGTTCTGCAGGAAAAGGACAAGGAGTAACTGAATCAGACTCTGAAAGGAATATTTGAGTGCAAGCACAGAGAAATAGGAGGGGCTAGCGGAATCAGAGGTTGGGACATTCAGAATGAATGCAAGAAGAAGGCATGTATCTATCTGCAGAAGTTATGAGGTGGTAGAAGACATAGGGTATCAAACACCATGCCTCTGAGAGGAAAGTGGAGAGAATCAACCACCAGAGGCAAAAGCAATCGAAGCAGAGATGGTCACACACAGCCCCTCCAGAGTAAGGTTGCTGGCCTTGAGGAGAATAGCTCTAAAGCTTCCACTCCATGGCCTCAGGAGTGCTGCAGGTCAATTAAAGAACGATCATAGTGCCGAGTCATTCCTGACCATGTGGCTGTTCCTACTCTTACACTCTTCCCCATGCATCCTGACAACAAACACCCGTCACCCGGGTCAGCATGAGCATGCTCTTGTTTCTTGAAAACAAACAAACAAACAAACAAACAAACAAAAGACCAAGAATACCATGCGCAGCACCTTTGAGAGTTTCAGGACAATTATCCTTTTACTTTTTTATTTCTTTTTGAAATTTATTCTTTTATTAATTTTTTTGAGAGAGAGAGATAGAGTATGCACATATGAGCAGGGGAGGAGGGGCAGAGGGAGAGAGAGAATCCTAAGCAGGCTCCACACTTCCCTCAGTGCACAGCCTGAAGCACGACTGTGAGATCAGGAGCTGAGAAACCAAGAGTCGGGTGCTTAACCAACTGAGCCCCCCGGGGCACCCCAACAATTATACTTTTCAAATAGTAACTCACTTATTTTCTTTTTGGTGGTTTGTTTTGTTTTGTTTTTATATTGCTTTGTTTTGTCTTAACACAATGCTACCACACCAAAAAAAAAAAAAAAGACAATAAACTATACTTATTATTGTTTTTAAACCCATGGCATTGGACTTTCTTAGCAAGCACCTCTAGAGACTTGATATAGCAGTATATGTAATGCTATTCAAGGAATAGACCCTTCCTAGAAATTACTTTTTGAAAAAGCTCATGCTTTTGAGTTTGAAATTTCATGATCATATGGATATGATTTTAATGCCAATGAAACTTCAATACACAAAAGCCATCCTTCAAATACTGTACATGGCGTGCTAATTATATCTGCCTATAAATTCTAATTCCTTTGCCTCTCATGTTAGATCAGGGGTAGCGATAAGCCCTGAGGTTTTATTTGAATCAAAATTAACAAAGAATTTGCTGTAGGAAGGTACAGGATAGATGGTGTGGTTGCTTCAGGAAATAAATCACAAGGAAAAAAGAAAGTGTATGAAACTCGTAGACTGAGAGGCTTAAAATCATATTTATCATAATGTGTGGGCCTGATTTAAATTATTTAAATATATTCAAGTACAAATGCAAATAAATACAGAAAAACTATGACATTTATAAGACACTTGGAAATCTGAACACTAACTGGATTTTGATGGTGAGGAAGAATATTGTTAGTTATATCTATTTGTGATGATGTTTTGTGGTTATGCTTTAAAAAAAAGAATCCTTATCTTTTAGAAACACATACTGGTATCTGGGATTTGTTTCAAAATAATACAGGAGGGAGAAAGCAGGTGAGGAAATAGATGAAACAAGATTGGTCATGAGATAATTATTAAGGCTGGGGATGGAGATTTATACCATGTAACTCCTTTTGTGTATATTTTTTAATTTATCACCAAAAAAACTTTTAAAAAGTCAATAACAACATTTAGCATCTGCCCTGAGTTTTGATATTATATAACATAAGTGAGAGAATTTTGTCTTCCTCCAAATGTGTTTATGTGTGTATGTAAAAATACGATTAGAAATAAAATATTGGGGGCACCTGGGCGGCTCAATGGGTTAAAGCCTCTGCCTTCAGCTGGGGTCATGATCCTGGAGTCCTGGGATCAAGCCCCACATCGGGTTCTCTGCTCAGCGGGGAGCCTGCTTCCCTTCCTCTCTCTCTCCCTGCCTGCTTCTCTGCCTACTTGTGATCTCTTGTCTGTCAAATAAATAAATAAAATCTTAAAAAAAAAAGAAATAAAATACTGAAAGGTTAATAGTGACTATATGTCAGTGTTATGTGCTTTAGACTTAATGTATACTTTCTTTTCCCCCACTAAAATTCACATGTTGAAACCTAATCCCCAACATGATGGTGTTTAGAGGTAGTGCCTTTGGGAGGTGACTAGGTCATGAGGGTAGAGCCCTCATGAATGGGATTAGTGTCCTTATAAAAGAGACCTGAAAGAACTCCCCTGCTTCTTCAGACATGTGGAGAAGATGGCTGTCTATGATAAGGAAGCAGGTCCTCCCCAGACACTGAATCTACCGGCAACTTGACCTTAAACTTTACCTACTTCCTAAACATGTAGATATTCCTAACAATGAGACTCCCTTTGGGGGGGGGGATAAATTTTTGGGAATTAAGACAGAACACAAACAACTATAAATATAAGGCAAATATAATGGGGGAGATAAAGGAGAGGCAGATTACTTCTGGTGAGATGATTTGGGAATCTTCATGATATTGATGACCTTTGAGCTGGGTCTTCAAATGTGGGCAGCATATAATAAGCAGAAATGCATAGAAGGATATATCTCCCATTGTCTAGAAAAAACACTTCTTAGTTTTTCTTTACTTATACGTTTAATACTTCTGATACCAGATTTGTGGTATCAGACATCAAGCAATTGTCTACAACACTACAACACTAAGTGGATGCTCTATAATTTAATTCAATTCTGACACTACCTATTTGAAGTTAGCATCACATCCCCTACGTTAAACATTCAGTCCCACAAAACTGCCTCCATTTCAGACACCAGGCTCCCACAACCCCTCCTTGGGCTCAACACTTCATTAGAATGGCTCACAGAACTCAAAAAAAACACATTTACTGGCTTATTATAAAGGATACTATAGAAGGTGTACATGAACAGTCAGATGAAAAGACATACAGAGTGAGGTCTGGAAGGGTCCCAAGTACAGGAGTTTCTGTCCCTGTGGATGTAGGATGTGCCAGTCCCAGCATGTAGATCCAAAAGCTTTTCAAACCACTATTATTGAGATTTTTATGGAGGTTTCCTTATGTAGACATGATCAATCATTAACTCAATCTATGGCCTCTCTCCCCTTTCCAGAGGATGGGGGCCAGAGGGTCACAGTGCTGAAAGTTCCAAACTTCTTAATCACATCTTGGTCTTTCCGGTGACCAGCCACTGTTCAGCTCACCAAAGGTTACCCTATTAGAACAAAAGACTCTCCTATCACCCAGGAAATTCCAAGGGATTTAGGAGCCCTGTGTCAGGAACGAGGGTCAAAGATCAAATATAAGAACAAAAGATGCTCCTAGTGCTCTTATCACTTAGGAAATTACAAAGGTTTTACGAGCTCTGTTCCAGGAACCAGTGGCAGTGACAAATAGATATTTTCTGTTATTTCATACTCTCTGATCAAGGGAAAGGATGAGAAGAAGCAGTCCAGTGGCACACAGCATTCGAGAATCATGAGAGATAAGCCTGTAGAGATGACTAGAGTCAATCACAGGCAGCCTTGGTGGCCATATTGAGACCTCAATGCAGTTTTTAAAAAATGCAACTAAAAAATTAAATTTTACTCAGATGCAGTTTTATTGGTGTCATTACGGTCTCTAAACGCAATTGTCTAGTTAATGATCATAATCAATACCACTGAAAATTTTACTCAAGTGGGCCCCTCAAAACAATTGGACCCAATGCCTTGGCTGGATCAACTTAGTGTTCCACTGACAGGCTCATTCTTGGGAACGTCTCCATAGTTAGGAAATAGGTAAAATGGAAGGGAAATGTGGGCTAATTAAAGGAATATCCCTCAAACTTCTTGAGATTTTGGTTAAAGCTCACACTATACCTCTCCTCCCCATCAGATGTCCTCCTCCTCGTGTCTTACACATGCTTTTCCCTGACCTCCCAGTTCACATTCCTTTAGCTCCACTGGGTCTCTATAGTCATTGGGCACAGAAGACCTAGCCTGACTCTGAACAGGCTATATTCTGACCTGCTTCAGTAATGAAGACTTTGTATCTAAGCTCATCTGTGAAAGAAATGCTCTCCTCCTAAGGATATAATTTTAAGACTACCAGTGCCCCTGACAAATATTAAATTAGTAAAATCCTACCACCACACATCCCAGGTAGATAGAATAGAAAGCACTGTACATGATCCCTTCTAGAATGGGGCTGAGGAAGGACAACTCAGGCTGGTCTATGTTCATTGAGCAGACGCAACTTGGGGCAGAACAGAAAAGCCCCAAGTGAGAATTTTATGATCAACAGGTTCCTAAAACCAGCAATTTTGCAAAGCAGCCTTAGGCAGCAGTGTATACAACTGTGTGTAAAAACAATGGGCAGTATTAAAATAAAATCCAAATGTCAGGCATAAAAAATGCATTTTCTTACCTTATTCTGAAAGAATGCACCAGGGAGAAATTTAGCAAATAAAACCTGTTGAAAATATGAGCATTCCTGCCCGCTTATTTCCAGTGGGACGTTAACACAGGCTTGCAGTAATACCTCCATTAATGAAGAGAATGTGTTCCAATGACACACTTATTCATCAGATATTTCACAAGCAACGCAGAAAAAAGTACAAAAGATCGAGATGTTAGCTTCAGAACTGCATGTAGGAGGGTAAAAATATGACATATAATATAAAAATATGACAAAATATTAAAGAAAATAGCATCAAATCTGCTGGAAAACATGAAAGGGGACTCCTATAATTTAGAATAGAAGTAAATGAGGAGAAATCATGCTAACAGGTTTTAGGAAATGAACCCCATAGCAGCCCCGTTGTCAGGACAGGTGGAAGGTTTGGGGAAAGGTTAATGAGCAAAGGTGCCCCAGGTGACCTGCTAAAGGGCAAGGCAGCATAGGTTTTGGCAGGTCACAGTGATGAAGGGCATAATTCCATTTAGTGACAGCCATCTCTCTACCTGCCACTGGTGACCTAAGGGAGTGGAAGGAAGGGGAGAGACTGGGACTGTTAGTCTAGGGAAAAAACCTAAGTTTTCAATAGGAGCAATTCAGCTTCACTTTCATGACCTACAGACCTCCTGAACTGAGTCTCTTACATACCTGCTTCCCAAGGTCTGATGCTTTTAAGAGGAAACCAAATCCTTCCTTCATATTTGAATGAATAGATAAAAACCTTAAGTTCATACGCCATTAAATGCTATTTAGGATTAACTTGTCATTAAGTACAAGAGTCAAAACAAATGCCCACAAGTGCCAGCAGATGAAGTGGTTGAGGAGGTGGGGAGGGGAGACCTAACTGCAGAGGACACATCCTGTCAACAGTGGACAGATGTCACCCAGCTTCAACTGAGGGCGGCCAAGGGAAATTCTGGACAGTTACAAGCTGGTTCAAGAGAGATGCTGATCCCTATTTTTATGTAAAATGTTTGTTATCTTCAAACATCAGTAATTAACTCATAAAAGCCAACAAAACAAAACACTGCGAGAACAAACAGAACAGTTTCTCCCACGAAGCTCAGGACATAGATGGACATTTTGCAATGTGCTTATCAAAAAGCATTTAGTCATCTAGGCAAGCTGGAAGAAGTGGGAGTCACTAAAGCTTCCTCTTTGGACAATGCTGAAAGTAAAGAGAACAAGAAGGCACTGGTTTAGGGGGGTAAAGCAAAAAGGAGGTGAAACAAATTTTGGAACCCTCACGATTTTGCTCATTGTAGACCCATCAGCCTGTATTTAGATAGAACAATGGGAAACCATGCCATTTGTCAAGCCTTAGCACATACAAAGCTTCACTTCCCACCATTTTTTTAAAAAGATTTTATTTATTTATTTGACAGACAGAGATCACAAGTAGGCAGAGAGGCAGGCAGAGAGAAAGAGGAGGAAGCAGGCTCCCCGCTGAGCAGAGAGCCCGACTCGGGGCTCCATCCCAAGATCCTGGGATCATGACCTGAGCCGAAGGCAGAGGCTTAACCCACTGAGCCACCCAGGTGCCCCACTTCCCACCATTTCAATACTGCCAATTTCATTATGAAGATTAGTTCCTAGAGTTTTCACTAATCAAGGTATCATGCTGTACGTTTTCTGGCACAAAGCGTACTTATGAATCACATTAAGTTCCATCTACAAGGATGATCTTTCCAAGATGCCACAGGCTGAGGGTGGTTTTAGATTCTGTAGCCCAAACAAGGATCTGAGGATACTGGAATTTTTTTTTTTTTAAGGAATTAAATTATAATCTGCAATGCAGCAATAATTTACTACAGAGCTTTGGGCAAAAAGCCGGCTGCAAATCGTCAGTCTGAAATGTTATTAACACATCGGATATCAAGGTCAGCAAAGACACTACAGAAGTTTCTTTTACTGTTCTTAGCGAAATAAATAAATCACTTAACTGGTGCACAGAAGTTGCTTTAAGCAAATAAATTCAACATTTGCTATCAATCGGTTTCAAGGAAAGCAGCAAGCTGATGGATCGTTCTTAGGATAGTAAGAATTCTAAACCTTAGATTAGATAGTAAGAGTCCCCCACAAGGATACCTCAAGATACACGTGTGCCTTTGAGTAAAAGGAAAGTATGTTTATGGATATGTGCATGAGGTATCTGTAATATATGTGTGAGTAAAGTATTTTCCTGGAGAAAACAAACATTCATATGGTTTCACTATAAATTTTTTTTTAATATTTTATTTATTTATTTGACAGACAGAGATCACAAGTAGGCAGAGACACAGGCGGAGAGAGAGGAGGAAGCAGGCTTCTGGCTGAGCAGAGAGCCCAATGTGGGACTCGATCCCAGGACCTGGGATCATGACCCGAGCCGAAGGCAGAGGCTTTAACCCACTGAGCCACCCAGGCGCCCCTCACTATAAATTTTTTAAAGCTGGTCCTGCTTGCTTACATGCTTTTTGCACTCTGCTGTAAATTTATTTTCTATATAAATAAATATTATCTCATTACCAACCGTCTCCATTAGAATCTAGCAGACCATGAAATAGGCTTTGCAAGATCAAGCAAGGCACTTAGGCCCCCCAAAACATTGTTTTGGCTTCTAGCTTACGAACTCATGGAGAAATAAAAATTTTACATAACAGTTTGGAGAGCATACACTGTATAATCCTTCCCAGCCAAAGGCATTTCTAAAAAGGAAAGCAGATTACTCATAACTGTGAAAAATAAATGTTTCTATTTCTACCTATTTATTCTCTGTCTACCTTTCTAGTATTTCTAACTTCTACATTGTTTTCAACAATCCATATTTAAAAGAGCATATTTTTGCAAATGCAAAAATAACTTAACGACAAAGTATCCTGAAATTGAAATCTGCTGAGTTAAACATTAAGTGATCAATCCACTCCTCCACCCATTGTAAGCACATAACTTCCAAGGATAATGCCACTAAAAACAATACAAAATTCAAGAGCAAGTCAGTGGCCACATTTTGATGGCATTCTGAAATTCTGCTAAAATATCAAGTCTAGTCCATATTCCACTAATTAAGAAAATGATGCTTAAGGGCCACCATGACAAATCCACACAGTTGGTTATGGTTACAGGCATTCATTTCAATCTTTATTTATTGCATAAATGTTAGCACCTTTCATGAGTACATGTGCCAAGTTCAAGTTCAAAAGGAATCTTTAAGTACCCTCCCAAAGAAACAAAGAGCTATATTTTTGTCCAGAAGTTAAAGTGAGTGGGAAAGGTAGAAACATAAATTGTTGCAGCATAAGCTCCGTTGCCAGGTTTAGGAACTGGCAAAAACCCAGCAACCATGAAAGAAGCTGGCAGAGAGGGAACGGTCAGTTTTGATTGGCAGAAGGAGAGCTTTGTGAGGCACAGGAAAGCACACAAAAGCACACTTGTGTTCTGCGTCCTGAGAGCCCCAGAAGAGAGGGCCGCGGGAAGACCCCTAGACATTTAGACAGCAAAAGCAAGCAGTTCTGCAACATGAATGAAACATATCAGTATTTTTATTTAGCATAACACACAGGAAAGTTTTATGGACTCAACTTGTACTTGAAGAAAAATTAATCTGTTAAATCATTTGGTCTAATACCATGTTTCTATTGCTTATTCCAGGACATTGATTTGGGGGGGCATATTTCAAAGTCAAAGACATTTTTCACATACTCCAAGGGATTTCTAAAATTAGGTGTGTTTAATATGAAATTATATAGAGGACTCTATTTTTTTTAAAACAGTGATCTGTCTAAAAATTCAGCTACGTGCTAATGCTAAAGCATCACTGCAGAGTCTACAGGTCGGATGGGAGAAGTGTGGCTTTATGGGGAGGAATCTGGCCAGGCCTCTTTTTTTTTTTTTTTTTTTTCCCCAAAGAACATCTTTAGTTTTATTTTTTTTAATTATTTTTTTAAGAATAAAAAAAATCTTATTTTACTTATTGAGAGAGAATGAGAGAAAGAGAGAGAGAGAGAGCATGAGAAGAGGGAGGGTCAAAGGGAGAAGCAGACTCCCCATCAAGCAGGGAGCCCCATGTGGGACTCAATCCAGGGACTCCAGGATATGACCTGAGCTGAAGGCAGTTGTTCAACCAACTGAGCCGGGGCCTCTTTGACTTAGGGATCAGTCTCGACGTGATGATGGAGGGGCAACTGGACACCGAGCACTTCCTCATGGGATGTGTTAGGAGCCAGGTGCTTTTGTTCATAAAATATTTTTGCCGCACTGGGTGGCTCAGTTGGTTAAGCATCTGCCTTCAGCTTGGGTCATGATCCCAGAGTCCTGGAATCAAGCCCCACATCAAGCTCTCTGCTCAGCTGAGAGTCTGCTCCTCTGACCCTCTTCCCCTGCTTGTGCTCTCACTCTCTCTCTGTCTCAAATAAAATCTTTTAAAAAATCTTAATAAATATTAATAAAATCTTTTAAAAAAATCTGTGCCCCAAATGTTCAACCTAAATCTAATCTCTCCTAAAGATCAAACTTCTGGTTTATAGAAAAACAGGAGCTGGAAGAAGGAGCTAAAGCAGCACCATGAGGAATCAATTAAACAAATTTAAAAAGCATGTTGTTCTACAAGACAAGTGGCCCAGTCTCATCATCAAGTTAATATCATGGAGAGGGAAATAAATAAGGGATGGAGTGAGGAAAAAGCCGGTGTTGTAGATAAAAACAGGCAAGAGACATCACAAAAAAAGGCACTATATGTCCCTCTATTAGGATCCTATTTTCAACAACTGGCTCTAAAAGACATGTTGGGAACAGGACTGGTTATTTGAATATAGGCTCGATACTGTATGGTAATTATTATTATACTTCTATTTGCAATAACAGAATTGTAAATATTTGGGAAACTTTCTTCATTTTCTAAAAAATCCACCCTGAAGTATTTAGGAATAAAATGTCATGATGTATTCTATATTTTACTTTAAAAGGATTTAGAAAAAAATGGATGAAGCAAATATGGCAAAAGATTTATCAATTTAAAAATCCAAGTAGTAGGTATATATGGGTTTATTTTATATATACATATGGTATATGTATATATATGTATATATACATGTTATATGTATATATAAAATATATATAGTATTCTTTGTCCTTTTGGACATTTTAAAATCATAATAACAACTATAAATAAAACAAAACAAAGTTATTTATTTTTTAAGTTGCTTCTGTTACATCCTTTCTGGACTTCAGATATTCAAAGCAAGATAGTCTCTATATTTTATTTAACTATCTTCTAGCCCATAAGTTCTAGTAAATAATTTTTTATTTCTATTTATTCATATTCTTTAATTCTTTTTTTTAATTTAAGCTTTTTTAATTTAAACATAATGTAACCCCACCACCCTCTCCCAGCCCCTCTCCCCTCCACCCCCCTCAGTTTGTTTTATGACATTAAGAGTCTCTTTTGTTTGTCTCCCTCCCGATCCCATCTTGTTTCATTTTTTCTTTTCCTACCACCTTAACCCCCATCCCCATTGCATCTCCACTTCCTCATATCAGGGAGATCATGTGATAGTTGTCTTTCTTCAGTTGACTTATTAAAATAGCAGTAGCTTTCTAGGCCTTAATTCAGTAACTTATACAGAACACATAGGAGTATATCTTATTCCACTCCTCTAAAATACATGTTAAAAAATATATTTTAGAAGATAGCAAGCCACTTAATATCATCATCCTAAAATGACCACTATTAATTTTAATATTTTAGTCTTTTTGAAGAGTAGATATATCTCGATATACTCAAGATATGATTATCTACAAGTTTTTATTCTGCCTTTTTCATGCATTATGATAGAACCCAGGTATTCCAGTATTTTTCTAAATATTTTAAATGGTTTTAAAAGATTCTTTAACCCTGGGGTAGATTTTACAATTACAGTGCACTCAAGCCTAAGACAGAATTTTTTTCCCAGCCACAGCAATCAGACTCAAAAAGAAAACACATCTAGATTGGTAAGGAAGAAGTGAAATTTTACTTTTTGCAGATGACATGATACTATA
This sequence comes from Taxidea taxus jeffersonii, assembly GCA_003697995.1. Taxonomy (NCBI): domain Eukaryota; kingdom Metazoa; phylum Chordata; class Mammalia; order Carnivora; family Mustelidae; genus Taxidea; species Taxidea taxus. Next base: position 282,238 of record ML105780.1, read on the forward strand.
TAAAGAAAACCCAGAAAATTCCACAAAAAAATCTGCTAGAACTGATAAACAAATTCAGTAAAGTCACAGCACATGCAGGCAACCAGGTCAGCGAGTCCCAGGATCCATAGCTCAGGCCCTTTCTCAAGCGCTGCTCAACTTTTCCACCCACAGGGCTATTAACCCCTGAGCTTCCAGGAGGTGCAAGTCGGGGCCTGGTTTGGTCTCTTGACTCCAGCCCAGTCCATGGCTGCCTACAGTCCATAAACAGATGAATGGATGGAATACTATGCAGCCATTTGCAATGATGTGGATGGAACTAGAGGATGTTATGCTGAGCTAAATAAGTCAATCAGAGAAAGACAATTATATGATCTCTCTGATATGAGGAATTTGAGAGGCAGGGCAGAGGTTCATGGGTCACCCCCACTCCCCAGCAGGACTAGACCAGCACAGGCCTCCCCCGTTATCCTGGCCCTGCCCCACCCCACTTTTGGGGGATGTGGAAGGCCCCTGCCCCCTGACTCACCTGCCTGCCCACCCCTCAGCTGGGGACTGTGGCACTCATGAGTACTTGACCTGGAGGGGGGGCAGCTTATCTGAGCCTTGATAGAGAAAACTGTACTGTAAAAAAAAAAAAAAATGCATTTCTATACACCAATAATGAAGGAGCAGAAAGAGAAATTAAGAAAACAATCCCATATGGAATTGCACCAGAAACAGTAAGATTCCTAGGAATAAACCCAACCAAAGAGGTGAATGACCTGTACTCTAAAAACCATAAAACATTGATGAAAGAAATTAAAGATGACACAAAGAAATGGAAAAACTTTCCATGCTCATGGATTGGAAGAACAAATATTGTTAAAATGTCTATACTTCCCAAAGCAATCTATACATTTAATGCATAATACATACATTTGCACAATGTATGTATGCACAATCTTTATATTTAATGCAAAATACCAACAGCAGTTTCCACAGAACTAGAACAAAAATCCTAGAATTTGTATGGAACCACAAAAGACCCTGAATAACCAAAGCAATCTTGAGAAGGAAAAGCAAAACTGGAGGCATCACAGTTCTGGACTTTAGGTTATATTACAAAGCTACAGTCATCTAAAACAATATGGCACTGGCACAAAAATCGACAGCACAGATCAACAGTACAGAATAGAAAACCCAGAAACAAACCCACAACTTTATGGTGAATTAATCTTTGACAAAGCAGGAAAGAATATCCAATGTGAAAAAAGTCTCTTCAACAAATGATGTCAGGAGAACTAGACAGCAATATGCAGAAGGATGAAACTGGACCGCTTTCTTACAACACACACACAAATAAATTCAAAATGGATTAAAAACCTAAAACTGAGATGTAAAACCAAAAAAATCCTAGAAAAGAGCACAGGAAGTAAATTCTGACATAGGCTGTAGGAATTTTTTTCTAGATAGGTCCCCTGAGGCAAGGGAAACAAAAGCAAAACTCAACTATTGGGACTACATCAAAATAAAAAGCTTCTGCACAGTGAAGGAAACAAGCAACAAAACTAAAAGGCAACCTATGGAATGGGGGAAAATATCTGCAAATGATATATCTAATAAAAGATTAGTGTACAGAATATATAAAGAAGTTATATAACTCAACACCCGCAAAACAAATAATCCAATTAAAATTGGGCAGGAGCCATGAACAGACATTTCTCCAAAGAAACATATAGGTGGCCAACAGACACATGAAAAGATGCTCAACATCATTTATCAGGGAAATACAGATCAAAACTACAATGAGATATCATCTCACACCTGCCAGAATAGCTAAAATCAATAACACAAGAACCAACTGGTGTTGGCGAGGATGTGGAGAAAAAGGAACCCTCTTACACTCTTGGTGGGAATATAAACTGATGCAGCCATTATGGAAAACAGTATCCAGGTTCCTCAAAAAGTTAAAAAACTACCCTACAATCTAGTAATCACCCTACTGGGTATTTACTCAAGATTACAAAAACACTAATTCAAAGGGATATATGCATCCCTGTGTTTATAGCAACCTGATTTACAATAGCTAAGTTATAGAAGCAACGTAAGTGTCCATTGATAGATTAATGGGTAAAGATGTGGTGTGTGTATACAGGGTGTATTACACTGTGTGTATGTGTATACACACATACACACACACACACACACATACACACACACACTGAATATTATTCAGCCGTAAAGAAGAATGAAATCATACCATTTGCAACAACATGTATGGAGCTAGAGAGTGATTAGTGAAATAGGTAATGGGGATTTAGGAGTGAACTCGTTGGGATGAGCACTGGGTGATTAAAATAAAAACTAAAAAAAGAAAAAGAAAAAAAATAAATACCACCAGGGGAAAAAAAAAAAGAAAGAATTTTTTTAAGTCAACATTTAATTATCATTTTCCATTAGCAAACTCCTACTGCAGAAGCCATGACAAAGAATATGACATCACAAGGAATATAACATGACAGTTAGCGGGTAACCACCAGGCTACATTATAACTCCTCACTGTTTGGGTCCAGTCCGAGATGTGACCAAAAGCTCCTTCCCTTCAAAGCTGCGTAATACTGACATACAGTTGCTTAACTTTACACAACTTAAAGCAATTTACCCTGAAGGCAATTTTCCTTCAGAAAGGAGTAACTGTGAAGTAAGATAGTGAAAAATAAGTACAGAGAGAGAACTTAGCTGAACCTGGAAGAAAGCATGGCATGGATACTTAGATTGAGAGTCAGGGCTGAAGGTAAGAAAACAAGGGAAGGGATTGTGTTGGAGAAGGATTTGAAAATTGGTATCTCTGGCAGAGACAATCTAAGCAAAAGCATGGCATTGGGAAATTGGGAAATGCACCTAGGGCAGCCAGAAACCATATACAGCAGGAAGTATAGTCTGAGGAGATCTAAAAGAAAATTTTTATAAGCAATATTAGACCAATGGCAAAAGACTCAGAATGACAGTCAAGTTCAATTGGAATTGAAAATCTAGCAATATACAGTTCCTGTGAGTTCTCAAGCCAAAGAAAGACACAATGAAAGCAATGTTCCAGACAGATAAATCTGGCAAGTGTGGTGTGGTTTCAACTGGGGGTAAATGAAATCTGGGAAAGAAGTGACATGTCTATAACAACAATGAAACAGTTGAGGTTTTGTAGCCTTGGAACCAAGAAGCAAGAGACACTATAAAGAAGAGTAAACAGGACTCCACGCCTGATTAAATAAGAGAGATAATGGAGAGGAAGAAAGTGATGCTCCATCCCTTAGCAACCAGGAGAAAGGTATGCCCCCAAGTGAAAAGAGAGTGGATGATGGGGGAAAGTTCCAGATGAGAGGGAGGCTTAATTTGAGTATCTGAGTTTGAGCTGATAGTGGGACATGTATGTGAAAATGCTCTGTAGATGTCTGGAACTATGATCCTGGACCCAATGTGTACAGTGAAATCTGACAACAAAAGAAGGTGAAGAGTTTCATGAGTAGTTTATAGAATCCAGCATCTTAATGGCATAGAACTCCTTATGTAGGTCAGTAGCTTAAGTGGTCGTTGAAATGAAAGTGAAAATAACTTTCATTCATTCATTCATTCATTCAACAAATACACATTTACTTTCATTATGAATGACCTATAATGTATATTCTACATCAATGCCATTCTAATCCCATTCGTATTATGAAAGTTGACAAGTAAAATTCAAAGTATGTGAGAGTCAATTTAGGATATCTAGGAATGTGTGTTGTCCTCTTCTATGTTGGAAATTACTTATATGTTGAAAAATCAAGGCAAACTCTTTTCATATCATGGAAAATATCAGTGTGAATCTATCTCCACAGTTTGATAACACATTTCGACTTTTAAAAATTTACCTGTTATCAAACCTAGTCTTAAAAATGCTATTGCATCTGGATTCAATGTTGCATTAAACCCACTTATGAAAAATTCCCTACCATCATCTTTGTTATAACTGTCATATTACTCAGCTCCCATTATCCACAATATGATTAAGTCCCATTGAGTCTATTCCAACTCTCTTACAGTTATTCATGGTGTTTCTGCTAAATCTCTAACCCGGATAAGTATGAGATCACATTATAATGCACAAAACTGTAAAAAAAAAAAAAAGTGAATTGAAAAGACATTAAGGTAACAGCTTAATCATTCAAAAAATGACTGGTGGTAGCTTCAGACGGGCAAGTCAACTGCCTTTTTAATATTCTTTCCCATGGTATCAAATTACTGATTTTCTTTATCCTGTGCCATGATCTAAAGGCCTTACCATACATTTGTTATCTTTTTTTGTGCACGTGTTAATAGAAGCCAACTATCAGAAATAACCTTTTTTAATAGTACGTTACTTGGCTGATATTAGCTAGAATACTTTCCGCTGCAAATAAAAATCTAATTTAAGCTAGTTCAGATAAAGTTATGTATTGTCTCCTATATCTAGAATTCCAGAGAAGGTGTAGTATGTTTGAAACAAGCCAAAAGCTCCAGACCTTTTTCCCCATAATTCCCTCCACTGAGTCTTCCACTGTGAATTAATTTCATCCTAAGATTAGCTCCTGCATAACAGAAAAAAAGCTGTGACAGTCCTGAGCGTTTTATCTGCATCTTCGTGATATGACCAGAGATAGAGAGACTATGCCTTTTGATTGGATCTTTTTTAACAGCAAGGAAATTTCTTTCCTGGAAACCCTCATCAAACATTTCCTCACATCTCACTGGCACAAGTTGTCACCTCACATGCCCATTTCTGAAGCAATCACTGGCAAAGGAGGGGGAGTATCTTACTCAATGACACTAACCTCTCAAACTGGGGAAAAGCTCTTTTTACCTGACACCCACAGGCTGGAGGGGCAAGAGGGATATAATAACAAAAAAGTGAGGCAAACTTTTAGAAGAGAAAAAGGAAGAAATGGATGCTATGGCATAGCTTGTTGGTCTGCCACTGGGCATTAATTTGTTTTTGAAGTGGGGAGTTTTTGGGGGGAGGTAAAAGAGAAAATGGAAAAGAAGCCACTTGGCAGTATTTATGGTTATCCACTCCTTCCAGTTACCTTACTTTTTCTCTTTTCATATTTCTCAAGATACTTTGTCTGTCACTGCTCTCCATTTATATGTCTAACTGCAAGTTTAATTTCTCAGTAAGATGAGTGACTAGGATCCATTATCCTGGGACTATTTCTTCCAAGTAATTCTTTCATGTAGGTATTTTTCTTCCTTCCATTTTTGGAAATATTACTCAAGTTCCTAATATTTGGAGGGAAAACTCATCAAGAAATAAAAACTTTGAGTATCATTTCAATTTTTTTTTTTCAGGGATTACAGTATGTGTGGTATTTTAAAAATAGCATCAGTTGGGGACGCCTGGGTGGCTCAGTTGGTTAAGCGGCTGCCTTCGGCTCAGGTCATGATCCCAGCGTCCTGGGATCGAGTCCCACATCGGGCTCCTTGCTCGGCAGGGAGCCTGCTTCTCCCTCTGCCTCTGCCTGCCTCTCTGTCTGCCTGTGCTCACTCGCTCTAACAAATAAATAAATAAAATCTTAAAAAAAAAAGAATTTAATAAAAAAAATAGCATCAGTTGATCTAAGATCTCACACTATCAGTGTTAGAGTAAAAGGTAAAACTTTAAGACACAATATACTTGAGACTGGTTGGATTTACTCTTTCCTCTGTCTCCTATATACTGCCTCTGAAAAGGGTGTACATCCATCTATTGCCTTATAAGAGCCTCCAGGCTCTGGGAGAATGCCATTAACACACATGCCTCATTCTGTAATGGAGATGAAAGATAAGTCCCTTGGCCCCAGTAGGAAGGTAGCTCAGCTACTCCTCATATCAATCCTGCAACATAAATATTATTCACTTAACTCATTACTGAGAAAACCAAGGCCCAGAGAAGTTAAATCTCACAAAGTTTTCAGGAAAATGATGGGTAAAGATTCAAATACTGGTTTTCTGATTCAAGGGCCATGTTATTTCCAATGTGTCAAATGACTTCTCAATTCCAAATGCCCTCCAACATTCCCTTAAAATTAATAAGCTTTATTTATAGAGCAATTTTAGATTTGTAGCAAAACTGAGCAGAAGCTGAACAAAAAGTGTAGAGTTCTCATATAGCCTCTGCACCCCACATATATAGCCCCTCCCACCATCAGTATGCCCAACCAGAGCAGTATGTTTGTTGCAGTTGATTCACTCTAGGTGTTGTACATTCTATGAGTTTAGGCATATGAGTAATAAAAGTATCCACCATTGTAGTATCATACAGAATAGCTTCCATGGAGTGCAGCAGCTCTTCCTGCCCAGGGTCCTGTCCTTCTGTGCTTTAATAAAACCATCATTTTTCACTGAAGGCATCTCAATAATTCTTTCTTGATGGTTGGCTCTGGGCTTCACACCACCAAGCCTAGCCTATACTCCAAAACCACATTGAGTCTCCAAGCTCAGACATTTTCCTGGACTCTAATGGGCAGAATGGCTCCCACTTCCATTGTAGTTGCTTCCATACCATCTTCTGGATTACCATTTCCTCCAGCCTATTCCATCTAAATGAAGCTTCATGAAGGCAGGATCGTTGCCTGTTTTGTTCGTGGAGGTCAATGTTTAGCTAGAGAAGTTCACAAAATAACTGAAATAGGGGAGGAGTCAAGATGGTGGAGAAGTAGCAGGCTGAAACGACATCAGGCAGCAGGAGATCAGCTAGATAGCGTATCAAACAATTCCGAACACCTACAAATCCAAAAGGAGATCGAAGAGAAGAAGAGCAACAATTCTAGAAACAGAAAATTGACCAGTTTCTGAAAGGTAGGACCAGCAGAGAAGTGAATCCAAAGCGAAAGGAAGATAAACCCTGGGGGGAGGGGCCGGCTCTCGGCAGGCAGCGGAGCAACAGAGCACAAAATCAGGACTTTTAAAAGTCTGCTCCATGGAGGGGCATCGCTCCAGAGGCTAAACCGGGGTGAAGACCTCGTGGGGACAGCGTGGCCTCAGGTCCCACGGGGTCACAGAAGGATCGGGGGTGTCTGAATGTCACAGAGCTCACAGGTATTAGAGCAGGGAAGCCAGCTACAGAGACAGAGCTGAGGAGTGAGCTCTCAACTCGGATTACCTTGAACCATAATCCGTGACACAGGCCAGTGCTCTGTGCATGGGGTCCCCACAACATCTGGGGAGACTCCAACCTGGAAGAGCTCAGGGATCTGCAGGATTGGGAGACTCCAGGCAGAGCTGTGCCAGAGACAGAGATACTTGGTCACAGGCTGGGTGAGCTTGGAGTGCAGCCCGAGGCCAGAGAGACGGGACTGATTGCGCGCGATTTTCTCCAAGTGTGGCTGGAGGCCAGGGAGACAGGAGTGATTGAGTGCTTTTCTCTGAAGGTGCACTGAAGAGTGGGGCCCCGAGCTCTCAGCTCCTCCAGGCTGGAGATTGGGAGGCCGCCATTTTCATTCCTGTCCTCCAGAACTCTACAGAAAGCGTTCAGGGAACAAAAGCTCCCAAAAGCGAACCCCAGTGGATTACTTAGCTTGGCCCCTGGTAAGGGTGGTGCAATTCTGCCTGGGGCAGAAACACTTGAAAATCACTACAACAGGCCCCTCCCCCAGAAGATCAACAAGAAATCCAGCCATGACCAAGTTCACTTACTAAGGAGAACAGCGGAATTCCAGAGGAGGAGAAAGCAAAGCATGGAATTCATGGCTTTCTCCCCATGAATCTTTAGTCTTGCAAAGTTAATTAATTTTTCTTAAATTTTTTCTCTTCTGCTAATTTTTTTAACTTTTACCCTTTCCTCTTTTAACATTTTTAACTAGTTTATCTTAAGACCTTTCTTAAAAAAAATCTTTTTTGAACCTTCATTATTATAGTCATATTTTATCCTTCATTGTATTTAACATTATTCTTTGTATACACATAGGGTTTTTTCTTCTAAAAAATTTGGGGTACAACTTCTTCTAATAGATGAAAATACACCCTAAGTCTACCACCAGGCTTGATCTAGTCTCCAGCCCAAGCAAGTTCTCTCCATTTTCTTTTTTTTTTATTCTCCCAACCAACTTACCCTATCAACTCTTTGCTAGAAATTAAAAAAAAAATTTTTTTTTCATCATTATAGTCATATCCTATCCCTTCATTGTGTTTACCCTTATATATGTTTTTCATTCTTTAAAATTTTGGGAGGTAGTTTCTTCTAAGAAACCAAAATACCCCCAAAATTAAGTGGGTGACCCTGTTCTAGTCACCAGTCTAATATATATATATATATATTTTTCTTTATTTTATATTTTTTCTTTGTGTTCTTTTTTAAATTTTTTTTTCTCTATTCTGAACTTCTTTTTACCCCCTTTCTTATCCCCACCCCCCACATTTTCCTGGGGTCTTTGCCACCCTTTTAGTATTTCATTTGCTCCTTCATATATGCTTACCTGGACAAAATGACTAGGCGGAAAAACTCACCAGAAAAAAAAAAGAACAGGAGGCAGTACCAAAGGCTAGAGACCTAATCAATACAGACATTGGTAATATGTCAGATCTAGAGTTCAAGATGATGATTCTCAAGGTTCTAGCTGGGCTCAAAAAAGGCATGGAAAATATTAGAGAAACCCTGTCCAGAGAAATAAAAGCCCTTCTGGAGAAATAAAAGAACTAAAATCTAACCAAGTTGAAATCAAAAAAGTTATTAATGAGGTGCAATAAAAAATGGAGGCTCTTACTGCTAGGATAAATGAGGCAGAAGAAAGAATTAGTGATATAGAAGACCAAATGACAGAGAATAAAGAAGCTGAGCAAAAGAGAGACAAACAACTACTGGACCACAAGGGGAGAATTCGAAAGATAAGTGATACCATAAGATGAAGCAACATTAGAATAATTGGGATTCCAGAAGAAGAAGGAAGAGAGAGGGGAGCAGAAAGTATATTGGAGAGGATTATCATAGAGAACTGCCCTAATATGGCAAAGGGAACAAACATCAAAATCCAGGAGGTGCAGAGAATCCTCCTCAAAATCAATAGGAATAGGTCCACACCCCATCATCTAATAGTAAAATTTGCAAGTCTTAGTGACAAAGAGAAAATCCTGAAAGCAGACTGGGACAAGAAGTCTGTAACATACAATGGTAAAAATATTAGATTGGCAGCAGAGTTATCCACAGAGACCTGGCAGGCCAGAAAGAACTGGCATGATATATTCAGAGCACTAAACGAGAAAAACATGCAGCCAAGAATACTTTATCCAGCTAGGTTATCATTGAAAATAGAAGGAGAGATAAAAATCTTCCAGGACAAACAAAAACTGAAAGAATTTACAAACACCAAACCAGCTCTACAGGAAATATAGAAAGGGGTCCTCTAAGCAAAGAGAGAGCCTAAGAGTAGTAGACCGGAAAGGAACAGAGACAATGTACAGTAACTGTCACCTTACAGACAATACAATGGCACTAAATTCATATCTCTCAATAGTTACCCTGAATGTAAATGGGCTAAATGCCCCAATCAAAAGACACAGGGTTTCAGAATGGATAAAAAAACAAAACCCATCAATATGCTGCCTACAAGAAACTCATTTTAGACCTGAAGACACCTCCATACTTAAAGTGAGGGGGTGGAAAACAATTTATCATGCTAATGGACATCAGAAGAAAGCTGGGGTGGCAATCCTTATATCAGATCAATTAGATTTTAAGCCAAAGACTATAATAAGAGATGAGGAAGGACACTATATCATACTCAAAGGGTCTGTCCATCAAGAAGATCTAAAAATTTTAATTATCTATGCCCCTAACATGGGAGCAGCCAACTATATAAACCAATTAATAACAAAATCAAAGAAACACATTGACAATAATACAATAATAGTAGGGGACTTTAACATTCCCCTCACTGAAATGGACAGATCATACAAGCAAAAGATCAATAAAGAAATAAAGGCCTTAAATGATACACTGGACCAGATGGATATGACAGATATATTCAGAACATTCCATCCCAAAGCAACAGAATACACATTCTTCTCTAGTGCCCATGGAACATTCTCCAGAATAGGTCACATCCTGGATCATAAATCAGGTCTCAACTGGTATCAAAATATTGGGATCATTCCCTGCATTTTTTCAGACCACAATGCTCTGAAGCTAGAACTCAATCACAAGAGGAAATTTGGAAAGAACCCAAATACATGGAGACTCAACAGCATTCTTCTAAAGAATGCATGGGTCAACCAGGAAATTAAAGAAGAATTGAAAAAAATCATGGAAACAAATGTTAATGAAAACACAATGGTTCAAAATCTGTGGGACACAGCAAAGGCAGTCCTGAGAGGAAAATATATAGCGATACAAGCCTATCTCAAGAAACAGGAAAGGTCTCAAATACACAACCTAACCCTACACCTCAAGGAACTCGAGAGAGAACAACAAAGAAAGCCTAAACCCAGCAGGAGAAGAGAAATAATAAAGATCAAAGCAGAAATCAATGAAATAGAAACCAAAAAAACAATAGAACAAATCAATGAAACTAGGAGCTGGTTCTTTGAAAGAATTAATAAGATTGATAAACCCCTGGCCAGACTTATCAAAAAGAAAAGAGAAAGGACCCAAATAAATAAAATCATGAATGAAAGAGAAGAGATCACAACCAACACCAAAGAAATACAAACAACTATAAGAACATATTATGAACAAATCTATGCCAACAAATTTGACAATCTGGAAGAAATGGATGCCTTCCTAGAGACATATAAACTGCCAAAACTGAACCAGGAAGAAATAGAAAACCTGAATAGACCCATAACCAGTAAGGAGATTGAAACAGTCATCAAAAATCTCCAGACAGGGACGCCTGGATGGCTCAGTTGGTTAAGCAGCTGCCTTCTGCTCAGGTCATGATCCCAGCGTGCTGGGATCGAGTCCTACATCGGGCTCCTTGCTCGGCAGGGAGCCTGCTTCTCCCTCTGCCTCTGCCTGCCATTCTGTCTGCCTATGCTCTCTCTCTCTCTAACAAATAAATAAATAACATCTTAAAAAAAAAAATCTCCAGACAAACAAAAGCCCAGGGCCAGATGGCTTCCCAGGGTAATTCTACCAAACATTTAAAGAAGAATTAATACCTATTCTCCTGAAACTGTTTCAAAAAAATAGAAAAGGAAGGAAAACTTCCAAACTCACTTTATGAGGCCAGCATCACCTTGATCCCAAAACCAGACAAGGATCCCATCAAAAAAGAGAATTATAGACCAATATCCTTAATCGCATCTGGACACAGATGCGAAAATTCTCACCAAAAATACTAGCCAATAGGATCCAACAGTAAATTAAAAGGATTATTCACCACGACCAAGTTGGATTTATTCCAGGGCTGCAAGGTTGGTTCAACATCCACAAATCAGTCAATGTGATACAATACATTAATAAAAGAAAGAATAAGAACCATATGATACTCTCAATAGATGCTGAAAAAGCATTTGACAAAGTACAGCATCCCTTCCTGATCAAAACTCTTCAAAGTGTAGGGATAATTGGCATATACCTCAGTATTATCAAAGCCATCTATGAAAACCCACCGCAAATATCATTCTCAATGGAGAAAAACTGAGAGCTTTTCTGCTGAGGTCAGGAACACAGCAAGGATGTCCATTATCACCTCTGCTATTCAACATAGTACTAGAAGTCTTAGCCTCAGCAATCAGAAAACAAAAAGAAATTAAAGGCATCCAAATAGGCAAAGAAGAAGTCAATCTATCACTCTTTGCAGATGATATGATACTATATGTGGAAAACCCAAAAGTCTCCACTCCAAAACTACTAGAGCTTGTACAGGAACTCAGTAAAGTGTCAGGATATAAAATCAATGCACAGAAATCAGTTGCATTTCTTTAATTTAAAATTTTTTTAAAGATTTTATTTGTTTATTTGTTAGAGAGAGAGAGAGCGAGCACAGGCAGACAGAGTGGCAGAGGGAGAAGCAGGCTCCCTGCCGAGCAAGGAGCCCGATGTAGGACTCGATCCCAGGACGCTGGGACCATGACCTGAGCTGAAGGCAGCCGCTTAACCAACTGAGCCACACAGGTGTCCCTCTTTAATTTAATTTAATTTTTTAAATTTACTTGATAGGCAGAGATCACAAGTAGGCAGAGAAGCAGGCAGAGAGAGAGGAGGAAGCAGGCTCCCAGCCAAGCCGAGAGCCTGATTCGGGACTCAATCCCAGGACCCTGAGATCATGACCTGAGCCGAAGGCAGAGGCTTAACCCACCGAGCCACCCAGGTGCCCCCAGTTGCATTTCTTTACACCAACAACAAGACAGAAGAAAGAGAAATTAAGGAGTCAATCCCATTTACAATTACACCCAAAACCATAAGATACTTAGGAATAAACCTAACCAAAGAGGCAAAGAATCTATACTCAGAAAACTATAAAGTACTCATGAAAGAAATTGAGGAAGACACAAAGAAATGGAAAAATGTTCCATGCTCATGGATTGGAAGAACAAATATTGTGAAAATGTCTATGCTACCTAAAGCTATCTACACATTTAATGCAATGCCTATCAAAATCCCATCCAATTTTTTCAAAGAAATGGAACAAATAATCCTAAAATTTATATGGAACCAGAAAAGACCTCAAATAGCCAAAGGAATATTGAAAAAGAAAGCCAAAGTTGGTGGCATCACAATTCCAGACTTCAAGCTCTATTACAAAGTTATTATCATCAAGACAATATGGTACTGGCACAAAAACAGACAGATAGATCAATGGAACAGAATAGAGAGCCCAGAAATAGTCCCTCAACTTTATGGTCAACTAATCTTTGACAAAGCAGGAAAGAATGGAAAAAAAGACAGTCTCTTCAACAAATAGTGTTGGGAAAATTGGACAGCCACATGCAGAAGAGTGAAATTGGACCATTTCCTTACACCACACACAAAAACAGACTCCAAATGAAGTCCAAATGAAGGACTTCAGTGTGAGAAAGGAATCCATCAAAATCCTTGAGGAGAACACAGGCAGCAACCTCTTCAACCTCAGCTGCAGCAACTTCTTCCTATGAACATCGCCAAAGGCAAGGGAAACACGGGCAAAAATGACCTAGTGGGGATGCCTGGGTGGCTCAGTTGGTTAAGCGGCTGCCTTCAGCTCAGGTCATGATTCCAGCGTTCTGGGATTGAGTCCCACATAGGGCTCCCTGCCGAGCAAGGAGCCTGCTTCTCCCTCTGCCTCTGCCTACCACTCTGTCTGCCTGTGCTCTCTCTCTCTCTCTCTGACAAAAAAAAAAAAAAAAAAAAAAAGAACTAGTGGGACTTCATCCAGATCAAAAGCTTTTGCACAGCAAAGGAAACAGTTAACAAAACCAAAAGACAACTGACATAATGGGAGAAGATACCTGCAAATGACATATCAGATAAAGGGCTAGTATCCAAAATCTATAAAGAACTTATCAAACTCAACACCCAAAGAACAAATAACCCAATCATGAAATGGGAAGAGGACATGAACAGGCATTTCTGAAAAGAAGACATCCAGAGGGCCAACAGACACATGAAAAGGTGCTCCACATCACTCGGCATCAGGGAAATACAAATCAAAACCACAATGAGATACCACCTCACACCAGTCAGAATGGCTAAAATTAATAAGTCAGGAAATGACAGATGCTGGAGAGGATGCGGAGAAAGGGGAACCCTCCTACACTGTTGGTGGGAATGCAAACTGGTGCAACCACTCTGGAAAACAGCATGGAGGTTCCTCAAAACGTTGAAAATAGAGCTACCTTATGACCCAGCAATTGCACTACTGGGTATTTACCCTAAAGATACAAACATAGTGATCCGAAGGGTCATGTGTACCCGAATGTTTACAGCAGCAATGTCCACAATAGCCAAGTTATGGAAAGAACTTAGATGTCTATCGACAGATGAATGGCTAAAGAATAGGTGGTATATATATACAATGGAATACTATGCAGCCATCAAAAGAGATGAAATCTTGCCAGTTGTGACAACATGGATGGAACTAGAGGGTATTATGCTTAGCGAAATAAGCCAGTCAGAGAAAGACAACTATCATATGATCTCCCTGATATGAGGAAGTGGAGATGCAATGGGGGTAGGGGTTAAGGGGGTAGGAAAAGAATAAATGAAACAAGATGGGATTAGGAGGGAGACAAACCAAAAGAGCTCTTAATGTCATAAAACAAACTGAGGTGGGCGGTGGGGAGGGGTGTCGGGAGAGGGTGGTGGCATTACATTATATGTTTATAAAAATATAAAAAATAAATAAAAAATAAAAAATCTTAAAAAAAAAAAAAGAATAGCTTTGATGCCCTAAAAATCCCCTCTGCTCTGCCTATTCACCCCTGCCATTGTCCTATGTCTGGCAACCACTGATTTTTTTTTATTGTCTACATAGTTTGGTCTTCTCCAGAGTGTCAGATAGCTGGAATCATTCAGATTGTCTTCTTTCATGTAGCAATATGCTTTTTAGGTTCCTCAGTGTCTTTTCATTGCTTGATAGCTCATCTCTTTTTAGGACTAAATAATATTCCATTGCTTCGATATATCATAGTGTATTTATCCATTCACCTACTGAAAGACATCTTGCTCACTTTCAAGTCTTGGCAAATATAAATAAAGTTGCTATAAACATCCATGTGCAGGCTTCTATGTAGACATAAGTTTTCAATCCAGCCAGCAATTTTTGGTCACTTCCAGTCCCAACAAATCCTTTAGAAGTACAACTGTCAAAAAGATACACTGCAGGCTTGTCCTCTGAGTGGAGTTTCCTATGGACATAAAGAATCCTCTAAACAAAATGAGAATGTTTTAGAAATACAGATTAGCAGTTAATATTTTATGAGAGAGTTTATATATCCTGGTATTATAAAAATTCAATTTAAAGGCTATCAGATTACTTTCAATTAATTTTCACTTTTCTTCAGTTGGTAGAAATGAAAGCCTCAATATCAAATGAAAATGACAAAGAGGAATTATTTTCCAGGAATTGTATATTCATATACCATCCATTCTTGGTGCATATTTTAGAGTAAACATACAAAGGAAGAGAAGAAGATTGTATAAACAAACACAAGAACCTTATCCTCAGAGGCCTTAGATCCTGTGCTCTCATGCGGCTGGTGAAGGGTGTGATGTCTGCAGAGAGCAAAATTATTAATTCCATATTTTAAAGTCTACTGAGAGCTTGATGCCCAATATGGTCCTAGACAATCATGTTAAAACAAGGACACATAGGATAAATTCCATTTTCTGTACACTTTTAGGATTTTAAATCAATTTGAATCTGAAGAATTGTGTTTAATACAAATTTTTATTTGTAGAGTTCATGTTATTTTAGGACATTCTTTTTATTATAACTGTTAGAGTTAAAAAGGTTTATAGGGAAAAAAAGTACTGAATCAAGCTCTTACAACCAATAATTGCAAAGTCACTATGGAGACTGTGTAGCTATGCATGGCAACCAAGAGGGATCCAGTGTGAAAGTTGAGCTGAGGGAAGGGCAAGGTTGGCGGTGGGGAGGGGGGATGTGGAGAGAAATGATTTTGCTCTAAATAATGTGAAACACAAGCTTGACAATGACAGAAGTAGCCTGGCAAATGGAAATAGCTTTATTTCTCCTTTTGGACTTAGAACAGAGAGTGATCAGGCAACTCATATTCCTGTAAGGACCCAGAGGCGACCAAGTAGGGACTGAAGAAAACTGGAAAATTCATGCCTAATCTAAGGGGGCAACTGCTCTTCAGGTCCAAATAATCGTTGCTATGTAGGAATGAGGAGCCAGTTTAGTTCGATTTTATTGTGGATTGTCTTTTTGACTCCTTTGCTCATTTTTAAATTGGGTTACTTGTTTTCTTAGGAAGTATTGAGGACTTTTATGTATTCTGGATGTAAATCCTTTATCGGATGTGTGCTGTGCAAGTATTTTCCCCAAGCCTGTGGCTTGTCTTTTCACTTTCTTGACAGTGACTTTTTTTTTAAAGATTTTATTTATTATTTGACACAGAGAGAGAGATCACAAGTAGGCAGAAAGGCAGGCAGAGAGAGAGGGGGAAGCAGGCTCCCTGCTGAGCAGGGAGCCCGATGTGTGACTCAATCCCAGGACCCTGAGATTATGACCTGAGTTGAAGGCAGAGGCTTAACCCACTGAGCCATCCAGGCACCCCAACAGACTTTTGAAGAGTAAAAATGTTTGCATTTGATGAAGTGCAGTTTATCAGTCTGCTCTTTTATGGATTGCACGTTTGGGGATGTATAGTAGTCCTCCCTTATCTGCGGAAGGTGTGTTCCAAGACCCTCAGTAGATGCCTGAAACTGGGATAGTATCACACCCTATTTATACCATAAATAAAGTTTTTTCCTATGTGTGTCTACCTAAAGTTTAATATATAAACTAGGCACAGTGAAAGATTAACAATAACAATAATAAACTAGAACAATTATAACAATATACTGTAACAAAAGTTATGTGAATGCAGTTTCTCTCCCAAAATCTCTTAGTGTGCTGTATTTACCTCTCTTGTCATGATATGAGATAACAAGATGCCCAAATGGAGAAATAAAGTGAGGTGAATGATGCAGGTCTTGTGACCTAGCATTAGGCTACTCTTGTTCTTCTGATGATGTATCAGAAGGAGGAACATCTGCTTCTGGACCACAGTTGACCATGAGTAACTAAAACCTCAGAAAGCAAAACCATAGGTAGGAGGGGGCTATTGTATCTTTGAGCTCTTTCCTTAACTTAAGACCACGAAGATTTTTTTTCTATGCATCCTTCTAGAAGTTTTATAGTTTTAAGATTTACACTTAAAACTCCATTTCAAGTTAATTTTATTGTATTGCATGGTTATGAATCAAGTCCATTTTTTGCATGTGATTTCTAACTGTTCCAGTAACATTTGTTGAAAAGACTCTTCTTTCTCCACTGAATCACCTTTGCAATTTGTCAACAATCAGTTGTCCAGACTTTTGCTACAGAGAAAATAGATCTAATGTACTTTTCCCTATTTTTTCCCTATTTCTCCCTTGAAGTACAACCAACGACTCTGAACACTGTATATAAAACAAGCTTAAGAAGACTCTGAGGGAAGGAGAGAAAAAGGCAGACTGGCTAGTGAACTTGGGACCTAAGGAATGACAAAGTGGTGGGTTCTGTGGGTTTTCTTTCTGCCTCATATAGCCCAGACTTGGAGCTGAAAAGCCAGTGATCCAGAAATGCCAATGAAGGCAGACAATAAAAAGCCCAGCAAAAGCCTGCTCCCTCTATTCAAAGGACCAGGAAAGGAACAAGGTAGAAAACAGAACCCCTTAGATAATATCACTATACTCTGGCCAAACACCACAGAAAAAAGCATTATGGCTTGGCTTGGATTTTATCATAACAGAAGAAGCAACACTTAATTGCATTATTTAATTTTACTTTCCCCCAGAATAAATAGTAGATTCATAATACAGGGAGAAGAGACTGTAGTGAAAACCACAAGTTTACTAAAGTTAGGCTTATTTGTTTAGTCTGAGATGGCTGAAACTGGACATTTAGAATACATTGTTTCCAGGCTGTGCAAAAGCAAGTTTGTTCTTAGAGCAAAACAATTAAGGATATGACCATTCCTGGGTCACCTGGGTGGCTCAGTCAGTTAAGTGGTCCAGCTCTTGGTTTCCACTCAGGTCATGATCTGAGGATCCTGAGATCAAGTCTCTTATCTGGCTCCATGCTCTGTGCAGAGTCTGTTTGAGATTTTTTTCCCCTTCCCTTTCCCTTCTCCTTTTACCTCCCTGGTTGCATGCATGCTCTCTCTCACAAATAAATACATACATACATACATACATACATAAAATCTTAAAAAATGACCATTACAGAAAAAATGATTTTCAGTGTATAAATAAAGGCCAACACACATTTTTTAAAAAAGATTTTATTTATTTATTTGGCAGACAGATCACAAGTAAGCAGAGAGGCAGGCAGAGAGAGAGGAAAGGAAGCAGGCTCCCCGCCAAGCAGAGAGCCCGACATGGGGCTCCACTCCAGGACCCTGAGACCATGACCTGAGCCAAAGGCAGAGGCTTTAACCCACTAGCCACCCAGGCGCCCCTCACAACACATTTTTAATATAGAGTTACCAAAATCTACCATTCAACTTGAAGTTCTAGTGAAAAAGTTAATGCTTATGACTACCAGCTTCTCTGCTTTCTTCCAAACATTATCCCAACTTCTTTTTCAGAGAAATTCATCCTAATTAAGTGGACATATATCTTATATCCTAATGAAATTCATTCCTCAGGAAGACAGCCAAAATGGAAGAGAAAAGAAAGAAAACCGTATACTTATATTACCTTGTTTGATTCCTATAAAGAACCAAGGACCTTGATAAACTTTATGAGAGAACCATGAGGTCCTAACACTAATATTCAGGCTTAACAGCAGATATCCTACCTTTTCATAAAATCTAATTCAAGTCTTTCAAATGTATAGAGATGGTTTAAAATAAATTCTTGCTTCATTAACCAAAAATAATAAAAAGTCTCTATTAAAAACTCAGTCTGGTAAATAGCTACAGTCACTTCTTCCCTTTTCAAAAATTCTATTTGTCTTCAGTTGAATCTAGGAGATTGGCCATAGCCATGAAACAATAACTTCTATGTGATGGCTGAACACATCCTCACAGAGTGTAGAGGTGTCTGATGTACCCCAGACCCCTTTACACTTTGAGCACATAATCCCCTGTCCTGGAATAAGGTTGAACCTCAAACCAGCTGGTAAGTCTTGATTTTCCAACCTTACTGAAGCATAGATATAATAAGTACTTTAAGGCTTACTTAAGTACTATAATAAGTACTTTAATGACATGGGAAGGTAGATCTTGCCTCTGATAGGACTGGAAAGATCTTTCCTCTGCTCCAGAACATCAAAGTACTATATAATCTCCTTGCTCCTAGTACCACAAACTTCTCTTAGCTCTAATCCTACAGTAGCAATCTATGCTTCTAGTCATTTATCCAACAGATGTTTATTGTGCACCTGTTATGTGCTCGGCATTGTGCTAGATGATAGAGACACAAAGGAGAACAAGTTAGAAAAGGCCTATGATGTCACAAAAAGCAGGTGAGAACAGACAATATATTAGAATAGGAGAAGGATAATCTCAGAAAAATAAGCTTTTTAAAGAAGACAAAACAAGGCAATTTTAAGAGTACTTTGAATGTGGTGTGGGGGTTTCTTTAATAGAATGGTCAGGGTAGACCTCTCTGGGTGGTGACATTTGAGCTAAGATGGAATGCAAGTCACACAAGGATCCCAGATAAAAATAGTCTCCCAATTAAAATGGCAGGAAGGGCAAGGTAAGGCACTATAAGACCTGAGCCAAGCTGCTAGTCCTTTTCTGGAGCCTATATCTCCTGGACATCTGGTCTCATGAACGTAGACTTTCTGGTCTGCACTACTATGACACACCTATTCTACCCCCAAACTCTTCCCATGTTGAGTACAAGTCCTAAGGATTTCCATCTCTTTCAGAAGAGTCACATCCCAGGTCTAACCTTCTGCCAATGACCAGCACTACATCTACCGCATTAACTTTATCTCACAAGTCTCTTTAGAAATGCAGATGTTAGACCTGCTCTCAAAGCATACTTAGAGAAAGAAGCAGAGACAAGACATGGGGAAAAACTGATGACTTCCAGTCCCTAGACTCGCTCCCTTCCTAAAGCCTGGCCACATTCATGTTGTTGGAGTATAAGACATTTATATATAACATTATAATATAATATGATATGATATATTATATAATATGACATAATATATGTATTTCACATATACTAGTTTGAGTTACTCTCTGTTACTTGCAATCAAAGAATATTGACCACAGCACTCTCTACTTCTTCCTCTACCATGTAAGTATTTTTCTTTAATGTCAGTTCTGAGCTAGGTACCAGCAATTTAATATAATGATGAGTGACCACATTTGGCCAGCTATCCCATACACTTTGGTAGAGAAGTTTCAGTAGACAGTTTGCTATTTTTTAAATGGTTTGTGCTCTTTTCCAAATATAATACTGGAAGTATTTAGCCTTCGGATTGCTATTTTTATCATATTTTTCATCTGATAGTTGTGCCCTTTGATAATATAATGTGTTCATTTTTCTGGTCTTGTCATGTTTGCATGTTTTTTAAATGTTCACTTTGACATTAGAGTCTTTTTTCCCCCCTATAAATATTTTAATAAGCCTTATTATAATACTGTCTTCATATCACTGAAAGTTTCTGAGTTTTATTGGAGCAAAATACCCATACTCTATTCTTTGATCAGTAATAATGTGTAAAAGAAATGTCATATTTTCCTTCCCACTTGTTAATTTTGTTGAGTGTATTTCATAGGTATTATAAACTATCAATTTTAATCTCATGTACAAATATATACTGAAAGCAAAATCGGGAATAGATGCTAAAACTTTGCAGGAATAGAGGCACTAGAAACTATATCACAGAAAAATAGGTTAGAATCTCTTCCTGGTAAGCCCAAGTTTTCCTGAGGACACAAATTCTCTTTTTATGGTAGTTATTATCATTTCTATTTATAAGGAACAATTTCAAGAGAAGAAAAATTTGTTGAAAACAAACAATTGTTGGAAAGATTCAGACTTTTAAGTCACTTTCCATCTTAGTATGAATGAATGATATTTAGTTACCATTTCTAAGATGATTTCAGCAATCCATCTACATTTGACTTAATTAGTTATGCCAATAAATGTTCTTAATCCAAAAAATAAATCTCATTTAAACAAGAATGGAAGCTTGTGGAAGCTTATCTAATGGAAGCTCCAATTTCAAGTGTATAAAGACACTGAAGATATGATATGTTTATGTTTGGTGTTTGAAGTTCATAATGGTGTGTAATGGAATAATCTAGTAATCCTACACACACACACACACACACACATCTAAGTGGGATTGCCTATTTTCAAAATATTAGACCAGCTCATTAGACATTTACCCTATTCTCTTTCAAATGCCCCACTGACACACTGAGGTGAGATCCTAGCAGTCATTTTTTGCAAGTGGCAATAAAAAAATGAACAACTGAAATATATAGTACATAGAGGATAAAAAGTGCCATGGAGAGGGATGCCTGGGTGGCTCAGTGGGTTAAGCCTCTGCCTTCAGCTTGGGTCATGATCTCAGGGTCCTGGGATCGAGCCCCAAATTGGGCTCTCTGCTCAGCAGGGAGCCTGCTTCCCCCTGTCTCTCTGCCTGCCTCTCTGCCTGCTTGTGATCTCTCTGTCAAATAAATAAATAAAATCTTAAAAAAAAAGTGCCATGGAGAAAAATAAACCAAGGAAGGAGCATAGTCATATTCAGTGAATCTTTTGCATAGAAAAACATTCATATTCTGTTTCAAATGTGAGAATAATTTTATCTTACAAATATTTAAGAGAAATTGGATGAGACCAGGGGTACCCGAGTGTAGCAGAGCTCCCAGGTATCAGAGTGGGGAGGCCAGCTGCAAAGACGGAGCTGAGGAGGGGCCTCTCATCTCGGGGTTACCTTAAACCATGATCCAAGGCACAGTGGGCCACTGCTCTTCAACCAGGGATCCCAAAGTGTCAAAACTGGGGGGACTCACCTTCCTCCTCCAGAGGATGGCATTGGAGCATGCTGCAGGAATCTACTGGGTTTGGAGACTCCAAACGGGGCCATGCGCCAGAGATAGAAACACTTGGTCACAGGCTGAGTGAATATAGAGCACAGCCGAAGACCAGGGAGATGGGAGGGACTGACTGCTTTTCTCTGAGGGTGCACTGAAACAGCGGGACCCTAAGCTCTCGGCTCCTCCAGGCAGGACGTTGGGAGGCCGCCATTTTTATTCCCGTCCTCCAAATCTGTACGGAAAGTGTTCAGGGAACAAAAGCTTTTGAAAGCGAATTCGAGCAGGTTGCTTAGCCTGGCTCCTTGCAAGGGCAGTGCAAATCCACCTTGGGCAAAGACATTTGAGAATCACAGCAACAGGCTTCTCCCCCAGAAGATCAGCAAGAACATCCAGCCAACACTGAGTGCACAAATCAATGAGAACCACGGAACTCCAGAGATAGGAGAATGTAGCAAATAGAATTCAAGGCTTTCCCCTCATGATTCTTTAGTCTTTCAAAGTTAAATTTTTTTAAAATTTTATTTTCTTCTTATTCAATTTTTAAAAATATTTCCTCTTTCCTGTTTTAACCTATTTTAACTATTTTATCTTATCAATACCTTTTAAAAATCTTTTAAAATTTTCATTGTTATAGTCATATTCTATCCCTTCATTGTATTTAACCTTATTTTTTGTATACATACAAACTTTTCTTTCTTTAAAATTTTGGGATACAGTTTCTTCTAAGAGACCAAAATGTACCCTAAATCTAGCATATGGCTTTGTTCTAGTCTCCAGTCTGATCACATTTTCTCCTTTTTTTTCTTTTTTCAACCAACTTCTTATCAATTCCTTTTTTAAAATCTTTTTTTAATTTTCATCTTTACAGTCATATTCTATTCATTCACTGTGTTTACCCTTGTTTGTGTGTGTGTGTGTGTGTGTGTGTGTTTTCTTTCTCTAAAATTTTGAGGCATTCTCTTCTAACAGACCAAAATACACCCAAAATCAAGTGTGTGGCTCTGTTCTATTCACCAGTCTAATCATATATATATATATATATATATATATATATTTTTATTTTTTTATTTTTTTTTTTTTTCCCTTTCTTCTCCCTCTAGTTTCAGGTCTCTTCTGATTTGGTTAATGTGTATTTTTCCGGGGTCATTGTTAACCTTTCAGTATTTTGTTCTTCTCATTCATCTATTCTTCTCTAGATGAAATGACAAGGCAGAAACACTCACCTCAAAAGAAGAACAAGAGGCAGTACTGACTGCTAGGGACCTAATCACTATAGACAAGTAGATCCAACAAGAAGATCTAACAATTTTAAATATCTATGCCCCTAACACAGGATCAGCTAATTATATAAACCAATTAATAATAAAATCAAAGAAACACATCGACAATAATACAACAATATTAGGGGACTTTAACACCCCCCTCACTGAAATGGACAAATCATCTAAGCAAAAAATCAACAAGGAAATAAAAGCTTTAAATAACATGCTGGACCAGATGGGCATCAGAGACATATTCAAAACTTACCATCCCAAAGTAATTGAATATACATTCTTCTCCACTGCACATGGAACATTCTCCAGAATAGATCACATCCTGGGTCTCAACTGGTACCAAATCAGGTCTCAACTGGCACCAAAAGACTTGGATCATTCCCTACATATTTTCCAGACTAAAATGCTTTGAAACTAGAACTCAACCACAAGAGGAAAGTTGGAAAGAACTCAAATACATGGAGACTAAAGAGCATCCTACTAAAGAATGAAAGGGTCAACCAGAAAATTAAAGAAGAATTAAAAAAAAATCATGGAAACAAGTGAAAATGAAAACACACTGTTCAAAATCTTTGGGAAGCAGCAAAGGTGGTCCTGTACTCAGAAAACTATAAAGTGCTCATAAAAGAAATTGAGGACAAAACAAAGAAATGGAAAAACGTTCCATGTTCATGGATTGGAAGAACAAATATTGTGAAAATGTCTATGCTGCCTAGAGAAATCTACACATTTGATGCAATCTCTATCAAAATACCATCAACTTTTAAAAAAGATAATGCAACAAATATCCTAAAATTTATATGAAACCAGAAAAGACCCCGAATACCAGAGGAATGTTGAAAAAGGAAATCAAAGTTGGCAGCATCACTATTCCAGACTTCAAGCTCTATTACAAAGCTGTCATCATCAAGGTAGTATGGTACTGGCACAAAAACAGACACATAGATCAATGGAACAGAATAGAGAGCCCAGAAATGGACCCTCAACTTTATGGCCAACTAATCTTTGACAAAGCAGGAAAGAACATTTAATGGAAAAAAACCAGCTTCTTCAACAAATGGTGTTGGGAAAATTGAAGAGCCACATGCAGAAGAATGAAACTGGACCATTTCCTTACACCACACACAAAAATAGACTTACAATGGGTGAAATACCTCACTGTGAGACAGGAATCCATCAAAATCCTTGAAGAGAACACATGCAGCAACCTCTTTGACCTCAGCCACAGCAACTTCTTCCTAGAAACATCGCCAAAGGCAAGGGAAGGAAAGACAAAAATGAACAACTGAGAATTCATCATGACCAAAAGTTTTTGCACAGCAAAGGAAAGAGTCAACAAAACAAAAAGACAACAGACAGAATGGGAAAAGATATTTGCAAAAGACATATCAGATAAAGGGCTATATCCAAAATCTATAAAGAATTTATCAAACTCAACACCCAAAGAACAAATAATCCAATCAAGAAATGGGCACAAGACATGAACAGACACTTTATTTTAAGATTTTATTTATTTATTTATTTATTTATTTATTTATTTATTTATTTGAAACAGAGAGGGAATACAAGCATGGTGAGTGAGAGAGGGAGAAGAAGGCTTCCCACTGAGCAAGGAGCCCAATGCAGGGCTTGATCCCAGGGTCCTGGGATCATGACCTGAGCCCGAGGCAGAGGCTTAATGACTGAGCCACCCAGGCAACCCTGAACAGACATTTCTGCAAAGAAGACATCCAGATGGCTAACAGACACATGAAAAAATGCTCAGCCTCACTTGGCTTCAGGGAAATACAAATCAAAACCACAGTGAGGTTCCACCTCACACCAGTCAGAATGGCTAAAATTAACCAGTCAGGAAATGGCAGATGCTGGCAAGGATGCGGAGAAAGGGGAACCCTCCTACACTGTTGGTGGAAATGCAAGCTGGTGCAACCACTCTGGAAAACAGCATGGATGTTCCTCAAAAAGCTGAAAATAGAGTTACCCTACGACCCAGCAATTGCACTACTGGTATTTATCCTAAAGATACAAATGTAGTGATCCGAAGGGGCACATGCACCTAAATGTTTATAGCAGCAATGCTTACAATAGCCAAACTATGGAAAGAACCCAGCCCGGATGTCCATCAACAGATGAATGGATAAAGAAGATGTGAGATATATATATGTGAAGGAATACTATGCAACCATCAAAAAGCCCCAAATATTGCCTTTTGTCATGACATGTATGGAATTAGAGGGTATTGTGCTGAGTGAAATAAGTCAATCAGAGAAAGGCAATTATTATATGACCTCTCTGATATGAGGAATTTGAGAGGCAGTCAGGGTGGGGGGTTGTGGGGGAAGGAAGGGAAAAATGAAATAAGACAGGACCGGGGAAGGAGACAAACCATAAGAGACTCTTAATCTCAGGAAACAAACTGAGGGTTGCTGGGGGGTGGGAGGGGAGGGATAGGGTAGCTGGGTTA
The DNA here is from genome assembly GCA_003697995.1 of Taxidea taxus jeffersonii. Classification (NCBI taxonomy): domain Eukaryota; kingdom Metazoa; phylum Chordata; class Mammalia; order Carnivora; family Mustelidae; genus Taxidea; species Taxidea taxus. The sequence continues at coordinate 307,624 of ML105780.1, forward strand.
TAGACATTAGGGAGGGTATGTGCTATGGTGAGTGCTATGAGTTGTGTAAGACTGATGATTCACATACCTGTATCCCTGAAACAAATAAAACATTATATGTTAATAAAAAGGAAAGAACAAATGAATCATTTGAAAGTTAAAAATAATAATGTGCAAAGGAAACACAATTTTATAATGCTTTACAAGTTGTTCAAAAAAATAAAAAGCACTTACCAAATTCTAGAGAATAGCATTTACTTAGCAACATGGTCAACCTCCAGAATCATATCCATCAACACCACATTCCCCTCAACAAAGAACACATCACACACATACACCAATGTGTATGAAAGCAAATATATTTCATTTAGGTAGTAAGATCTCTTATAGGAAAGTATTGAAAAATAAGTCTAAAAAGAACTTTATCCCTTGGTCTTAGTGTGTGCATCAACATGTTTCTCATGCAGAGTGTGCTATGACATACCTCAGCTTACAGAACATATCTAATCCTCTGGTAAGCTTTTAATACAAGTCATCTTGCTCACACTATAGTTATAAATGGTTACCTCGCATCTTGTTGGAAGACTCCCAGTTCCTTAAAGGATTAGATATTTATTGAAAATATATTTAAAAATATTTAACAGTTCTTTGGTAACTTGTTCATTATTACTTATCCAATGGCATAGTATTTATTGTTTTAGAACATAGTTATTGTTTTAGAACATCAATTTTTGAGAATTATTAAAATATGGTGTTTTAAGTGTATTCTAAAGACCACAATAAATTTATATCAACTTAAAACTATAGAAAGCTGCAGATGAAAATGTCCTTAAGAATAATTTCATCCTACTTCCTCTTTAGAAGAAAAAGTTGAAAACCAAATAAAGCAATTTTCCCATGATTATTCAGCCCACTATTGGTAAAGAGAGGCCTCAGTTATGAGTATCCTGTCATCTAAATTATATCTCCTTTCTCTAACTTAGTAAATTCCCTCGATCTTAAAACTTAATAGTCTGACTTATTTAGCAAACTGAATCCTTTTAAAGAATTGGATAAAATGTCCTTGAAGTGCTTAAATATACCCTCAGAATAATATCTTTAAATCTATCCATAGACACCACAAGTTTTATCATAGCAAAATAGCAGCATTTAAATCTTCTCTGGTAAATCATGTTTAACACAAGTAAACACAGCATTTGCCTTGAGGTTGCATCCATCCTGACCTTGTCGTGCCATTGTCTAAGTTGAAGACGTTTAGGTAGGCATTGTAGTAGCTCTCAGCAAGGAATATCTATTCTGAAATCCATAGAGCAAATTCAACCTTAAGGATGAGGTGTTTTCCCACATTATTATCTAGGCCTGACCTAGCCTCAAAGACGAAAAGAGGTTATTCACGGTGACTCAGCTCCAGAGTGGCAGCAAAGGAGTTAGAAAGAAGGTGTGTGCAGATGGAATTTAAATCTGAAACATTATAAGACAGATTAGAGAGAGTTCTTTTAAGACCTTGGAGTCCATGTGGAACTCACATTGGAGACTCGTCAAGGACCACCTCCTTGCATCTTGCAGAATAAGGCACACAACTGGAATTTTATGTTTCTGAGTAGAGATCAAAGAAATGTCCTACATGCTCTCTTTCCTTCAGCCAACCCTTCTACTGACCAGGCATGCACACTTATTTACAAGGCAGCTGCTCAGAGGAATAAAGGGGACATCCGGAATTTCCCCAAACTTTTAACTTACAGTAAACTAATGGACGAATGATTAACTGTGATAAGACAGGCCAAAGTGATATAATTTTAACTCTCTTTAAAGTGGTAAAAATGAAGTTGCTTTCCTAGAGGCTTCAGATGAAAATAGAAAAAAATTAATGAACGTGTCTCACTTTTTCAGATTAGCCTTTCCCCCACTTTAAGAATGATGTTTCAACAGTATCTCATTTGGAAACAGTCTAAAAACTGTTAGAGCATTTCTTTTTGGTCCTGTTGGAGATAGGAGGCAAACAGATGAAGGATAAGTTCCTGTGGCTACAACTCTTCTTTATCTAGTATCTTTTTATGTAACTCCAGGTACATTCATCCACAAGTAGAAATGCCCTCCAAAGAAAGGACAACTTCTCAAAGTGTGGCAACACATATGAACATATAATTTGTTCAGCTCAAGGTCTGGTATGAACTAACTTTTTAGTGTCAAAAAATAAAATGGTTCAAGGCAAGTATTGAAGATCACATCACAGACATATATTTTTTAAAGCATCAAGTTGTCAGAAACTTGCCGAACGGAAACAGGTATCATACACACTGAAAAATCTTGCCAAAAACTTGAACAAAGTTGAAAGATCTGTAGACCCATACTTTTTTTTTTTTTTTTTTGCCAGTAGCACTAAATATAACACGAGGTGGCATGTAAACTCAAAAGCTAATCTCATCTGATGGGTTGTTTCCTAACATGTGACTTAAGACTATCTTAAAAGGAAAAAACAGGGGCACCTGGGTGGCTCAGTGGGTTAAACCTCTGCCTTTGGCTCGGGTCATGACCTCAGGGTCCTGGGATGGAGCCCCGCATCAGGCTCTCTGCTTAATAGGGAGCCTGCTTCCTCCTCTCTCTCTGCCTGCCTCTCTGCCTACTTGTGATCTCTGTCTGTCACATA